>VZTF01004509.1:378757-435438 GCA_013397755.1 Cnemophilus loriae | reverse complement strand
AACCCCCCCCCCCCTCAATAAAACCCTCAGCAATCGCACAGATAAAGCAGAACCCAACAGCTCAGGTGAGCTCAGCCTTGCGTCCTCCCCAGCCAAAGCTCAGAGCTGGAGGATTCCCCACCTGCAGGTCGAAGAACTTGCTGTACCGTCGGTAAATGACCTCCGTGGCTCCATTGGACCAGGTGACCTTGATGATGTAGACCTGGAGGGAACAGAGGCAGAAATCAGAGAGGGGAGACCCAAAAAGCCCCACCACGACCCAAAAAGCTGCCAGTGCAGCCCCCACAGCTGGGTGACAAGCATGGGAACACTTGAGATCACTTCAGCAACACCACAACACAGGTAAGCCTAAATTACTGAGCTCCACTGCTGCAGCTTCACCAGATGTTTATTTCTAGTGGCGACCTGAGCTCTGTGGCCCCAAAGAGGGGCACACATTGAATGTGAAGTGACATTTCAGTGTAAAAACACAGCACAAGTCCCTCCAGACACAGGAGTTAATAACTAAACCTTGGCCACCCCATTTACAGCTGCAGCACCAAATCTGATGTTGAATCCCAGAGCTGCACCTGCACCAGCCTGGCCCCTGGAACTGCAAGAGCTCAAGTCCCCAAGGTTTGGAACTCCACCTGTTTGGGTTTCTTGCACTTGCTGGGGTGGAAATCACAATCCTGATCCTTAAAACGCCACACAATCAGTCCTAGTCATGACCAGGCTATAACTGGTGAAGAATGCAAAACAAAACACCAAACCCAGCCCATTTCATCATTAATTATTCTGTGCAGGACAACAAGCAAATCACAGAATGAGGCAATTACTGATCTAATGTCCTCCCTTGTTTTTCACAGAAAGCAGAGATAACCCTTGATGAGGTGCCATTGTAACACCCAAGTGATACAAATCTCAAATTGATAACAGATTGACTGAGCAGAACCAAAGGTATTTTTTTTTTCTCCTAACTCACGTGCTCATTTCCACCAGAAATTCAAGTATCAGTTCCTTGAAGCAGGAAGAAAACGTTCAGAAGCCCAGGTGAAGGGACCTGCTAGAACTTCTGCTAGCAAAATCAAGCATGAAGGCTCTTAAAAGCTGATGTTTTGGTATTTAAAACAGAATCTCTCAGGAGTTTCACATGGTTTTTCCCCATTGAAATGCCCATTTTTCCAGGTTCTGGAATGTGACCAACATCCTAAACCAATATCCAAACTCAAACACCAGGAGTCTCACATGGATAGCCCAACACTCGATTATTTGAATTTATCAAACCTCCTCAAATGCTGAATTAAAAGTCTACCTCAAATCTCACCCTGGTGCTCAGAGGGCTGACACAGCCTGAGCCACCAAGGTGAGGACACTCCTGAGGGGTGACAAACTCTTCCCAGTGGAATCACTTCCAAACTAAGACAGAAAACGAGGCAGCAAGAGGGATCAAGTTCATATTGCTAAAATAAAGAACTTCCCTACTTTCAAACCAGTAATTCAAGGTCCACTTCTGGGAAGGGTTGGAAGGGACCTTAAAGCTCATCCAGTGCCACCCCTGCCATGGGCAGGGACACCTTCCACTGTCCCAGGGTGCTCCAAGCCCCGTCCAGCCTGGCCTGGGACACTGCCAGGGATCCAGGGGCAGCCACAGCTGCTCTGGGCACCCTGTGCCAGGGCCTCCCCACCCTCCCAGGGGAGAATCCCTTCCCAGCATCCCATCTAAACCTGCTCTCTCAGTCTGAAGCCATTCCCTGCCCTGCTTTCATGCACAAACTCTTATTTTGAGATGAAGGACCTGCTCTTCCTCCGTATTAACACACGGAAGACAGAAGGATTCTGCAAGACAACATCTGCTCCAGCTGTGGAGGCCTGGAAGGACCACGCTGTGCTCCAAGGGAGGCAGCACCCCCCCAGCAAACCAAGGGTTAACCTGATGGTGACACAGGTTCAAACTCCTTTACCCTCTCCCCAGGACTCGCTGCTGGGCCAGCATGAGCTCATGAGGGCTGGAAGCTCAGCTGATATCCCAGTTTTCTCACCAGTCCACAGCACTCCTCGGGTTATATCACTGCTGGCTGCCTGCCTGGACAGAGCCTTCCACTGGGGCAGCAGGAGGAGCCAACTTCTCCTCATTGTTTATTCCCCTCCTGCCTTTATTTGGAGTCAACAGCTTATTAGACTGGGATTTTAACCAGGATGTGGATATACTCGAGCCAGAATAATTCAGAGCTCTTCAGGGTAATAAAGCCACGAGGTTTGAGGGCACACCAGGCTTCCCCGTGCCCTTTGCAGCGGAGGGAAGGAGTGCTTCTGCTCAGAGATGAGCTCACTGCTGTTTTGCTGAAATGCAGATCTCCCAGGAGTCAGGAGGAGAGTTTCTTGCACATCCCTTTCCAAGAGCAGAAAGGTCTCCAGGGGCATCTCCTCAACCTACTTATGGAAAGGAGAGAAGATGGGGAAGCCCACGGGAACGGGAGCTCCTCAGTATCTGTAAAACCTGGGGAAAGCCAACCAACTCTCTCCTTGTGGATATTCCTCGTCCTTCCAACAGCCCCATCCCGCCAGATCTTGGACTCTGCCAACCCCTGATCCAGTCCCTGCTGCCCTAGGGATAAAAAAACCACCAGAAAACACAACTCTGGTGCTCTCCTCACCTAACAACGACAGTGCAGGTTTGGAGAGGTTTGAACAGTGCACTCAGCCACCCAGCGAGGGTTTCCAGAGGGACTGGACATGAGGCACCAAGCTCCCACAGACCCACAGATCCCTTCCTCAGGTGCTTTTGGAAGACACTTTCAATGATCAAGACAGCTTTAAAACACTGCACTTGGTCTGAAGTTTCCCCTCCTGGCTCGGGACTGCACCATGTCCTGCCAGGAGCAGCCACCATGAAGCAGCAACCCAAATAAACCAAATTTTGTCCCAGTAGGAGCCGCCCCATCAGCTGCCCCCTCAGCCCCCAACCCTGCAGAGGCTGCTCTGAGAAGAGGCTTTTGCCCAGCCCATGTGTGGGTGAGGACATGTGGAAGCAGTTATTCCATGGGTCTCCTCCAGCTCTGATCTCCACGGCCCTTCCAAGAAATCCCACGGAGAAACCACGAAAAAAGGCTGGGGAGGGCGAGGGGATCCCCCAGGGCTGCAGCTGGCACAGCTCTGAGATGTGCACCCACAGGGATGGGGGCTGGCACTTGGATCCTGCTCCAGGGATTCCTGAGGGATGGGGGAGCCGAGGGGATGGCGGGGAGGGGTGGCCTGACCCAGGCAGGGGGCTCAGGCTGGGCCCCCGGCCAAAACCAACAGCTGGGCTGTCCAAATCCCAAATATCCAAATATCTGCAGCCCTTCCCAGGCCAGCTGTGGGGTCTGCACCAGGGAAGGGAAGGAGCTGAGGCGGTGAAAGCCAGGAATGGTGGCTGCCCTTCCTCCCTCCCTCCCTCTGGAAAGGACACCTTGCCCTTCTCCCAGCCCTGAGAGCCTCCACTCCTGGGAGGTACAGGAGCCACAGGGACAATTTTTGAGGTGCAGGTGGATCTTGTTTAATGCCAGGTCAGAGGAGCATTTCTCATGAACACCAACCCCTGTCCATGCTCCCATCCCCTGGAGGACAGAAATGGAACAGATCCTTCACAGAAAATGGAAACTTGCGGGTGCAAAAGGCTGAATACAACAGACTCCACCGGGACTGGGCTCCCAAACTCCTTGGGATTCCCAAACTACCTACATTACAAGGAGATGGTCACAAGCCAACTACTTAAAAATTACCAGTTGAGAAGTGTGACATCAGGACCGCCACCACTGCCCAAGGCTCTCCTTGGTCACACTAAATGCCCTAAATGGAAATAAAATACGGAAAAAGGCCCAGGGGATCTTGCAGCCTTCCCAGTGGGCACCATGAGCTTGGTGCCCTCCAGCATCTGTCACTGCTGTCCCCTCCCCAGCACCTCTGGAGAGGCAGCTCAGAGGGAGAACGGGCCAGTGGAAAATGGGGCTGAAAACCTTCGGAAGGGAACTGCCAGAAAAATGACGGTTTGCTAGGAGAAATGCAAATAGCACCTGGCCAAGCATACCAGAGCTGTCAGAGGGAGCTGCCCGTCAGCGAGGGCTCCGCAGCCCGGGGGAACACTCATGGCAGGAGAGAGCCAGAGGGAGATCCAGGACATCCCTCCTGGGCAGCAGGGCAGCCCAGGCAGGGACAGAGCTCCTGGGAGGCTTCAGGAGCCAGCTCAGACACATCCAGAGCCATGGGAGTCACGGGGACAGAGGGGATGAGAAGCCAGTGCAAATCCGAAAAGGGCAGCCAGAGATTTCATTTTTTTTTTTTCTTTCTTTTCCTCTTGAAGAAATGAAGCAGCAAGGCCTGGGAGCAGTCAGCCACCAGAAGTGTTTTTGCAGGGACTGCTGGAAACTCCTGGTGCTGCACACAGGGCACTGCTCAAAGGGACCCAGGACTCCAGAGCCATTCCCAAATCCTTGGTCCTGCCCTTCCCGAAAAGGCACAAAATCCCACACAGCATAATGGGGAGAGAGAGGAGCTGATTCAAACTGCTGACTCGAGGCAAGGAAATTAAGAACAGATACTGAAAAAAAAAATAAAATAAAATAACAGAACCAGTTTCCCATCCTTAAACACGAGGCCGTGTGACCTCGCAGAAGAATCACTTCTGGACTCCTTGCATAAACACACCAGGACAAGCTGGGAAGCAGCCTGGACTGCTTAAATGTGAGTAGGAAAAAGGCAGAGTGAAGGTGAGGAAAACCTAGAGCTGCAGTTTCGGCCTCTCTCCTCCTACAGGAGCTTTCCAAAGCTTTTCATGGAGATTTGCAAGGCAGCCTGGCTGGGGGAGACACACATAAAGCCCACAAGAAAGGATGTGGGAGAGGGCAGCTGCCTGGGAACTCTGCCTGGCACCCAGCTGAAGCAGGCAGCAAGTCCACCCCAAGCTCAGCCCCCTCCAGCTCTGCCAGCTGGAGCCCAGGAGCAGCTCAGCCATCCCAACATGAGCTCTCCTGGCACGGCACAGCCTTCCCTGGGTGGCTCTGAACGAGCCCGGAGCTTCCCTGGCATCCCTGTGCCCAGAGCTCCTCCACACAGACACGGGCAGGGTGGAAAGCAACACCGTGGTCACTAGGAAAGACACCTCCACAGGAATGCAGGGACACCAGAGAAGGTCCCCAGCCTCCAGCAGAGCTCCTGCAGCAGCTCCAGACACAACAGCCTCCAGCAGGGGCAGAGCTGTCTGCGGAGCTGTTTCCAAAGGCTTGGAGCCTGTGTGGTCTCGGGTCCAGGGAGACTGCACAATAAACCTCTCTGTGGAAAACTCCACATATTTAAAGCATCTTTCACCAGCAAAGAGGAAAAGCATCAGTCAAAAGCATCAGACTTTTGATTTCACCCACGCTACCCCGACCCTGAAACGAGGGGAGATGTGAGAGCCTCACCCTCCCTTCGGCCACCGCACCAGAAACCCAAAGGGCCAGAGAAACCAAAGGAGCTGAGCAATCCAGCCAAGCCAGAGCGGGTTTAATATAGAAAATGGAGTGGGAANGGTGGCTGGAAACAAAGAAAGTTCTTGGCACCAAGCTGCTGTGCTTGGCCCCTCTCCATCAGCCGTCACTGCCGCAGGCTGCGGGGCTGGGGAGGGGAGATGGGGGCTCTTGTGCCACGGGGTGCCAAAGCTCGGAGCAGGAGAGGGAGAGCCAAGCCCCAGCTCAGTGACCAGACAGCTTGTGACCCCCCCACTGCTGCTTTGTGGCTGGGGGAGTGGGAGCAGGGTCACGCTGGCATGGAGAAGGGATTCCAACAGCAGCTGCAGGGCACCAGCAATGCTGCCCTGGGCCCTCTGGCAAAGGGGAGGCAGAAGCAGCGAGGCAGAGGGGCTGGGTAACAGGGATGGAGGCAGCACCAGGGCAGGCAAATCCTCTGCACCACCCAAGCCAGCCTGACCACACACCCAGGACAGCAGAGCAGCCGCCTCCTCTCTCTTGCAGTTCATCCCTTTGATTCGTGCCCTCTGTACAGCCCGGCAGGGCACGGCCTGAGCACACAGCCAGCCCTGCCGGGACGGCGAGGGCACACGCACAGGGTTGTGCCAAAGGCAGGGACCCCAAGGACACCCCAGCAGGGCCCGCTCAGACCCCTCAGTCTCACAACACATGCGCCCGCTCGTCTGCCCCAGCCGAAGGTCACACTTATGGATTCTTCTGGTTCCTATTTCCCACCGCCACACGACACGGCCGGAAGACAGAGACACCCTCCAAAGCAAAGCTGTGGGGGATCAAGGTCAGACAGCTGGGGGCAGGCAGAGGCCAGGGATGGCCCCAGAGCTGGAGCTCGCTGCTGGAATCGAGCGTGAGCATCAGCTTCCCACGCGGAGCTGCTCCCGCCTCAGCGGCCATGGGCCAGGCAGGATCTGGCCCTTCCACATTCAAGGTTTTCAACAGCCTTGAGTAACGTGACTGGGGAAGAAAAACAAAGGAGAGTTTGAGTTTGAGTGCTGGTTTTCATCCACAAAGAGTGCTCCATTAAAGCCCAACTCTGCTGAGAGGTGAGAAGGAAAGACCGGTGAGCTCTGTGGAGAAGAGCAGGGCCAGGCACGAGGACAGGGCAAAACTCCCACCAAACTCCCTGCCTGGGGCCTGCCTCGCTGGGACAGCATCATCCAGCTGACAGGAAACGGGATGAGACAAGGCACAACCACAGGATACGGCAGCAAAACACCGCTGAGGATGCTGAGAAAGCCCTCAAACCTTCAGAGGCCACCAAGAGTCAGGCTGCAGCTTCCCCCTGGCTCCCTCTCATTCCTAGTTTGGTTATCTAGGGACACTACACTGCACAGATGTCACACTATTCATGCCAGCCTCCTGCTTCCTCACTCGGGTCCTCCGGCTGCCCACAGGACATTCCCACCATTCCAAGGGCATGGTCACCCTTCCCAGGGAGACAGCACAGGGAGAAGTCATCCCCTGACGCCCTTCCGAAGCCAAAAAACCAGAATGATTCACAAGGGCAGAAATAACACCGAAAATCCACGGGAATAACTCAGCTGGGCAAGGTGACACCGTGCCAGGTGCCCACCGAGCTCTGCCCCAGCTGGGCAACCAGGGCACCACGAAACACAGGCCACGGGGCACGTGCTCTTCAGAAATACCTTCAGCTCCATAAATATAAGGCACTGAAGAACCATTGAAGCTGTGGATTGGCAGCTCTGTCCTCTTGCCGCTCCAACACTCCATAATCAGTTCCAGATAAGAAATGGGGCTGGGCTGCACGAGGAATGAAACCACAAATGGCCTCACCACGACAAGGAACAGAGAAGACACCTACACCATCACATCACAAATTCCACACCAAAAATACAACACCTTCACTTTCTGAACGTGGTTCTCCTCTAATTTGCTTTAAAATATTTGTAGATCCCGTCAACCAGATTCCACCACGCACTGTTAATTACTTTCACAACCCAGCTGCCACAAATGAGTTCTTCACCTCGTTTAAAGTTTTGCCATCTTGTTCACTGGGCTTGCAAAATAAATGTACGCTGCACACTTTGTTTAAATTTCCCCATTTTCAGGGATACATGGAGGCTGGGAATGAAAGTCCTGTGAGAACATAATCCAGCTTTCCCAAAAAACTAACCCACCCAAACAGCATGCTGCTCTCTCTTCCCTGCTGAGTGGATATATATAATTTTGGATGGTGCTCCAGAACAACTATTTAAACCTATATAACTATGGAAATGTTCCTGGTAGGCAGAAATGCAGATGGGCTTCAATGGCATTGCTATTAACACACAGAAAACACACATACTGCAGCTGTAACAAAATGAAACATCCTGAAGCTTGCCCAAGGGAAAGAAAAGCACCCAAATCTGGATTTAGTAGGAAAAAGCTTTATTTTAGGGCTTCTACTCGAGAATAACAAACACAATACTATAAAAAGGTCCCACGTGAAGTCCTTTAAAGGAAAATCCAGCCTGTTTCAACTATGGCTTTGTTTTGGGTCTTTTCTGAATAAACATTCATTTATCAGAGACTTGGCCAGACGAGAGAAATGACATTCTGCTACTCCATCTCTCACAATGTTTATTTTTAAACTTTACTCTTGGACTTTGCCTCCCCAGATTTGCAGGAGCCCTCGCTGGCAGCACCCCTGAGCTGTGATCACTTCACACAGGATTGGATAGGAAACGTTACTGAAAATGTCCCCTCAGCCACTGCCTGAAGGATGGAGCCCCCTTTTTACTTGGATAATGGGCTGCCATGAGCCAGAGCATCCTGCAACAAACACCTGCACGAGGATTTCTCACCGCCCCTTCCAGGTAATGCCCATGAAAAAAAGCTTAAAAACACAAGTGGAGTTTGAGGGCACGGGGCTGTGCTTGGGTCCCCAGCTGAACCCCAACACTCAGCTCAGCACCTGTACCCAGCTACCCAAACCCTGCCCAGCACCTTGCTGGGTCCCTGCTCTGCAGTTTGGGGAAATATTGTGCCTCCTGCTTCATGGCAGAGCTGCAAAAAAACCAACTTTTTGTCTCGGGCAACAGAATTCTTTTTGTATCAATTACCTAGGTGAAAGGCAATCCACAGCAGCCTGAATAGAGCCAGCCCTCCCCACTGCAGGTGTAACAAGGACTTTGAAACACTGGCTTGATCTCACTTTGCTGGGAAAGTGGAATTCATAACTTTGTGCTGCGGCCTCACCACGAGCAACACAAGCGCACCTTTGTCCAGCAAAGAGGAGCCTGGGCAGGGCAGGTCACCACAGAAGCAACAGGAGGAAAAGGCAGCGTGGTCCTGCAGCCTGCCCAGGGACAGGGAGTCCTGCAGCCTGCCCAGGGCCAGGAGTGCTGCCTCAGGGATGGAGCAGAGCACATCTGTGCTCACAGGGACACGGCAGAGGGCAAAGGTTTTACACGGCCGCTTCGTGGTCGCCTCGGATTCGCGCTGTGCCAGCAGCCACTGTCTACAGATGATTCAGCCATGATTTGCTGCCTCTCCCTCTCTTTGCAGGAGGACGAAGGGAAAGAAAAAAAAGGTTTGGTTTCATATAATTAACTGGCTTTGTGAATCTGCCTGGTTCTATTGATTCCTCCAGCAAGGCGAGCGCTCCCATTCACTCCAGCGCTGCTGCCTGCAAGCTGCCGGCCCCGCCCTGGGCTCAGCCCTCTGCGAGCCACGCTGGCTGCCGCTGCTGGATTTGGGTCCAAGACAAGTCCAGGGAAGGGCTGGAGGCAGAGGGACCCGCTGAGGAGGCTCAGTGGCCGGGCTGCACAGCTGCCACGGACCGCGAGCAGCCGCCTCTCCCACCGCTCCCGGAGCTCCTGCTCCGCCGTCCCCACCCACTGCCCCGCCATCCAGCTCTCTCCTCAGAAAACATCGCTGTCCCAGTTTTCCAGCCTCACAGGGATTATTTGTGCTATGCCCAACTCCACCCGGCTTTCCATGACGGGCGGAGGGCGAGCAGGGACAGCGCACAAAGCAGATTGTGCGCGGCACTCGGGGTGCGCGTCCCAGCCGTGGGGACACTGCTGCTGAGGGGCACAGGAGGGGCTGAAGGGAGAGCAGAGGAGCTGCTCGGGCGATCCCAGCCCGGCCTCGTTACGGGACCTGAGGCGAAGCCCCGGATCCGCCAAGACAAACAGCAGCGAGCAAAGCTGCGCACGTACGCGCTGCTCCGGAGCGCGGCACGGCACAGCCGCGATGAGCAGGGCTGCGATGGACACGGCAGGAAAAGGGCACATCTGGAGCCGGCGCCAGGCTCGGCCAGGGCTGATACAGCTGCAGGCAGGGCAGCAGGAAGAAGAGGTGGTAAGGGGGTGGGTGGCAGCAGCCACGCCACATCCCTGATGCAAGGAGAGACCCCCGTGCCCTCCCCTCCTGGAGCTGGCTGCCCTCGGCTTTCCTCCAATTGTTGCTCAATGCCACAGAGCAGCCGAGGGGACCTGGAGAAGCCCTTGATCTCCCAAGAGCTTTGAAACCCTGGCCCTTCTAACAGCAGACTCCAGCCAGAGCAAACACCACATCTGCACAACCCAAATGTGCCACGACCAGTGTGTCACTGGGTCACCCTGGTCTACGGCAAAGCGGGAGGGAAGAACATTTCGCTCTTTGTTTTACGGCTGTTGCCGGGATTCACCCACAAGCTCTCCACGGGTGCCTGGAAAGACACCAAAGTTTAAATAAAAAAAGAAAAAAAAAGAAAACCGCTCTCAAAAATAGACAAACCCACAGCAGTTTGGAAGATGCCCCGGAGCACGCAGGAAGGCTGGGCAGGATGCAGGGGACACGAGGGATCCTTCCTAGGGACCGAGCACTATCCAGGGAACAGAAAGCAGGAGCCGGGTGGTCCCTTTGCCCCGGGACTCTGCGACCAACAGGTCCCACGGCCCCGGTGCCGAGCTGCGGGGACGCTTTCGCCGCGGTGCCCGTGGCCGCTGCCCGCTGCGCGCAGCCCCCGCCCGCATCCCCCGGGCATCCCCCGCGGGTCCGGCACCGGGAGCGGGGGCTGGGGGCAGCGGCGGAGCATCCCCACGCTGGCAGGGGGGCACCGCGGGACCCCCCTCGGGACACCCGTGAGAGGCACCCCCGGCAGCGCTGCCGCCCTCCTCCTCCTCCTNCTATCCCGGCCGGCGGGGCGGCCCCACCGCCGCCCGCTTAAAGGGGCGGCCGGCATCGAGCGTCCCCCGGGGCGCCCGCTCCGTGTCCGAGCCCGGCGCTGCAGGAGGGAAAGGTTGCCCGGGGAGGGGTCCCGGCTTGCCTCCCTCTACCTGTGCGTGCGCTCCATCACCCCGTGGTGGGTCTGCGCCCCGCTCTTGTCCCATCACATCAGCCCCCAAGGCGGCCGTGGGGTGGCCGCCGGCAGCCACATCCCTAAAGGAGGCAGGAAATGAGCAGGAAAGGTCTGTCCTGGTCAGGTCAGAGCTGCCATGCCTGGGACAAGCCGCATACCTGCGTGCAGAGACGGTTCTCGAGGGCATGTAGTGACAGGACGAGGGGGAATGGCTCCAAACTGAGAGTAAGTTAAGATTAGATATCAGGAAGGAATTCTTTACCGTGGTGAGGCCCTGGCACAGGTTGTCCAGGGAAGTTCCATCCCTGGAAGTGTCCAAGGCCAGGCTGGAGCAACCTGGAAGAGTGGAATGTGTCCCTGCCCATGGAATGGACTGGTCTTTAAGGTCCCTTCCAACCCGAACCGTTCCATGATTCTATCCCTGGGAGCCAGGAGCTCACCCACCACAGCCACCTCTCCTCCTGGCAGCTCCCCTCATGCCACGCTCTGTGCCCAGCTGTGCCCAGCTGTGCCCTTGTGCCAGCAGAGGAGCCAGGGCAGTGCCCAGGCACTTCTCTACATCAGCACTTACCCACGGCCTCCGTCTTCCCAGCAGCTCCTCAACACGTGGCATAACCACAGCTCTCTCCCCCGTTGGGCTTTTAATTACATTATAAAGTTACTCAAGGCTTACACTGGCAGGTCATTAGTTTTCATATGAATTTAATTTAATCATAAACAACTCATCTCACTCCTTAGCGGCTCCTTAAATGTGGCTCTTTTTAATACTATTAACTTTACTCCAGCCACCCCAGAGAATTAATGGAGGTGCAGGCAGCTTGCCAGTGCTTTATTGCCCCTCCCCAAGGGCTCGTCTTCATCCTCCCCCCCTTCGGCAAAGCCCCAGACCACAGTGGCCCTGCAGAGGTGGCTGCAGAAGGGTTGCTGGGCTGTCTGAAGGGGACATCGGGCCACTGGTGACCTCCCTGGTGCCTGCTGGGGTGCAGACACAGCACTGGGTTACTTGTGGAGCAGCTGCACGTCACCCCCAGCCCTGCCCCAGTCATCGCTCCTCAGTCAGACGTGTTTTGAAGGCATGTCAAAACTTCTGTCCCTTCTGTCATTGTGACATTCATGTGGGATGCTGGGGCTGGACCTGGAAGTGCTCATGAAGAGCCTGGGACAGCACCAGCGTCTGGAACTGCAGCTCCTGATGTGTGGCGTGTCCAGGCTGGAGCAGAGGGAGTTTTACCGGTTTTAAAAGCCCTGAAAGATGCACAAATGCTCCAAAGGATGGTGAGGAAAGCATCCAAAGCTGCTGGTAAGAGAGGGAATGTACACTGAGATGTGGAGCAACGGAGAAAGCTGATTAAGAGAGGAATGAAACAATTTCTGGTCTTCACATGCTGAGAAAAAAAATTAAGGTAGAGAAGCACTTAAGCATCAGCATTGCCTTCCCCCCTGATCTGCTGAAGGGATTCCATCACTCCTGGGCCCTGGCTGCAGCCTGGCAGCTAACGAGCACCCAGGAACGAGCAGGGCTTGGAGAGAATCAGAGCTCAGGCTGCAAAATGGCTCCTGTGTTTAATTAACAAGTCTAATGAGGGCTGTTGAGAGGGCTGGAGAGTGCCTCTGCATGCTGACCAAATCACTTCCCCAGGGAAAAACGCTGGGAAGCGACTGGAGAGGCAGAGCCTGCCTGGGGCTCTGCTGTGCCTTGGTCATTTATCAAGGAATCTGTCAAGGATTTGTAAGGGAGCCCAAATAAGGGGTTTGTGAGTGACCTGGGAGTCCTGTGCCAGCCCACACCTCTGGGGATGCTGCTGCAGGACAGCAGAGATGTGGCAGCAGCACGTCCCACAATAAATTTGGGTGGTACGGGTGCAGCTGAGGGGAGTTTCAGAATAAACATTCATCCCCTGCTGCCCTAACCAGAGGCTGAAGCTTCGTGAAGCCAAATAAAATAAAATAACTATAATAAAATAACTACACAGGAGAGGTCACGATCTACACAAGAGTCAAGCATGTGCACTGTCCCTTGTGTCTGTCAGGATCAGCTGAGCAATTAAAGCAAGAGGGGAAATGACTTCTGAAAGGCCATCCCTCAGCTCGGATGGACAAATGGGTTTCTGCACTGCTGTAAGTGGGCTCCAGCTGTTTGGGCACAGCTGGGCAGTCCCTGAGGTGTCAGGGAGGGAATGGAATGAGAAAGCAGTGCCCCACCATCAGCCCTGAGCTGCAGAGGGAACACTGTCTGCAGCCATCCTGGCATGGAGAGCCCGCTGCTGCTGCTGGCTTTTCAGTTTTAGAATTGGGAGATTGTGCCAGGTGACTGAATGTTCTGCTCCCCCCCGTGTGCAGAACAAGTGCATCCATCTTCCCTGAGCCACCTCACAAAAATCAGTCAAAAATGATGCTCCTACCCCCCCAGAGGACAGATCCTGGAGCCCAGCACAGCAGAGATTTCCCATTTCACCAGGGCTGGATCTCTCTGATTCTCAGCTGTCACCAGGAGTGATTTTCCACTGCAGTGACCCCTGTACTGCAGGGTTTGGGTGCCACCCATCACAGCCAGGCTGGCAGCAGGCAGCACCCATCCTGCCCAGGGAGAACAGAGCCCATGCAGGGGATGCTCAGCCCTCAGATGGGGGAGCCCTGGGCAGCTCCTGAGGACAGCGCTAGGAGAGTACTGAAATCCCGAGGAGGAGCAGAAATCTGGTGGAAGGGGTGCCACAGATAGCGCCAAATCCAGGGAAAAGAGCGAGAGAGCCCTTCAGGAGCTCCAGTGTTGTGCCATCTAGTGAGCGAGAGGAAGAGCAGCAAACACCCAGCCCCTGCCAGCCTGCAAATCGGGCCCAGGGCACTCCAGGATGGCACCGTGCCCCCGAAATCCAGCTTGGGGCAGCAACAAACACCAGCAGCAAGGCAGGGCCAGCACCTCCAGGCTTGGATTGCTCAAGCCATGGGGAGTTTGGCATTTGGAGAATAAACCGGGGGCCACTGCAGCAGGAGCACACAGCAGCACTGGGCTTCGGAGGGTGCAGAGGACTTCCAAGGACTCCTGCAGAGACAGAGGGAGCACAGATGCAGCCGTGGGAGGAAAGCACTCAGGCACAAGCCCCGAGACTCTCCCTGCCTGCCCTGCTTTTGCTTCCCCCAGAGACTTCCATCACCACGAACTGCAAAAGCCCTTGGGCAGCCCAGAGGAGTTTGGAGCCCAGATGTGACAGGACCTAAACCACAGGGAATGCTGCAGCTGCTGCAGCACCAGGAGCTTCTCAGGGCTGTCAGCTCTGGTTTTAAAAATTAAGAAATATTTTCACTTTTGCTCTGTTTTCACCATAGCACCGGGACAAAATGGTAGTTAACGGTTATTTCTGGGATATACAGTGCTTATAAATATATGTTGGATCCTCATGGTTGAAGCTCCCCTCAGGCACTGCCAAGGACATGCAGATGAAATTAAATATTTCCAGGAGATCTCTTGTTTCACTGGGATACATTGAGTGAGACCAGCGTGTCCCAGGAGACCCTGGTATACATAAACAAAATGATTAATTATGTGTCCTCAGCTACTCCATTCCTTACTGTCTTGTGGAGCAAGGAGACAGGAACCCTCAGGCTTCGCTCATTTAAAACCTCACCAGCAACACGTTACAGTCCCAACTCCCTCTCCTTTTCAGCACCTCACCTGAGCTCACGTCCTGCACTGTTACCTGGGGTGGACGCTGCCAGCAAGGTCATTTCCTGCATGAAATCCAAGGTTAAATTGACAGATTCTGGCACAATCATCCAAAAATGAGGGTTAACCCAGACCAGCTCCATAGGCTTGTGTCAAAGCTGCCCTAATTTAATGTGCTGTGTCCTTGAGAGAAATCAATGAAAGCAGCAGGTGAAAAGCTCTGAGCAGGGAACAAAGGGCATTTGGGTTCTGTGGTGGGTTACAGAGGTGGTGGGAGCTTTTCTGAGCAGCCCAAGGGAGGAGGCAGAGATTTCCCCCTGCACTCACAGGGCAGAACATGATTTTTTCTCCTCCTGAGCAGAGAAGAGCATGGAAAAAGACAAGGAGGCATCCCTAGGCCCTCCTTGTCCCACCAAAACAAGGGAACTGAGGCCTTCGAGATTCCTGTTAAAGCCAGGCCAGCTAATTAAAAAGGAAGAACAATCCATGCAGAAATGTTTTGCATTCAGGGTGCAATACTCACTCCTCACCAAGCAGGGTCAGCCCAGCACCATCTGAACACGCACTGAAGTCATCCAGGGAGCAGCTGCTTCGCTTCAGCTCCGCCAGAATTTCAGCTTGGTGGCAAAGATGTCCCTGCCCCTGAGCAGCAGGAGAGGCTCCAGCTCAGTTTTAGAGAACTGGAGGTTCAGCCTTGCAAAGTTCAAATGCCAGAAGTTTCTCTAAGTCAGTAAAACCCAGACCAAAAGCAAAGCTGATCTGAGGTCACAGCTGGCAACCAGGCACAAAATCAGACCCATGCCCAGGTTTCTCAGAGTGTTACTTTATTAGAGAGGTCTTTACATCATAGTGGTGGCCGCACTGAAGATATTTTACAAAATATTAAAAAAACCCTTTGAATTCAAAGCCACATTTTTTTAAAATCGTGTGACATCTCCCCCTGAAAAGCAAGCTGGGTTTAATTGTGGTTCCTTCTGAACAGGGAACAACAAAAACACCCTCTTTTGAAAGGAGGGAGAATGATAACCACGCTGTAAACGTGACAATCAGATGATGTGCTCCCCTTCTAGGAGAGGGACGCGGTACTGGAGCCCTGGCACCCCCAGGGAGGGACCACAAAACAGGAAAAGGAGCGGGCAGAACCATTCCTACCTCTGTTAGCACGGCTGTGTTGCTCTGTCCAAGCTGAAAAGCAGCTGGACTGGAGGAAGGGATAACTGATTTACCACGGGGGCATTGCAGCAGCTTGATGTGTGCCCAGAAACAGTTCCTCCTCGTGGCTGCAGGATGTGCAGAGAGGGATGAAGGCACCAGAGGCAGCAATGCCCTTCAGCTGGAGGAGGTGAGCAGTGTTCTGCAGGACAGCTTCTGCAGGGCCCTTCGGGGACAGGCACTGGGCTCTGTGACACAACCATTGCACAGAACAGCTCCAGCCTGACCCCAGCAGGACCAGAACCAGAACCAGAACCGCTGGGGCTGCTGTAACACATTCCTAACGTGATTAAAAGCCTCCAATCAGCCCCTTTTGCATTCCTTAACCTCACATCAGTCCCCAACCTGCTGTTATCACATCTCAAAGGCACAATCCACGCTCTTGGAGATGGGGCAGGAACCCTTCCTGTGTTTATTAACAGAGACAGCACTGCTGGGAAATCAGAGGTAACCTGGAATGGCCCAAATCGACAGAGTCTTGCTAGCTTGCAGGAAGCTCATAAATATGGATTAGGAGCTCTAAACGGGCAGGAAATGCACAGCCCAGGTACAGAGTTAAAGACCCGGGGGCTCCCTCCTTCAGCCCAGTACCTAGAAGTGAGGCACATCACACACCACCTTTCCCTGAAATGCCAGTAAATCAACAGAGGAGACTTGTAAATAACAACTTTTTCTTATCTGTTCTCTTTTTTTTTTTTAACAGAAATACTTTTTTCTTGCTAGAGAAACAGGCCTAAAACAAACAGTGGTGTCCAGAGAGAAACCTAAGTAAGTGCTGCCTTACACCTTTGGGTTGTGTAAAGAAGAAGGTGCTGCCAGTGAGGTCCCTGAGCCTCTCCCCACCTCTGTGCTCCGAGTCCCAGCCAGCAGCTCGGCCAAGCCCTGCCTTGTGCAGGCAGAGGGGACAGAAAGGACAGAGGACCTGCTCTGCCCCTCTGCCCACGTCTCTCAGCCAGGAGAACCATCCAAAAAGCTGTGGCACATCACAAGGAGATGAGACATCAGTGGACAAGGAGGTGCTGGGAGCAACAAGCCCCCTTTGCACCTCCCCTTCCCTTGTTTCACTGCTGCTTTGTTCCTCCCCAGCGATGCTCTGCAGCCGTAACCCGCTGGCCGGGCTGGCTGACCCACATGGCCCCACACAGAAAGGGCTTCAAAACCAGCCTCAGGCATCCGTGTGATCGTGAGAGCTCTGGCAGTAACGCCCTTCACCCCCCACTCCTCCCAAAGGCACATGACAGTGACAGACACTTCCCCGTGTCCCCGCAGGACTGAGCGCCGTCCCCAGCCTCCCCCTCTGCACATGCACTTCCACTTCCTCCAGGACCAAAGCCTGCAGCCAGCTGCGCAGTTGAATCCCCCCGGAATCCAGCCTCTGACAACAGTGTTAGCTCAGTGCCAGAGGGGCTGTGGTGCCAGTGGTCACGGCACAGGAAGAGCAGAAGCATCTTTGGGAGGACATCCAGCCCCTTTCTGTGTGGGGAGGAGGAGGAGGAAAGAAAAAACCCAGCCCTCCCTAAGCTCAGTCTCTCTGTGGCAAAAAAGAGCCACAGAGGAGAGGAATGTCTAAGGCCAAGGTGAGTTTAAGACAACGCCAAAGCTGCTGTGCCCCAGGCCAGGCCTTACAAAGGACTGGGACAGGAGCAGCCAGGTGGAGAGGGAGGTGACAGCCCTGCCCCGAGGGGCTGTTTCTCCTGGTCAGAGTGGTCCCTGCTCCCGTCTGAGCTGACAAACCCAGTGAGCACCAGGCTCACCCAGGAGGCATCCAGCCAACAGTGCAAGTACGATCCAGAGAGGGTCCTGCCCCAATCCCCAGCCTGGAGCTCCTGGGAAAGCCACCCCAACTTCCAGCCAGCATCCCCCAGCGCAGAGGCCACGTTCATCCCAGGCAGAGCGAGGGGACAGGAGGCTGCCGTGGTAAGAAGGGGCTGCTGAGAGGATCTTCCAAGTCCAAGTCACCCCCCTGCAGCCCAGGAGGACACAGCCAGTACCAGCTGGTGGCCTGCCAGGTGTTACAAGCTCTCTGAGGAGCTGAAGGGGACGAACTTGGCGTGTTTGGTCGGTGACACTGGCGCCTGTCCGTCGGCCTCCTCGCTCAGCTTGAAGAACATCTCCTGCTCACGCTTCTTCTGGTTCAGCTCATCCTCCAGGGCCTTGAGCAAAGAGAACAACACAAGAGCTGTGTTTGAGACTGTTCTGGAGCTATGGGCACTGTCCCCTCCAGCCAGCCAGCCAGGACACCCTGCTCACACCCAGCAGGCCCCACCTTCTTCCGTGGCCTCAGCTTGTCTCGCCACTCCTTCATGTGCTGGTTGTGGTTCTCATCCAGGGACTTCAGTTTCTGGGTTTCGTGCTCGATCAGGAGGTGACACTTCTCATTCTAAAAACACATCACCAAGCACAACTCCCATCAAGCAGCTGGAACCGTACATCCCCCGGTCAAACAGGATTTGTCTAGGCCAGAGACATTCAGAGCTCTGAGCTCCACGTTTAGACACGGCAACAAAAACCTCTCAAGGCAAGAGCAAGGGGCCATCAGCTCACTGCCAGTCCTCTGCAGCCACTTGTCAAGAGACTGAGACCTGCACAGGCACCTCTGGGAGACCAAGCCATGAGGGACAAGTACCTGGAGATGCTGGAGCTCTTTGGTGTTGCTCTCGCACTGGGCCTGCATGTCCTTCATCTGTGACTCGTGCTTCTGCTGCTGGTGCAGCCGCTCTGCCTTCTGCCTCTTCTCCTCCTGCAGAGTAAACTGGGAGAGAAAAGCAGGGGCCCGTGTGGGCAGCATTGCCCTGCTCTCTGGGGCTGGCTGAGAGACCGGCCCAGCTTCCACAATTACACAGGAAAGAAGGAAAAGCCCCAGGGATGCTTCCCAATACAAGCCACGGCGGAGACAGCGCTGAAAACCACACGTGATGCCACGAAACAGAGCCCTCTAACCCAGCAGCGGGTTAAAAGCTGGAAATAACTGCATTCTCCCCAATTCCCTCCTCCCACCACGCCAAGCCTCAACTCCTGGTGCCTTTTCAGGCCCTGACCTGTTTGATCTTCTCCCTCTGCTCGGAGGCGCTGCCGCTGGAGTGGATGTGGAGGCTCTTCTTGTACATGGCCATGCGCGTCTTGCCCTCGCTGCGCTGGATTTTGGGCAGCCGGGCCCTCTCCTGCTGCTGCCGCACCCTCAGCTGCTCCAGCATGCGCTGGTTGTAGCGGTGCATCTGCTCCCTTTCCTGCAGACAGGCAGGGGTCAGGGGAGCAGGGACACCTCCCCAGAGCCCTGAGGAGAACAGAGGCAGCTGGAGAGCAGATTTGGGAGCAGCGTGGGAGCGGCCGGTGACACTCCAAAGGGACAAGAGGGGATGGCAAGGACTGAGCATGCTGGGAAAGCAGAGGAGAAGGGGCTGGAAGGAACGTGCCAGTCTTCACTCCCCGCTCTGGGAATCAGCCATGCCAAATCCTGGGCAGTGGCAGATTTCCAGAAAAGCCCCCCAAAATTCCCAACTTCTTGCACGTGACATGCACACAACACAGAGCACCTGTCCCAGGCAGGAAGGCTTTGTTGCCTCCTTGACACCAGCTTTATTCTGGTCCTTTTCCACTAATATTGACCAAGCCCATTAACTCCCAACCCACCCTTCCCCCCTTACAGCCTGAAAGGGAAACCCCTAGGGACACCTGGACACTTTGCTGAGCCACAGCAGCGTGGAAAGGTGCAAAGCCTTCACCTTCTCATGCTTCCGGAGCAGCTCGTGCCTCTGGAGGAAATACTGGTCCTTCAGCTGCTGCTTGACGAGCTGGTGTTTCTCCTGCTGCTGACGCTCTTCCAGATCCCAGATGCAAGCTTCCCGGTCTGTGGGGAGGAGAAGGAGCAGGAGATAACCCACCCTGGCCTCTCCTCTTGGTCACACAAAGTGTCCCAAGCTCAAGAGACCTCTGTGCACACCAACAGTGCAGCAGATGTTGGGGGTGATCGTTCACCTCCTGTTTTCCAAGAGAAATTGGTTGCAAACCATATTAGTGCCTGATTTATTGCAATTATGAAGCCTAATTGGTTCATATTTGTAAAGCACTTTGAAGATTAAAGCACTAAGTATTATTATTGTTAAACATTTAGACAGGACCTGGCAAGGCTGGTTTTTTCCACATCCCATCCTGCCAGCTCGTGACTCTGTCACAGCATCTGCTGCGTGGGAAGAGCCAGGGCTGGATAAACCCATGGTTCCAGTTCCCTCCCCTCCCTCCCAGCCCTTGCCACCCACCTCTCATGAGCTGCTGCTTCTTGTTGAGGCACTCCCGCTCCTTGTCGCAGATCTCTCTTTTGTTCTGGGCAGTGATGTTCTTCATGGCCTGCTCCAGGTCCTCCTTCTGCTTGGCCAGAAACTCCTGTTCCTGTTAAAAAACCAGCAGTGCCACCACGAGCCCTCCTTCTGCCGCAGCCTGGGAAGCAGCTGCCGGCGTTTCAGAACCTGCCAGTCCCTCCAGCACGAAGGATGCTTTTGTCTCCTGCACCCTTCCCAATCTTGGAGCTGGGGAGATCTTCCCTGAGCCTCACCATGGTTTGTTTTTTCTGGGTGAAATCGTCCATCTTGGCCTTCAGGTTCCCTTTGCGCTGTGGCCGTGGCAGCTTCTCGACCTCGTTCTTGACCTGTAGGGAGGGAAACGAGATTTCCCTGCGGGTAACTGTAGGTGAGGAACAACCCCACCTCCTGTCACTGAACAGCTCAGGAATCACCCAAAAGGCACACAGGAATCACCAAAAAAGGCCCTCAGGAATCACCAAAAATGGACCTCAGGAATCACCAAAAAGGCCCTCAGGAATCACCAAAAATGGACCTCAGGAATCACCAAAAAGGCCCTCAGGAATCACCCAAAAGGCACACAGGAATCACCAAAAGAGGACCTCAGGAATCACCCAAGAAGGCCCCCAGGAATCACCATAAAAGGACCTCAGGAGTCACCCAAAAAGGACCTCAGGAATCACCCAAAAAGGCCCCCAGGAATCACCATAAAAGGACCTAAGGAGTCACAAAAAAGGGCCCTCAGGAATCACCATAAAAGGCCCTCAGGAGTCACCAAAAAAGGCCCTCAGGAGTCACCAAAAAAGGACCTCAGGTGTCACCAAAAAAGGAGCTCAGGAGTCACCAAAAAAGGACCTCAGGAATCACCATAAAAGGAGCTCAGGAATCACCCAAAAAGGACCTCAGGAATCACCAAAAAGGCCCCCAGGAATCACCAAAAAAGGACCTCAGGAATCACCCAAAAAGGCCCTCAGGAATCACCCAAAAAGGACCTCAGGAATCACCAAAAAAGGACCTCAGGAATCACCCAAAAAAGGCCCTCAGGAATCACCAAAAAGGCCCTCAGGAATCGCCCAAAGAGGACCTCAGGAATCACCCAAAACCAAGAGTTTCCTCATGAAACGCCAACTGCTTTCCTCTCAAGTGCTGCCATGAGAAATGCTGAAGCTTTCCAGGAAGGAAGAGGTGCAGGAAAGCCGCTTGCCTCCCTCCCGTCCCCATTTTTACCTCCTTCTTCATCTGCTTGAGCTGCTCGAGGAAGCGGGCGTGCTCGCGCTCCTGCTCCAGGCGGATGCGCTTGGCCTCCTCGCGCCGGCGCAGGGAGTGCTCCTGTTCCATCCTCTCGATCTGCTGCTTCTGCTGCCGCTCCAGGTTCTCCAGCTCCGTGTCGTAGAACTTCTTCTTTGCCTGGATGGGAGGGCAACCAAGGGAACAGGTCAGCCTCAGCCTCCTCTCCGCTTCATTGCCTTCCAAAAGTTAAAAAGGAAAAGTGAAAAGAGAAAAAAAAAAGGGGGGGAGGGGATTGTTCCTGCTTGGATTGAGCCTCTTTACAGAGGAGGGAAACTTCCAACCAAAACCTCACAAAGTTTGAAGCTCTGTGATCCAGCCGTGCCCTCGTGCCATGGAAGGAGAAGATCTTTAAGGTCCCTTCCAACCCAAACCATTCTGATTAACTTCCAAATTATTTTACTTCAACAGAAGCTGCCCATGGAGGGACCAAGTCCGTGAGCTCAGTTTATTCAATTTACACTCAAAGCCTTGCCAGATTTTCTGCTGTCACACTCAGGCCATGCTGCTTTCTTATTTAAAGGGTGTTTTTTTCCCTGTGAATTACAACGGCACTATAAACTGTTTCTCGCAGCAGCCATGAACAGACATAAAAGAAAAGATCATTAAAGAGAGAAAGTCCAGAACAACCCTTCCCCTGCTACACCCTGCCAGGCTAAGGCTGCCAGTGCTTCCCAGGCTGCAGGGTGCTTAATGCCCACAAAACCTCCATCCTCCATCCATGCTTCAAATCCCAAAGGGGTCCCTCGATGGTCCTGTGGTGCCCAAGGTTGCTGCAACCCAGAGAGCATCCCCCCGTGTGGGGCACCTGCAGAGGAGCTGGATTCCCAGCTGATTCCCAGGAGTTTTCCCTGCCCTCGTACCATCATTTCCTGCTCGAAGCGCCGCAGCATCTGCTCCAGCTGCAGCTGGTGTTTGCTGTTCAGCTGGGCCTGGTTCCTGTGCTCCTCCTTCTGCAGGAGACGCAGCTCCCGCAGCTCCTGGCGCCTGCAGAGGGGCAGGGTGGGGCAGGGGGACAGAGACACGCAGGGTCAGGCAAGGTCGGACGGAGGTGACGGGCAGAGATGGTCACATCCACGAGCAGAGCATCTCAGCAGGGAGTGGAAGCAGCACCTCCATCCCTCAGCACCCTGCTCTGCTCTGAGCACAGGCAGCAGGGAGATCCCAGCTGCCTGACGTGCTCCAGGCGCTGGGACACTGCAGGAAGCAGGATGCTGATTCTGGGAGCTGCTGGAAAACCATCAGCTTCCACAGGTAAGGCCCCTTAGCATTCACAGCTCCTCAAACAAGCCCTGGCAAGGCTCCTGAAGTGATCTTGCAGGCACTGGTGTCCCCCAGCACCCCAAATACCCATTGTGCCAGCTGGGTTAGTGCTCACTGGTCCTCAAATCCCAGCTCAGGCCAAGCTGGACTGCTCTGGACCAGCCCCTGTGCTCCGCATCCGTTCTTACTCACTCCTGGGTGGCAGAAAGGGCAGTTTTCCCAAATTCCGACCCATCTATCACGACATTGCATCCCTCCCCTCATGCAGCTCACCAGTAAATGAGCTCTGCTAATGAGCTTTCACATAAATCTGATATTGGGACTGAGGAATAAGGCAGCCACAGGGACACAAAGCGTTTAGGACAAATTATCCTCTCAGGGAGCCCCCCGAGAGCAGCACGAGGGAGCCTCAAATGAAACTATTTGTATTTTAATTATTTTAAGGGCCTTTTCATTTCAGTGCTAGGAACAGCAGCTCCTCTTTCTGAGAATAAGGCAGGGAGGTTTGAAAGCTGTAAGATCTGCAAAGGAGTCATCAAGGAGGGAGGTTACACCCATGAATATGAAATGATGCTCCAGGAGTTTACAACTCCCTTGGCCTTTCTGTTAATGAAGTCTGAGGAGATGCAAGAACAAAAGGGAGAGGAGCATCTTCAGAAGATTTCTGAGCTTATTTCCATGGAGCCAGGCATCTGCAGCCCTGGGGACACTTTCAGTCATCCTCAGAGGACAGAGCCAGTCACAACAAACCTGCCCTTGTCACAGTCTTGCTGCATCTTGAACTGCATCCCTCCTTCCCCTGTCCAAGTGGGACCAAGACGGAGGACAAAAGGACTTTAGGTCACTCCTGGATTAGCTCACAGGGAGGAAAGCCCTGCCCTCCCTCCATCCCAGTGCCTCACTTGCCTGAGAAACCTCATTTCTTCATCCTTCTTCTCGTCCTCGCTGATGATCTTGGAGGTGGTGACGCTCACCTCCACCCCGTCCACCACGAACTTGCGGGTGCGTTTCAGGGTCTTCTTGTGCATCTGGGAATCCTGGGGTGGGCGGGGGGAAAGGAGGGGCCCGTGAAGCAGCTCCCCAGGGCTGCAACAGCTGGGCTGGAGCCCTCAGAGCAATTTTAATGCCGTTATTCATGAGGAACACGCACAAGGAATCCACACAGAGCACAAACCATCAGTGAATTTGGAGATCCAGCCTGGCTACCAAACCACGGAGCAGCAGAACTTCCACCCTGAAGAAACCTGACCCACCTCCCAAAGACCCTTCCTCACCATGATCTAACGTGGCTTACTCCCTGAAAAACCCAAAAAACTCCTTTCCCCTTCTAAGTGACCAACTTAGAGAGCAATTCCATGTGTGGCATCGTATTCCTCCTCCTCAAGGAGACCAGGTGTCCTGGGAAGGGTGGTGAGGAGAGGGAAATTCCTGTGCAAGAGCACCACATTTCCAGTCACTAGGGACTGCAGGCTCCTGTGGGGGATGGTGGTTCTCCAGCTCCCAGCAGGAGGCGGGGAAAGTTCTACCCAGAAAGGTTTTTGGGCACGTTCCTGTGCCAGGAAGTTCTCACTCACGCAGGCAATGTGACAAAGATCTTGTGCAACACATCCCTCTGCCCCCTCAAGTCACAACATTTCTTCTCCTGGAGCTCAGCAAATACCACTGAGGTTATTTTGCCTCTTCCTCTAAGCCCTGCTGACCTGGTCAGCTCCAGGTCAAGCATTCCCAGCCTCCAGGAAGCTTTAGCAAAAGCCAAGAAGCCTGGGAGGTCTTTGCGCAGTCCCTGCTGACACAAACCAGGCCAGATGTTGGGCAGGTTGGGAAAACTGAGACAGCCACAAGCCCAGATGAACTTTTTCCTGGGGCCAGGTGTCCTAGGGAAGAGCAGCAGAGTGATGGACTATGGATAAAGTTTAGGAAGTCCCATTTAGGGTTTCACACTTGAGCAAGGACAGGTCAGGCTCGTGGCGTGGTGACTTCACACAAAATAGACACAAGCCATAAGATTTTCCCCTAGATTTCAGTGGCCTGGCACAGAAGAGGACACATGAACCCTGAGCAGCTCCACCACGAGCTTCTCCTTCACTTGAGGACATTCCATGTCCCCCTGGCACAGCTCAACCCAGCTGTGCTGGCCTGAGCCCAGCCGGGACGGGCGACACGGACAACAAACCCTGGCAAGCTTTCCCTAGGGAAGGGTTCCTCCCTCCTCCGTGTTCTCCAGCACCCTCTGGCACCACTCTCACCTTGAGGGAGATGGAGCCGCTCTCCCTGTTGAGGGACAGGTCAGCAGACAGGGAGATGGTGAGGTCCATGCTCTCGGAGGCCGAAGTGCTGCCGGAATCCGAGTCCCCTTTGGAGCGGCTCCCGGGGAACGGCCCCGAGGGGTCCAGGCTCCCATTGGCCAGCTTCTCCTCGCTGAAGTTCTCCAGCAGAACAATCTCTGGTCGCTCCCCAAGGCTCTTCCTCTCCCCAAGGCTCTTCCTCTCCCCAAGGCTCTTCCTCTCCTCCCTGCCCGGCCTGGGCTCCTTGTTCCCCTCCGTGGAGTTACCCAAATGTCCCGGCTGCAGGATGATGTCCGGCTTGTCCTGGGTGGCCGAGGTGCTGAGGGGCTTTGTGGAGTGGTTGCTCTCCAGTTTGTCATTGTCACTGCTCATCTCTTCATCCAAGGCTTTGTGGCTCTGTGGCTCTGTGGTGTCCTTGCCAGTCCCCACGGAGCCGTTCACGGCTTTGGGCAAGGAGGAGTCTGGAGGTTTCTCGCCATCGAAACTCAGCTGGCTCGCCTCGGAGGGGTCCCGCTTGTGCTTCCCAGGGGGCTGCAAAGACAGGGAAGGGAAGGTGTTGGGTTTGGCACCACCACTCAACACCAGTCAAGGGCTACAAGGCCCCTCTTCAGAGCAAAGTCACCCGCAGCTAAAGAGTTACTGGGAGGAAATTTCCCTTTTAGGACATCTGCCTTTGGATACTTCCATCCTTCTCCAGGTTTGTGGCCCCAAGGACTCCGGATCCTGGGTGGAAGGAAGGGGAACAATGAAAAGGCTCCAGAACCTGCACATCCTTAAGAGGCAGATGAGGAATTTGCACACCAAACTCCTTTTCCCAAGGCTAACTCCACTATGGATGAACCCCTTCCCTTTGCCGCAGAGGAGGGAGGTCGAGACACGTCCCCAGGCAGCTCTGAGACGTCCCCTTCAAAGAGCCAAGCCCAGGGGCAGATCTGCCCAGCTCCCTCCTCGGGCTGGTGGTCCCTCCACATGCTGCTGGCTTTACTTCCACTCCAGCTTCTCCAGCTTGCATCACGGCTTATTTTCAATTTTTTTTTTTTTTCCCTTTTCCTTTTGTTTTTTAACCACTTTTCACGAGCCCCTCCTGTGAGCGGGCACTGGGCCCCCCGCCAGCACCATTGTTTCTAAATCCAGCCCCTCCCTGGCCAAGCAACCACTTCCCCTCCACCTGATGTGGCCCAGAACAGTTTTTGGAGCTTGGAAAAGCTGCCAGGCTCTTTCCCCCAGCACAGCCACAGTGGTGAAGCTGCTCACCGAGGCAGACTCCGAGGAATCGTCCTCCTCTGCTTCATCCCGACTCTCCTCGATCTCCTCCATCACCTCAGCCCTGGCCTCGGCCACCAGCTCCCGCAGGGCCCTGTTGCTGGTGACCTTGCTGACGAAGGGATGCTGAAAACCGAGCACAGTGAACGTGTCAGGTGGCCAAAATCACACCTTGTGAGCTCAAGGACGGCTTTTGGCTTTCAAACACCTGAGGGTGTGGTTCCTTCCAGTGCCACCGGGATTAACCCCCACAGGAATTCCCAGGGAGAGGGTGGGGCTGAGCTTCAGGGCACACTCTGTACCCAGATGCTCCCCAAAACTCCTTTATGGCAGCAGCCCCCCAAAAAAAAGCAGCAGCAGCATTTAAATAAGGGGACATTTGCCCATAGAATGCCACCAGGAGCAGGGCAGGAGCAGTCTGCAGGATCCCTGGGAGCAACCAGAGCCTGGGGGGAGGTTTAACTGGGATGGGGCTGGAATCACTCAGTGCTCACAGCAGCACTGTTGGAGCTGAGCTGCAGCAAAAGGCCGGGCAGTCCCTGGGGTCTGTGCACCAGCACACAGCGAGGGAGCTGCGGCCGGCAGGGATCAGCAGCTTCCAGGTTTTTGCTGTGATTTTGGGAAGGGACAGGAGGAAGGGAATTGAATTTCAATCAGGGCTAACCAGGTGTAGCCCAAGCTGGCTGCCACATGGGCGTTTTCAGGCAGCAGGAGCTGGTTCTATTGCAGATGGCGTCCACAGGGGCTCTGCAGTTTGCTCCGAAGGGAAAAGCACTGCTGATCCTTTTGGGAGCATTTCAGTGGCTGAAAAGTGCTATGAACTTTCTAAACGAGACAGAAATAACCTGAAACCAGTCTGAGGTCACTGGTGTGGTTCTTACCTCCAGCAGCTGGGCAGCACTGGGCCGGGTCTCGGGATTCTTGTCCAGCGCCTTCTTCAGGAAGTCTCTGAACTCCAGGGACCTTAAAACACAGTTGGTGGTGAGAAATTCGGGAGAGGAAAGGCCTCAAATGGCACAGGGGTCAGCTTGATCCCTTAGCAGATTCTGTCCCAACTGGCCATAACCAGCATTTTGCTCCCGTGGGAAACTCTGTGCTCAGTTATTCTGATTATTTGTAAGAGAAGCAGCAACAGGGCCAGGTCAGGCACCAGGTTTTGCCTTACCTGTGCTGGCAGCAGGTGGTGGGGACTGAGCCCCAGCCCCTGTGCCCCAGGGCCAAGGCAGAGGCAGGGCAGGACACAGCAGCTGTCCCCCAAAGGGAGCCTGTGGCAGGAGCTGCTTGGGGACAAGGAGCCGTCCCCGGAGCCCCAGTGGGAAAGGGTGGCTGTGAAGGACCAGGAACCCCATAGGAGGGCACCCTCGGCCTGCAAAGCGCAGCTCTGAGCTCCGGAGCGTGGCCCTGATGTCACTTCTGGCTTCTGAGCAGCTCCAGAGGCAGCGTTCCCACCCTGCCTGCTGCCTGCACTGCTGGGACCAGGCTGGGACTCCAGCAATTTGCTGCTGGCTGGCCTGCAGCAGGCTTTCTGATTTATAAATAAATAAATACATTAATTAATTAATTAATAAAAACTAACTGGCTGGTTTTCTTTTCAATGCAGAAGTGGCTTTCCAGACTTCAGGGAAAGCATTTCTGGACCTCTTGGCCATCTCCAGCTTTAGAGAAAAATCTGCCTTTCATACACACGGGATGTTTTGAGAACAGCCAAGGGGTCACCCCTCATTTTGGGGGGCTGGGGGTGAGCAGCAGCTCTCCCTGTGCTGCCTGGACACTGTGAGCACAGTGTGAGCACCCTGCCCTCAGCCAGCAGCGCCTTCCCAGCCCCTTGCACACACCTGGACCCGGAATACAGCTAAAATCCTACTCAAATTAAACAAAACTGCTAAAAATGACTGGTTTTTCCTCAGTGTGTAAGCTGGGAGGTGCCCCCTGTGCTGCCCCGAGCCCCCCTCACCATTTGGAAGGGCAGCTGAGCGTGGGCGGGTCGGACTTGGCGATCTTCAGCAGGACCCTCATGGGGTTCAGCTCGTGGTGGGGCGGCTCAATCTGGGCCATCTCGATCAGGGTGATCCCCAGGGACCAGATGTCGGCCTTGTAGTCGTAGGGAGTGTCCTTCATGGTCTCACACATCACCACCTCCGGGGCCATCCTGCGAAGGGCAGAGCACGGCCGGGGTGACGCCGCCGCCCAGCAGCGATTAAACGCTGCAAATAACCCCCAGCACTGCAGAAAACCCAGCTTTTCCCCCCAGCTCCACGTTTCAGAAGCAGCAGCATCTTTTCCAAGGGGTCCAACCCCCTCCCTCCTCCACAGAGCAGCCAGACAGCCCCTGCAAACCCCCAGGCCGTTGACATCTGGCACAGATGCTGCTTCAGAGCATCAATTAATCCCAGTGACTCCATTCCTTCAGCAAGTCGGGTGATTTAGAGGTTGTGTTTTCTGAGCAGGGACTCGTTCCCATGTGCTTGGAGTGGCTTCAAAGCCCATCCCACCGCCGGGGTGGGGGCAGCAGGGAGAGCAAACTCGTGTGTCCCTTGTGCCAAGCCCGGAGCACTGTGACCCCTCTGCTGGCTCTGTGGCACCACACGGAGCCCCCACACCACTGAGGCTGCTCACAGCTCTGGTCAGGCAAGGAAAACCCTTGAACGTGCAGAAAGTGGCCAAGAATCCTCATTAAAATCCTCCCACCCCAAGGCCCCGTGGTCCAACACACCCCAAAGCTGTCAGACCCCACTCCAGAGCAAACCTGATTTTCAGGAGCGAAGCCCCTCGTGAACACAGGGCTTCTCGGCAAGCAGGGACTCACCAGTAAGGGGTCCCGATGAAGGAATCTCGCTTCTGCAAGGTTTTCATGTTCTTGGCAGACACTCCAAAGTCAGCTGCAGAGAGCAGTAACGTTAGAGGCCGGAGGAAAACTGAAAAACCCTTCTGAGTTAGCACGCTTGGCTGAGACACACGCTGGGAAGCGAACACACACTGAAGGCAAGAACGTGATACCACGGGCTGTGTCCTCCGAGCTGAGCATCAGGAATTAGACTTGGTTTGGGCTACATGACCCCCAGGATTTTCCTCTGCCATATACTATAAAACAGGCACAACAAGGCCCTCCTGCCAAACCTTACACGTCTAGGAGGAAGCTGAGATCTTTTCTGCAAACAAAAGCAGCTCCATGGCAGATTTCGGGGCTTATTTCACAGCAAAAAACCTGATTTTAGAGCAGAAAAACAAAAGTGCTGTTACATTCCTCCACGGCAGATTTTGGGACTTATTTCATAGCAAAAAATCTGATTTTAGAGCAGAAAAACCAAAGTGCTGTTACATTCCTCCACAGCAGATTTTGGGACGTATTTCATAGCAAAAAACCTGATTTTAGAGCAGAAAACCTAAAGCGCTGTTACATTCCTCCACAGCAGATTTCGGGACTTATTTCCTAGCAAAAAGCCTGATTTTAGAGCAGAAAAACCAAAGTGCTGTTACATTCCTCCACAGCAGATTTCAAGACTTATTTCATAGCAAAAAAACTGATTTTAGAGCAGAAAAACCAAAGTGCTGTTCCATTCCTTCTCCCCCCTGCAGCCACTGCAAGATGCCTCTCCCTGATTTTGTCCCTTCTGAGCTGAAGTCAACCCAAATTAAATTGGTCAGACCTGCAGAGGGTACTGAGCCCACTCCAGGTGGGTTTGCTCTCCAGGACAGCCCTGGTGGCAGCTGGAGGAGCTGTCACCCATCTGCAGCCTGAGCTCAGGGTGTCCCTGCCTGGGGGTCACCCTCTGACCAGTTCCTGCAGATAAATCCCCCCTCTCCTCCCCCAGCAGGTCGCTGGGTGCCAATTTAACTCCAAAGCAGAGCGAGCTGGCAAAGCAACCCTTTGGCAGAACTCCCCCTGTCACCACCAAACCTGCTGTGCAGATAAGAGGAATTCTTCCAGCTCCCAGCCCTGCCAACTGGCACCCTGCACAGGATGCTCAGCAGGCCAAAACGCACAGAAATCGGGTTCAGAGAGGGATTAAACAAACTCGGGGAAGAAAAACCCATCGGGGGCCTGAGCATGGCTGTGGCCTGGGGGCTCAGCACAGCACGCAGCTCCACTTTGCCTTTCCGTGGACAAAATCTTCCCCTCCTTGTCCTGCTGCTCCTCTCAGGCAGCAGAGAAGCATCCCTCAAATCCCAGCGCACTCAGGGACACCCAAACCCTACAGTCCAGCTGTCCTGGGTGGAGCACGGAGCGGCTCCTGCCCTGCTCCTGTGCCAGGGGCTCACCGAGCTTGATGTCCCCATCCTGGGTGAGGAGCACGTTCCCAGCCTTCAGGTCCCTGTGGATGATCCTCTTGCTGTGCAGGTAGTGCAGAGCTTCCAACATCTGGCGGCAAATCACCTGGATCTGAGGCTCAGTCAGGCCCCGGTCCAGCTCTGCGGGGAGGGACAGGGATGTTAAACAGGACAGGGATAAAGTGATGCTCACCTGAGCAGCAGGAAGGCCCAGGTTACCCAGCAGAGCATGGCAAAGCCACTGTCCCTGTGTCAGAGCAGCAGGAGACGATGGAAATCAGCTCGTTAAGGTGATTTATTCCCTCAGCCAGCACTTGCAGCAGAATTTCCACCTCTTGGAGCTGCTGGCTCGTAGCTCCCTCCTGGGAATGCTGAGGCCCTGCAACAGCGGATGAGGGGGACGGGGAGGGGGAGCCAGAAGTGCTTGGGATGGGGTCTGAAGTGCCAATTCCCTGACACTTTGGGAAGAGAGACAAGCTGGGTGTCACCCAGCTGCTGTGAGAGGAGGCAGCTGCAGGACAGCAGGGTCAAACCCAGGCATGGACATCAGCAGCTCTCAGTCCCCAGGGAACAGGGGAACTAGGGAATTATCCCTGCTGTGGGGATGCAGTGAGGCCCCCTAAACATCACGAGGGACACTTCCCAAAGGAGCAAGCTTTAAATGCTCACCAGGGTTATCCCTACACCCTCTGCTCTGAGCTGGCGTTTTGGGTAGCACCGCTTCATACTCCGTGTGCCCCAGAGTTCAAGGAGTGCTTGGACACTCTCAGGCACACGATGGGATTCCTGGGGCTGTCCCGTGCAGGGTCAGGAGCTGGATTTTGTGTGTCCCTTCCAGCTCAGGACGTTCTGTGATTCTGTGATTCCGTTTCTGGTGCTCGCAGGGACGGGCGGGCGCTGGCGTGACCTCCCTGCTGAGCTCTGCTGGGCCACCTCCACCACCCAGAGCGCCTTCCAAGGCGACAGCTCTGCAAAGCATCACCCCTCCAGATGGTCAGCATCTCCTGAGCCGCCCTCCCTCCCTCCCTCGGCAAGGCCTCTGCAGTGCAGATCCCTCCTCCAGCAGAGCAGGGCTCAGACAGCACCAGATGGGGCTGATGGACGGACCCCAGCAACTGGGACAGATGTTTGTTCAGAGCGAGGATCTCAGCCACAGCCTGGGGGTGCTGGGTCAGCCACTTCGCTCCTCCTTTCCTCACCAAGATCTCCCCTGCTCTGGGGGAAGCTGATGATTTTCACCCTCCCTGGAGCACCTGGCAAAAGGCAGTTCCAGTGGGCCACAGGTTTTGAACATAAGATTTTGAGGGGCAAACCCCAGCTGCTGGTGGGGTTGGGGAGGTGGAACAGGCAGCATTCAGCATTTCTGAAATCCTGGGATTTACTAATTCTGAATTTACTAACTCTGGGAGCATTCCTGAGCTCCAGCTCCTCCTGGCCCTCGCTCAGGGGTCACAGAGCTACAGCCAGGCCACTCTCTCATGGTTTTCTATGCTGTCCTTTCCAGGTCCTCCAGAGAGGGCCCACGAATGCTCAGGAGGATTTTCATGTCCCAACAGATGGGTAAAACCTCCCCCCGCTGTTGAGGTTTTCCACGGGGAAGGCATCATTTCCCTCCAGCACTTCAGGAAAGGTATTTTTTCACACCGTGGTTTGGAACCGCTTTAAAGAAGTTCCCTAAAGGAGGGACGAGGTTTAAGGGCTGAGTCAAAGATGATAAATTTGGTTCCTGGAAATAAAAAGAAAGCGAGGCCTTTGGAAATATCAGGGCTGACAGGGAGTAACCCCCGGGGAGAAGTGGCTCTGTCCCAGGGCTCCAGGCAAGGTGATGTCAGAGCGTCACATCTGCTGTGCACAGGGGGTGTCACCCCCAGGGTCACCCCCAGAGGGGCTGTGGCACCAGCCAGGGCTCTCTGGGGGTACAGCCACACATCCCTGCTCCCAGCAGCTCTGTCTGTGTGGAAGGGAGGAGTTAAAAAAGGGAAGATTGCTGCAAACTGCAGTTTATCAGAGCTCTGCTGCCTCACCAGATGACTGATACCATACGGAGAAGTCAGCAAAAAGATCTGGGGATATTCATCGTGACAGGCACCCAGCTTAAACATCTCAGCCCTGCTGCCCTTCATGAGGAGCTATGGGAACAGGATCCCGAGCATCCAGTGCCCCAGCAGATAAATATTTAAATTCAGCTTTCCCCTGCAGCCAGACTCTCCCTTCTCCCCATGCCTTGTGATCTGCTGATCCCAGCAGCATTTAAATCACAAAAGAACATTAAAGTAGCTCAAAAATTACCCCAGGGCTGCCACACCTTCTGCTCAGGGTATGAAAATAGGCAAACTCCTGGGAGAGAAAGGGCAGCTGCGGCACCCATGCCTGCCATCTGTCTGAGGGGTCGTGCCAGGAGGCTGGAAATGCCCTGTGGGCATCGCCCCGGGCACACGGCAGAGCTGCACTCACCTAGCATCGTGGCATCCACGGCCCCACCAGGGCAGAACTCGATCATGATCTGGGGGAACAAAGAGAGGATTAAAGCCAGGCTGTGTCTCACTGGGAAAAGCCCACCTGGGAGGGAAGAGGAGACAAAAGCTGGGTTTGCTTCCCTGCATGGCAGAGCTGCCCCTCGGCCCCAGCCGGGCTGTGGGAGCTCCCCAGGACACATCCCCTGGGCGCTCCAAGGATCTCCGAGCCCCGGGCTCAGATGCCACACTCTGCCCACCTCCCAGGGACCCTCCCGTGGCTGTGACACCCCCAGCAGCAGCTTCAGGATTTCCAGCTGCCCCTGTTTCCATCCCTGCCCGCTGCCCTTGCCCTGCCAGCAGGACGGGATGACTGTCATAGCTGCGAGCTGACGTGGCTGTGAGACATCAGGCAGGATTTTCCCTGCCAAAGGAGGGATGGGGAGGGCTCTCATGTCTTTAGGGTGGTTTTTTTTTAAAACTATTTTTATTTCCCCACATTGCTCAGTAGTTCATTGCTCTCTTATTTTGAGCATTTTGAGGGGAAACTGAGTCAGTGAAGAGGGTGAGCACATTCCCCAGACTTTGCCATTTCTCTCCGGGGATGTGCAGAGCCCTGCCAGTCCCACACACCTGCTTGCCTGGTCCCTCCCAGTTGTCCCCAGCACCTCAGCGATGCAGATCCTCTCCCCTCACCTCTGCACAGACTCAGCCAGAGCCGCCCCGTGCCGGCCTCAGTTCCCCGCGCCCCTCTGGGGCTGCTCAGATAAACTGATTACAGTTTCAAGCAGCCAGGGATTACAAGGGCCAAGAGATGCTTCACCTCTCCAACGAGCTCTTCTCCTTGCAGAGGTGACACAGGGCAGCATTCCAGAGTGGTGAAATGCCAGAGTTGACTCCGAGGACAGCGCCTGAGCAGTGTTTACCAGCTCAGCTCTCCAAACCCATCAAGTGGAGGTCACGTTACTCAAAGCAGCTCCAAGCTCTGGCCCAGGAGCTGAGGGCAGAAGGTTCAGTCTCCCTGTTTCCCTGTGGTTTGACCCTGCAGCTCCAGGAAAGCCACATCCCACCCTTTAGCTCCTCTGCATGGGCGAGGGAAATGCAGTTATTGACTGGTGGAGACAACTGCTCTGTTCTGGAGGAGAACGGGGAGCACGCGCAGGTGCTGGGATGCACAAAGCTGGAATCGCTCCTGGGAATCAGCCCAGGTCCAGGGAGTCAGAGAGGGGACAAACCGAGGTGACAAACCCAGGCAGGTGTGGCAGAGGCACCCTCGGAGGAGAATAACCAGCGGCCAGGGCTGGGGGAGCGTTTGAAACAGGCAGGTGGAGAGAAGCAATTGGGAACCCAAACCAGGAGAACCAGTGCCCACTTGGCGCAGGTGGGAGCCTGGCAGGAGGGATGGGGCCAGCAGAGCATTGATGGGATGTATCAACACTTTTTTGTTGGTTAGTACCTTGAACCAGAGCATCAGCAGCTTCAGTAGCAAATGGAAAGGCAGGAATTGTCTCCTCCCCCCAGGCAGGGAACTGCCCCGTGCCCCATCATCACCCCAAACAGCTCCAGGAGGCTCATTTCGACCCATTGTTTTTGTGGTGTTCCTCATCACGTTTATCAGAGCAGACTAAAACCACCCGTGGCCACCAGCCCTTCCCCGGCTCCTCAGAGGAAACCTCACAAAATTCCAGTCAGGTTTGCAGTCTGGCAAAGAGAAAATGAAGGGAATCAGTCCCTGTGTGTTTATCCAGGCACAGCAGGCTGCAGTGAGGCACTGGGAATACTGGAAACACGGAAAACTTCAAAATATGCATTTTCAACAAGGCCAGAGATGCCAAAGAATAATTCTGGGCGTGGCCAGATGGTCCGAGCAGCTAAAAAATTAACGAGCTCGTTTCAGGCCAGAAAATCCTATTTAAACAAACACAACTGGCGATCTCCCAGATCATCCTCCAAGCACATTTCCTTCCAGGAGCAGGGCCAGCCTGGAAAACGTTCTGCCATGGAGGCAGCAGGAAGGCAGGCCTGGTGACATCAGCAGCTGTGTGTGCGAGCTGGGAGCCGCTACACCTCGTCCTGCTGCTGCTGCTCGGGGTCCAGGAGCCCTGCGAGGTCTGCAGGCAGCAAAAATCCTGTTTATAATGATTCCCCTGCACAAGAAATCCAGAGACTTCCTCACCCAAGGCTGCTGGGGGGACACAAAGTTCCTGTGCTGCACCAAAGCTGCTAAAAATCAGGGATCACACACTATCAACGTTTTCGTTTCCAGCCTGTTACAACCACCCTAAAATTCACTGGTAGCTCCATCTCCGAGTTATTGGAGCAACACAACGGAGTGACAGCCACAGCCAGAGCCCCCAGCTCCAAAATCACAGCCAAGGAACTCACAACCCCCTGGACTCACTCCCAGCTCCAAGGGATGCTCTGGCTGCACACACAGGAACAGATTTGGGCAGCTGGGTTGAAAGAGAAAGGAATTTGCTCTCACTACCTCTGAAAACTTTCATGACAGTTTAAATAAAAAGGGCCCTTTTCTCCTACATCTTTAACAAAACAAAAATTCAGAGGTCTGCATGAAGAAGCCACAAAATCCTTCCTTTTCAAAAAAACCTTTGCAACGGGAAACATTAAATTTAAATTTGAAAGCAAAAGTCCACTCCAGTTAAAGGGCTTTGCTGGTCACCGCGACTTTTCCCATGGCTTATCTTAATCCTGTGTTAACCACAGCAGGATCTGGAAGCATTTTGGGTCTGACAAACCAGGACCAGCATCTCCTGCCCAGGCACCGAGGTGCCCCCAGGTGGCACGGAGCCCCAGCTCGCTCCTCCCACCCTGGACAGGACGGCTCCTGCCTCCTGGGTGTGTCTGAACTCCTGGAACTTTCTATAACGCTAAAAAAAAACCAAACAAACCACACACAAAAAGCTTATCTCGAAAGATAATTTCACCAAACACTGCCCAGTCTCCAAGGGTGGGACAGCTGACGGCCCTGAGCAGGGTTTGCGATTGAAGCCCAGTTAAGAGGAGAGGACGCGCCCTCAGCCCGGCTCTTACTCACCCGGTTGGCACTCAGAGGGCACTGCCCACGAACCACCCTTCCCTGGCAGCACGGCAGAAAAGCCTCTCGCAGGCAGAAAGGGACAGGGGGGCAGAAAACGAAAGCCATCAGCTGGGAAAGCTGGGGGCAGCTCCTGCCGGGGGTGCCCCTGGGTGCCAGGTGCCTCCCACGGGCACCGGAGGCCACCAGGTGCCCTCGGGACAGAGCAGCCCTTGGCTGGCAGCCCAGTGGCTGCGAGGGCACTGGAGGCGAGGGCTGCCTGCAGGCTTTTTCTGGGACTTTGCTGCTTGGGCAGGGCACGTTGAGGAGTTTGGGGTCACAGAGGTGCTCCAGAGCTCCCAGGGCCATTCCTGTGTGGGGACACCGTGACAAAAACTGCAATCACCCCCCCTTCCCACCCAGCCCTGGGCCCTGTCCGTGCCCCCAGCATCCCCCTGCCCCCCAGGTCCACCCTGCCTGGCCCAGAAACTCCAGCAGAACTGAAACCCCTCAGCAGTTTCCTCCCCTAGTCTGCAGCGGAGGGGTTCACGTTGTTTGTGCGAGCAGCTGCTGGAACCCGCAGCATCCTGCTGCCGCGGCCGCCTCCGGCACCCACGCGCAGCCTCGTGGCTCTGCCACGTTTCTGGGGCAGCTCCGAGGTGTCCTTGTCACCCACAGCGGAAGGCACCCCCCAGCACAGCCTCGTGCTGGCACAGAGGGGCTGAGGAGATAAGAAAAATAAATTTGATAAAGGAAACCGCGCTCCGCTTGCAAAGAGAGCCGGGGAAGGAAATGCTCCCAGGTTCCCTCCTTGCCACCCATCTAACCTGGCCCACCTTCTCTCTATCCAGAGTGTGGAGCTGGCACAAAGTTCCTGGGAGTCCCCAGGCTGCCTGGCCCTGCCCTCACCCAGCCTGGCCTCATCTCTGCCCTCACCCTGCCCGGCCCTGTCCCTGCCTGTGGTCACTCTGCTGTGAGCTGAATCCCACCCTTCTTTCCATCATATCCAGGTGATGGACACTGCTTCCAAAGCTGCCTCATTTGGGAACCAGCAGCTTGTGAGGGAACGAGAGGACCCTGCTCGTGCTGGGGTACAAAGGGCGAAAGAAACCTCCTGAGGGTGAATTTTACAAAGCTGCTTTTTAGCCCTGCTTTTCTACAAGGGGATTGCCCAAAGGGGGAAGTCTGGATCCTCCTGCTGCTGCAGTGAAACCCATGGCTGGAGGGTGAAAAGCCACCGAGACAGCAGCACATGGCAGCATCACCCCGGAGCAAACCCACAGGGCACGTCCCCCTGCCTGGGTTTCAGCAGAGGAGCGCACTGAGGAACAGAGCAGCCGCAGAGCCCTTCCCCACTCTGCTGCCCTGTCAGCAGTGCAGGGACAGCCCTGGCCCTCCCAGAGAGCCCCCAGCCCCACGGGGGGAGCTTGCCAAGCTCCCTGTGCCGCCACCGATGAAGGTGAAGTTTTGGCCACGAAATCCGGTGCCCCCCTTCCTGTGCCAGGCACCAGCCTGGTGCCTTCCTCCTGCTCCTCTAGCCCTGCACAGCAAACACAGGCAGGACACCTCACACCATTCCCCGGCCCTGCAGGAGGAGCCCCACGTGGGAACAGCTCCCCAGCCCCAAATATTCCCTGGCTTTGGCACAGGCACAGCGTTTCCCTTCAGTGCAATGAGCCCAGGACAGGACTGGGGTTCCTGGAGGCTCCTCACACAGCCCACACCAGCACCGTGGCATGGGAATACTCAGAATACTCCCCTGGCATCACAGGTGGTGGTGGGAAGCAGCAGGAAATGGCCCAGACCTGCCCATGAGCGACACAGGAGTCACAGCAAGGCCGTCCCTGCTCCCAGCACTGGGATCACACCACGGCCAGACAGGCTCCTTCCCCAGCCCTGCAGGAGCAGGGGAAGCTGAGAGCCCAGCCAGCCTCGAGGGCTTTTGGTCTTGACTCAGAGGCAGAGCAGACTGAGCAAGGCCAGGAGAGCATCTTCCTGCAGCCCTCGGGCCTGGCTGTGGCAATGCAGGAACTTCCCTGCCCCGTTACCCACAGTGGCTGCTGGATTCCAGCCTTCCCGTCCAGTTCCTCGGGATCGGCGGCACCCGGCAGCTTCCCTCACCACTGCCAAGTCCCACAAAACAGATGCTGTGGAAAAGAAAGAGAACAGAGCCAGCTGCTGCCTCTGCCCTATCTCTGCACATCACCATGGCACTGAGAGGACTCTGACGAGTCAGGAGCATCTGGAGCAGGGGCCAACATCCACACAAATCCCACGGAGGGGATGATCCTGGCCCAGCAACGCTGGCTGCAGCAAACGCAGAGCACAGCGCAAAACACAGATGGTCATTCGTCCAAAAGCCTCCCAGATAAACGATGGACACAGACCTGAGGCCCCATCCTGAGACCAGTCTGAGCCAGAGGCCCAGTGCTGCACACAGAGTGGCCACTGGGGCACAGGCAGCAATCTCCTGTGTCCTGCAAGATTCCAGCACCTTCTCCACAGCCCAGCTACGGCCTGGATACGTGAACAGCTCCTGTCCAGCCCCACTCATCTGTCAGGGATTTCACCTGCTCCCGACACCTCCAAACGCCTGAGCCACGTGGCTCCATCTCCTGTCCCCACAAGCCCACGCCATCCCCTGGGCTGAGCCCAGCAAAAACTTGGGACACATTTCTACTTTGCAGGACTGAGAAAGGGGCTTCAGCTTCTGAGCGACACGGACACCAGACACAGAGCCATCCCTCGCTGCTGGGAAGAATGCAGGGATATATTCAGGCACAGGAACCACATTTAGCGAGGGTCAAGAGGCACATCCTTTATCTGTGTGACATCTGAACCCAAGTTCTGGTGGTTAAGAGCAAAGCTACGCTGTCCTGGTGGCTGCAAGAGGAGGCAGGATAGGGAACACGGGATCAGAACTTCCAGGAGCAGACCAGAGCGGGATCAGACCTTCCAGGAACTGCTCCCTCTCCCCTCACAGCACTGGGGAGTGCAGGACCACGGCGGGTGGATTTGGGGAGCACCACCTTGGCTTTTAAAGCCCATTTGGTCAGATCTCCTCTCTCTTCACGGTCGGGCTGTGCTGGAGCAGCTCTGTCTCAGCCTCCCTGTTATCTCCCCAGCCTTCCCCACTCCGACCGAAGTCCAAGGATTCAGTTTCCATTACGGAGCGCAGGGAGGAGGTGGATCACATTCCTACACCCACTTCACTTGGCACCTTCCCCACCAGCCTCCTGCCCAGTGCTTTTCACCCCACACGTGCCAAAGGGCTGGGAGAAAACGATGCCAAAGGGCTGGGAGGAAACAGGGAGCTGATTCTGCCGGCGTTGCTCGTAAACCACCAGATGGACTCACCCAGAGCAAGGCTGAGCTGCTCCTGCTCTTTGCTGGGGGGCTGAACACAGGGCAAGGCCCAAAATCCTTCCCAGCCTCATTCCTAGAGCCCCACGAGGCCAGAGCAGCACCAAGACAAAAGGGGACAACACCCAAGACCCGCAAAAGCCACGGGCTCCAGCTGCAGCCGACCCTCAGCAGCCACCAGAGAGGGCACAAAACAATCCAGAAGCCACCAAAAGCCTCTTGGCTGCCCCAGAGCAGCACAAATGTCAAAAGCTGGCCTGACGTGGCAAGTATGCTGTAGGTGGAAGTGAAATAATTCGCTCTCTGTAAGAGAGGGCTCCAAGCTTGCCAATTTTCCCTCACGGACAAGGCCACCATTCAGAGACTTTAAATATAATAAACCTTTTCTGCCCCCTTTTCTGGACAAAATAACCTACAGAGAAAAATATTTGAAATGAAAAATGAAAAAAGGCTGTCCCCATAAGGGGTGGAGGGGAGAAGATGCAGGGCAGGAAATGAGGAACACAAAGTTTGGGGAGTTTCAGAGCAGGAAAACTTCAGGGAGAACAAAGTCAATACTCCTGGCAAAGTGCACAGCTCCCTGCTGATCTTAAGGAAACTGGGGACAAGTTCTTCACATTTAAATCACTGCAAGATGACAGAATATTTCCTTGGACCTCCCCCCACAGTTGGCAGAAATATTCCTATCCCTACTGCACTTTTGGCAGAACAAATTAAAACTCCTTTGAGTTCAACCAAACAGTTTTGATGTTGCAAAAAGCATCTCTTGCTGCTTGGACGGCTGCGAGTGGGATCCCTTTTCTCACCAAGTTATCAGCATTTAGAGGCCACCGAGTTCACTTTGTTACGGGATGGGAAGCAAAACTCCGAAGAATCATTTCAAATATAAATAGCACAAAAGAAGAAGTTGCTGCTTCAGTGGGAAGATTCCCCAACCTCAAGTGCCCCGAGTCTGTGTCAGCATCTAAAAGAGATGATGCATTTCAGAAGGGCAAAGCTCACTGTGAGAGCTGGACTTTGACCCAGGACAAGTCTCCTGATGGCTGTTATGAAGTCAGCAGGTCCAGCACAGCCCCAAAGCCTCGCCTGGCCACGGGGACAGTTCAGTGAACGGGTGGCAAAGGGCTTGACAAGCTTTCCACTCCTGCCTGGCATCTCCCTAGAACAACCATGTGTCCTAACCATGCCCAAACTCCCAGCACAAGGTGCCTGGATCCATCCCACAAGCTGAGTGTTGCTGTTTAACAGTTTCAGCGAGGGCTTTGAAGTCAATGGATCACTCCAGGCCATGAGGTCTGCACAAGGACATCCCTCCCTCGCTCCAAATGACAACTTTCAGGCTATATCTGAAACAGAATAAAGTTTAAACCTGCCAGCTATCCCTCACTGCAGGGTTTAGGCTGAAGCTGGGTTTCAAGGCACTGTCTCGTATCCATGGGGAGTTCATAAATATTCCTGCATATGCAAACACTGCTCCTTAGCATTCCCTTGGAGATCTGGCCAAGTGGGAACGTGGCTTATTGCAATTCAGCCCTAAACAAAGTTCTCAAGTGCTTTGAGAACTGATTTGCCTATAAGGCTTCTTGTCTGCTCTGCTTTTCTCTTCATGAAACTCCGGCCTCGTGTTATAACCCTGCACTGGGATTCAGCACCCAGGACTCATTCCCAAGTGCTATTTACCCTCTGGGGAAACTTTAGGCAAATCCCTGTCTGTGCCATCACTCTCAGAGCCAGGATAATGACACCAGGGCTTTTATAAAGCATTGCAGGCTGTTCAGATGACAAGGCTGTGCAATCACAAGGAATTATTACGGCTTCAATAACCTCTTCATGCAACGTTATCCTGTGCAAAGGGTGGCAGACAAAGGTTTCTGTTCTACTCGGGGTTGTCGTGTTGGTACCTGTAGGAGCACTCTTGAACTCGGCTGGGCCGTGGCAGTTTGCCTGATACATAAATCATTTTCGGGGGTTGCTAAAAATCCTTTGGTTTCCCCTCTGTTTCAAGGGAAAGCCCCCCGGTTTTACCCGGAATAGGACTGACAGCAACTTGCCAGGAGGCTGAATGCTAAAGCTCACGTTCACAGCACGCAGTGGGCTCGTGGAACCTGCTGCCCGGATTTCCAGCAGAAGATTTAGACCTCCAGGCCTTTGGGAATGGCCAGGCAGAGAGAAGGGAAGGAGGATGTCACCAGATATCTGATCCACAGCATCCCAGCTGGCAAAGACACGGTCCCAAAGCTGCAGCAGAAGTGACCACCCGCTTCAGTTATGCTACTCTGAACAGCAAACTGCTGACTCTGGAAATGCAGGGAAGTGCCAAAAAACCACTGGGCTCCATCACTTTTTCCACTCTGCAGCTCTGGCCAAGATGAGGAGCTGCCCCTCAGGACAGGGGGAGGACACTGTGACGTCCCTGCCTCTCTCCCAGCTCCCAGGGCAAGCAATGCCCTGTCCCGATGTGTGCTGCTATCTGCCCACACCTGCTCCTCTCCTACCCACCCTGCTGAAGTTCCCGGGGGTGTTTTGCAGTTCTGCCCGAATTCTGGCCTGGTAGGAATTTGGAAACCGGTCCAGCAAACCCCACCCCACACTGGTTTTCCCAGCGGGGCTCATCCTGTGGCAGCTCCCGAGCGCCGGAGCACGGCCCAGCCCGGAGCCCTGCGTGTCCCAGGGCACAGCCAGGTCTGGGAGGGATTGGGATTTATGTTCCTGCAGCTGGGGCAGGCAGGAAGAGGAAGGATTGTTGTTCCTCTAGGATGCTGGTGAGCTGTTTAGCAAAGTTTGGGATCGCTTTGTTTTCCTGGGTTTTCCCTCGGCTGCGTTCGACTCCCGCGAGCTGCAAACAACAAAGTTCAAGAACTTCTGGGGGAAGTTTGGTACAAAGCTCCAGGAGCAGGAGGCCAAGTAGGAAGGGCTGCAGCTCTGCTGCCAAGTGGAGTTTTAAAGGGACACAAAGAGCCATGGGATTCCTCAGGGACAGAGGGCTGAGCAGCCTGGAGAGCTGCTCCAGTCCAGCATTCACACAAACAGATCCCCACAGGCATCCAGCCAAGCTCAGGCTGCTCACCCTGCAAGACATCCCTGAGAGTTGTGATAACCTCCTTTTGCTAAGGAAAGCTGTGGGGAATCTGATCCTGCTATCAGCTCCCTTTTCCGTTTGTTTTAAAGAAAAGGGATTGCCAGCCTCAGATGCTTTACATAGCCCAGCACTCGAGTGCATGGGATAATGAACATTTCTTTATGCTACAGGATTTTCAAGAATGCCCAAATCTCCCGTCGACATCCATATCAAAGGGGGAGCAATCCCAAAAGTCCCCGGCTGAACAGGTCAGGGCCTGCCCACAGAAAATGCAAAGGGCTTTTTTGAAGGTGAATACAAAGAGCAGCACAGAGCTGGTGTCTCGGTGCCAGCTGTAGGAGTTTGTACCCACACAGAAGAAACCCTAAGCTGATTAAATGAACCATTCCCCAAACGGCCCAGCCAGGCAGGGTTACCTGCACGGTACAGCAACCCCTGCTTTGATCTCCAGGAAACGGCTGTTTATTCAAAATCCCGTTTGCCACGGCAACCGTGCGGCAGGGAAAAGGAGGGAGGGGAGAGAATTCCCCAGGGCTTCCCTAGAAAAGTTGTCCCACCACCAGCACAGTGGTTCAACACCTGGGGCCAGATGATATTTTAATTAACTTCTAGAGAATCCTGCAGACTCGGTGCTGGAGCATCTCGACAGGCTCCTGGGTTTCCTGCCCTGCTGCCGTCCTGCTGGGTTGTCTGGACACAGCCACCCTCCCCTGGGAGCAGAGGTTTCCTGCAGGAAAGCTCAAATTCTTCACAGCAAACAAAACTCTCCTCCCTGCTCATCTTATCACGGCTCTGGCTGCGGGAGGAGACACTCAGAAACAGCAGAGGGATTCAGCAGCAGCAGATCAAAAGTTCCTCCCTTCCTCTGAGTCTTTTTTGTTGTTGTTGTTTTGGAAGGGGAAGAAAAACAACCCCAAAAATGCAGCCCTCGAGAGGGACACAAAACACAAGAGCTGTTGTTTTTCTTTGCCACGTTGTAATAATTATCAGTGAAAATTCCGTTCAAAGCAAGCAAACCCCATTTCAATCCCATTCCTCAGCCACAAGTAGCTTTAAAAAGTCCATTTTTAAAGCTGTGTTATATTGGGTGAGGGGGATTTGCTTCTGTGTTTCCAAGTCCTGCATCACACTGCAGGAAAAGAGACTTTAAAACATGTCCCAGCCACAAGGACTCAAACCAAACTCTTTTAAAATAGTATGAGATTCTCAGCTTTCATTTGATGCCCCCATTTCCAGCAGCCAGGATTTATGCAAAAGAACATGAAATGCCACGGGGCTTGTAACAAAAATAAAATAAAATCCTGAAAGCTCCCACCAGGGCAGTTTTGCAGCTTCCCTGGGCTGTTTTCAACCAGCACAAGACTTCTTGGCCTCTGCCACGAGCAAAGAAAAGGAGATGGAGGGGGATGGAACGAGATAGGAGCTGCTGGCAGGGCACAGCCTCTCTGCAGAGGATTTAAATGCCAAGAAAGTTCATGTTGGATGCTGTTGTCCCACCAGTTTTATTCCTGGGGACTCACTGGGGCCCTCCAAACCCTTGCTCACAGTGGGCTTTGCTCCATCTCTCCATCCCTGGGGTTTTCCTCCTTTTATACCTGATGCCAAGCAGGTCTAAAACCCAGAGGAATTCTCTGGTTTGAGCTTTCCCTTCAGTGCTGTGGATTTCCGAGCAGCTGCTGGAGGATGAGCCCCTTCCCTTGCACAGAAAGCTCTTTTGCTCCAGAAATATTTCACGTCCCCTCCCGGCCGCTGGAGCGCAAAGCCAGAGCCTGGCAGAGGAGCCACGGGGACCTGCCACAGCTCGGGGGGACGAGGAGGCTTCTGCAGCAGCCACCACGAGGGCCAGGGTTCCTCACACGTTTTCCTTATTAATTCAAGGAAAGAACAGCCAGACTGATTCAGGAAGAGCCCCTCTCAGGCCGAGCCTGCTTGTGGCACTGAGCTGGGAATTATTCGAGAGCCAAAGAGCTCCAGGAGGTTGGGCACATCTGGGCCTGCTAACTTGGAATTTTCTCTTTCCACGCAGGGCTGTGAGGAGCAAGGAAACCACCAGTGGGTTCCTGAGCAGACAGGCGCCCCCAGAAGTTTTAGCCAGAGCCACTCTGAGCCAAGAGCGCTGCAGAATCCAGGCACCCACCATGCAAATGATCCAGGAAAACGCTGGTTCAAACAACTGCACAGACAGAAACGAGGATGGGATGCGGGCAGAACAATAAAAGCTGGTGTTTATATTTGGATGCAAATTCTCCCCAGCAGCACTGGTCAGCAAGAAGAGGAAGCTTTTGACTTTAGGGAAAACCTGGGAGAGACTAAAAGCCTTGCAGAAGTAAAACAGCCTGGCTTAGTGACTCCCCTCCGAGCCAGGAAAACACAGGAGCACTAATAAAACCAGCCTGAGCAATGAAATGCAAATGCTGCTCCCGTAATTAAATAAAGACAAGGCTCCTGCTCCCAGAACAATGGCCGGGGCTGTAACGTGGACTTGACAGAATCCCAGCTCCTGCCCTCGTGGGACAGCCCCACACAGGAGGCCCTTGGTGCAGTGGTTCCAGAGAGGCTGATAATTTCAGTAGGTCGGCAAGCACTCGACATCACAAAGCACTCCCTGGACAAAGGAACTCCGCAATCCGTTTTCCCTCCAGGAAGGAAGGCAAAGCTTCCTACGGCAGGGAGGAGGTGGGACAGGGAACGGGAGGGGGCTGACATGTCAGACGAGGAACAAGGCCCACGTGGAGGCTGCAGGAGGGCAGGGAGGTGAAACCAAGAGAACAGGGTGGCAGACAAAGCAGCCTCATCTCCCACCCCGGCTCAGGATGTGTTTGCCTTTTTACTTTAGCCCAGATTAATCCTGCTGCAGTTGCAATCCATCCAAATCCCCTCCTAGGAGGGATGTTTGTCCTTCCCTTCCTTAGCAGGGTACATATTTACTCTGTTCTTTAACATACCCAGGGCTCAGAATCCATCCAAAATACCAACTGGACAACTCAGCTCCCTCGAGACAAGAGGATGCAGCAGAAACACTCCAGCCCTCCAAGCTGGGTGTCCCAGAGAACTCGGGGGCTTTATCCATGGATTTTTATGTGCTGACATTGCAAAAGGTGCTTGCTGAATCAGCCCAACAAAACATCCCTGTCCTGCATTGCTCAGCCCAGGAATGAACCAGACAGGGGTTGCGTTATCCCAGCTCAGCCCTCGGCACCACAGGCAGGGACTGGCAGCTCCAACAGCTCAGCTCACACAAGCGCCAGTCCCAAAAGCTCAGACCTCTTCTTCAACTCTATTAAAGTTACTCAGGGAGACCACAAAGATATCTGAAGCACTAAAAACAGGAAGGAAAAAGCACCAGAGCTGCTAATGCACCCTTTGCCACCCTCCTGACTTCCTGCAGTTAAAGGAGGAGCAGATGAACAGGCTGAGGAGGTGGGTTTGGAAATCCTCCTGTTCACCTGATTCCCCCAGTCCTGACACAGGCTCAGAGTTATTTGAGTATCCAAGGGTTCATTCCCTCAGTCTCTCCATGCACAGAGCACAGAAAGGTGCCTTTCACGCTCAGCTTCCTCTGCTGCCAGGCACTCAGAGAGAACAGCAGGCAGGGGGAATAAAAAAGAATATCTAAACCTGCTGGGCTAGGGGAGAGAGCTGCAGGAACCTGCTGTTCCAGCCCTTGCACCACCCCACTCGATTGCATTTTACATCCTTGCACCTCCACAGCCACAGGAAATTGAGCTCTTGCTATCAGGTGCCTCTGCATTACAAGTGCTGAGCCACGAATCAGCCCCAAATCCAAAAAATCAGTTGGAAGAGTCACCCTTCCAGCTGAAGGGCTTTAAAAGAGAGGGGAACTTCTTGGTGATGCTTTTTCTACCTTTACAAACTCTAAATGGTGGAAAAAAACACAACTCCAACTTTCCTGTGACGATCCCTTGGGTTTTCACAAGCAGCTTTAGTTAGAAGAGAGTTTGGTCATAGAGACAGCGGGGAAAATCCAGGCCCTGATCGCACAGTGAGCACAGCACAGCTCGTGACTTATTTCTGACGTTCAAGCAGCTCCACAGGTTTGGCTTCACCGTGATCAGCCCCTTCCTGTGAGCAGAGTGAGGATGTCCCAGGTGCCACCCGGGGCCAGCCCTTACCCACAGTTTGCCGTCCCAGTAGAAGGCTCCCAGCAGTTTGACGATGTGCGGGTGGTCGCACGTGGCCAGGATCTCGATCTCCACCATGTAATCCTCCAGCTCATCCTCGCTCTTGGTCTCGATGACCTTGGCAGCTGCCAAAGCACCCGTTTCCTTGTTCTTGGCCTGCAAGTAAAAAACCACGGTGAGTCCAGGGAAAGCGAGGGGCACAAAATTCCTGCTGCTCCAATTCCTGCTCGGCTTGACTGGCTCCAGCCATCACACCAGGAGGGAAACTTGCAGAGGCATTTCTGCTTCCTAAAGCTGCCCACAGCTTCGCAGAGGGGCTGGATCCTCCTTCCTCCCTGCAGGCTCCAAAGCCCACACCACTTCCCCTCACGGAGAGGTGGAAACTTCCAGGAAAGGAGATGTATCCTGTTGTTTGTAGCATGGGGGAAAAAAAAGGAAGCAAGGAAACCTCAAAGTAGAGAAGCTGTCTGATGATATCACAGGTGAATTACTAGAAATCCAGATAATTCAACTGAAACCTATCTGAAGGTGGAACCAGGTGGGGATTGCACTCTGCTCCCAGGGAACAGGGACAGGAGGAGAGGGAACGGCCTCAGGCTGGGCCAGGAGAGGCTCAGGGTGGACACCAGCAGGAATTTCCTCATGGAAAGGGTGGTCAGGCCTTGGAACTGCCCAGGGAGGTTTGGAGTGCCCATCCCTGGAGGTGGCACTCAGTGGTCTGGGCTGGGGACAAGGTGGGGATCGGGCACAGCTTGGCCTCGATGACCTTGAAAGTCTTTTCCAACCTCAGTGATTCTGTGACTTTGTAAAATTCCCAGTCCAGCTGCACCAGGAGATGTGTCACACGTGGGAGAGGGGCGAGACAGGAGCTGCTGACTCAGGAGCATCCCAACATTCCCAGAAGTTCATCAAATCAGCAGATCACGGCACAGAATTCCCTCCAGCTCACCCACTGCTCCCCACTGACACAATTCCAGCTCCTCCCCCGTTTTCCTTCCATCTCCCCCAGGGAAACAATTCCCACTGTGGATGGAATCCCTGGAGGAGCCGGCCAAGCTCTGCTGGTGACCTTTCTTCCCACTCTCCAGTTTACATCTCCGTGTTCAGCAAACCTGCGGGGGAGCTTACGGGAGGATTAATTCGTGCTGCAAACACCACAAGCCCCTCTGAACAGCTTTACACAGCTCGGGCGACACTACCACTGCGTACCAAGGGACAGGCTGGGGAGGAAGGAATATTGGGAAAACAGAGGGAGGAAAATGAGGGATCCCTGAGTCTCTGCCGTGTTTTGAAGTCTTGCTGCGTTCCAGGAGCTGGCAGGGACAGCCGTGTCCTTACCGCAGGGGACAAATCCATTTCCAGCTGGGCTCGCTGCCCAAACGCAGGACAGCAGCTCCCGCCGGTTTCAGGAGAAATTAGGGGGTTCCTTTAGCTCAGGTTGGTTGGGTTCTCACCAAGCTGCCACCAGATGCTCTCACGCAGAGAGCAGGGCGGGGGGAGATGTGGAAGGAGCACGGGGGAAAGCTCAGCCCTTCCAAACGGGAGCAAGAAGTGCCCCGCTGTGTTTGCTCTGCACTTACAGAGCTGGGAGAGCTCCACGGAGGGGAAGTAAATATTGTGACAAGAGGTGGGGCTTCCCCCGGAGGTTTGCTGGGGGCCCTGCCAGCTCAGCCCGTGCAGGATGCTGGGGCCCAGCAGGCAGCTGGAAAAACCCAGAAGCAGAGCAGGGAGCTGGGCTGGGGCTCAGGGTTTGCAAACCAGGCTGCAAACTGTGGTGGGGGAGTGACCACAGCCCAGCCTGGCCTCTTCCACTGTTATTCCTCCATCCCATGGGTGACCAGCCCAGTAAGCCCCAGTGACCAGTCCCTGCCCAGCTGGGAGCCCACCTGCTCCTGCCTGGAGCTCAGCTTTACAGAGTTACTGAGTTACCTCTGCATTTCTCCACCAAGCTGAGCTCTCCTGAACAAGTGCTCACCTCCCCTTCCCCATCTCCTTGTCCCTGAGCTCCAAAGGGGCCCCGTGAGCTCCAAAGGGAGCCCTTCCCATGTCCCACGTCCCCCCAGCTGGCGCAGGGAGGTCACAGCTTGGGCAGCCCAGAGGAAATGACAGCAGCATCTCCGAGGAGAAATCAGCTCAGGACATCACCAGCTCCTGATGTGACAGTGAGCAGTTGGGGTGCCAGCGAGCTCACGTGGGCAGGGGTGGCACCGGGACGGTGTGGGCACGACCCTGGGATAATGTCACTGCTGTAACCAGGGGCACTTTCCAGAAGGGACCAAACTGACCCTCAGGATGGCAGAAGAAGCTGATGGAGGAAGGAGACCTGAGATCACGGGGTGAGCAGGAGATTTTGGAAAATCATCTCCCCTGTAGTGTGGAGAAGACACTGGTTACCCCACACAGCAGCCTTTGGGAGGACCAAAATCAGCACAGGCTGGACAGTTCATCCCTTCCTGCGATGGCCACGGCCCCTCTGAGCCCAAATTCCAGCTGTCCTATTCCCACCACGCAAGCACAGCACAGCGCCTGCCACTCCTGAACTGAGCCCAGCAAGTCACACCGGGCATCATGAAAGCTTTGAAATTCCGAGGATCTTCTGCCCATTTCTCCACCTTCCCTTTCTCTGCACCTGCTCGCCCCCCAGCCCTGACACCAGGCTCCAGCCACATCCCAGCAGCCTCCCAGGCTGGGAGATCCCAAGAAGCTGTTCAGTGCCAGTTCCATCTTTTAGCTCCTCCACTCCTGGACATTTCAGTCCCACGGATCGTTTGTCCTTGGGGTGCTGATTAGCACCAAAATAAATTCGAGCAGGCAGCTGCCAGCATGGTGCCCAGGAGGTGCTGCTGAACTCCAGGGGGGTTCATTACAGTCACTTGAACCCCAGAAACCCCTCGTGGCCACCACCAGCCCCTGGGCAAGCCAACAGTGACAGGTCCGTGCAGGAACAGGGCTGGAATGTGCATTCCACAAATGTCACATAAAAGTTACTCAGTAAACCACTTCCAGAGAGCCGTGCCAGGGGCCAAGCAGGAAACAATGCAAAGGATCTTCCTGGGGAGCTCTGGAGCAAAGTGGGTGCTGGCCTTGCTCTTGCCAAACACCCTGGGAATACCAGGAAATAGGGGATGAGTAGGATTGCTCCTAGAAGGCAGAGAGGGAAACCACTGCTCAGTTTATGGATTTGAGGGGTGAGAGGTGCCTGCTCAGGTGACAGAAGTGGCTGTTTGGCCTTTGCCCGTGACTCACCGTGCAGCTATTGTGAAATCCAGAGTGTGACAAACACAGGAACTATTTTAAGCCCTGAAAGAACACATTAGCGGAAGGCTGGATGGTTCAGGACGGCCAGTTTCTAGGTGAGGCAGAGGAAAGCCCTGCCTGAACTCTCACTGGCACAAAAAGGAGAACCGAGAGCTCCCCAGTCGCTTCATCTCAGCTCGTTTGCAGCCGGTATCTCCCCAAGCCACGGGATCATCCTTTCCAGGCTATCGTGCCACCATATTTTTGGTGTGAGCTCTTCTTCCCCTCCTTGCCAGCCCTGTCCCCATGCCAGGAGAGCTGATGCTTCAGATATCACCGAGTTGGAGCCCCAGGAGCAAAGAGCCTGGAGGTGCCAGGGATGCTGCATTTGGGGGGTGACAGCCGGGCCTGCCCCACCCCACCCCACCGCACTCCTGCTCTGTGTGCAACTGCTCCCTCACGTATTTCTCAGGGATTACATAATGATTAATGGCCTCCTGATGAAGCTGCCCTGAGCTCTCTGCATCAATAAACAAACACAGAATAGCCGGGCTTCAGTCAGGGCTCGTGGTGGTGTCAAATAATCAGCGGGAGCTGGGATGAAGACGCCTCCCCTGTGGGGACAGGCTGGGAAAGTTGTTCAGCCTGGGGAAGGGAAGGTTGTGTGCAGACCCCACAGCACTTTCCAGTGCCTGAAGGGGCTACGGGGAAGCTGGAGAGGGACTTTTCACCAGGGACTGAAGTGACAGGACAAGGGAGAATGGGTTCACACTGACAGAGTAGGGTTAGGTGGGATATTGGGAAGGAATTGTTCCCTGGGAGGGTGGGGAGGCCCTGGCACAGGGTGCCCAGAGCAGCTGTGGCTGCCCCTGGATCCCTGGCAGTGTCCCAGGCCAGGCTGGACGGGGTTGGAGCAGCCTGGGACAGTGGAAGGTGTCCCTGCCCATGGCAGGGGTGGCACTGGATGGGGTTTAAGGTCCCTTCCAACCCAACCCATTCTATGAGATCCAAGCCCAACAAGCCCCCAAGAGCCACTTCAGTTTGTCACCAGAAATGAGGCCTGTCTGGGGTTTTGTTTGAAACGCTGGATTCAGGCCCTGGTGCCACCAGCCAGAGCAGCTGGTGACACGTGGGCAGGGGGACAGCAGCACAGCCCTGGTCCCACGGCCCCCACGCCGGGCAGGGCTCCGACTGCACCAGCACTGCTGCTCGGGCAGCTGTGGCAACACTTCAGCAAGAGGGAAGGGGAAGTGGCTTGTGAAACACCCCAAAAACCGTTACAAAAAAACCACATTAAAAAGCAGAAATGCCTTCCTTTGGTTTGACAAGGAACGGGCAGGGAAAGCAGCCCCACCAGAGAGCTCAGCTCCAGCCATGGCCTCGTTTTCTTGGTAGACCTGCCGAGCAAAAGTGTGACCAAAGCATAGCACAAACATCTTTTCTGGCATTAAAAGCTCAGCAGTGGCCCAGCAAAGGGCGGCAGAGATGAGAAGCCCACAGAGCAGCACAGCTCCATGTGATGTTTCAGTCCTTGCACCCGAACAGCCGCAGAGCCAGGGGTGCAGCGAGGGGGTTTGGGGCTGTTGTGCTCTGCTATAACCACCCACAGAAACCAGGCAGACCCCGTGGGCCTGGGCTGACTGAGACACGTGCAAATAAACAGGTTTGAGGAGAAGGAAGTTGCACATCCACCCAGCATCTCCAGCCTCAAACTTGAAAGCACCAAACGTCCTTCAGATCACCGGTCCCTGGAAGGGCACGGTGCTCCAAGTGAGCATTCCTGGCCTGGTCTTCGTTCAGCCAGTGCCACAACATTGAAAAAAATAAAAAAAACAGAGAGGGGAAAAAGCCATCCAGCCAGGTCTGAGTTTCCTAGCAACTTCCTGCAACAAATTTGGTCCACAGAGGGCTGTGGGAGCAGGGGCTGAGCGGCTGCGACACCCGAGAGCCAGGGAATGAATGGGCTCAGGCTGGCAGTGGCAGGTCTGGCTGGCTGGCAGCCCCCTCTCACTGGGCTGAAAAGCATCAGCCAAGCGAGGCCCTGGGAGGGGAATAAAGAACTCAGCCCTTCCCTGTCTGCGGAGCCCAGGGCTGCCGGGGTGGCTTCCCATCATGAGAGGAATGCAGGGCAGGAGCCTCACAACGATGCCAGCAGATCCAGGTGCTGAGGAGAACCAACACCAGCTGGCTCTGCTGGGCACAGCCTCCTTCTCTGCCTCTCCCACCTCCCCAAACACCGCACAGATTTTGGCTTGAGCAAATAAGGACAGGAGCCCCAGGGACACGAGCACAGGGAGGTGAGAAACGTCAGGAAGATTTCCGTGTGCTGCGTGGGAAGAGCGGGTGTTTGGGAGGTGGCACCGAGGTGCTTTTCCCCAGCCAGGAGGCAGAAATCCGAGAATGCAGCTCCAGCAGGAATAGAGCCACGGCTCTGCTCTGTGCCAGGGACACGCTGCCCCTTCCAGCCCCCATCCCGGGGGTGGCACATCCAGACACTGCTCTCGAAGGGAGCTGCCCTCTCCCTTTTTCCCTGTTCCCTCTGGATTCAGGCCAGGCCAGGCTGGCAGTGCCAGTGGGTGAGGGGACAGCACAGCCACCCCCCCAGCCCTTGGGGACCCCCAGCCACAGGGGGCTGGACCTGAGACTCACGAGGAGAACCCCCCATTTGCAGGCAGCAGCACCCCGTGGACGAGAAAAAGAACCTTTTCTCCAAGGAAACTGGACTCTCAAGGGACAAAACATTTGAAAAATCATGAGATGTGCTGGGCAGGGTTTTTCTGAGCAGCAACAATTGCCACGTGCTCGAGGGTGAAAGGCTCATCTGAGCTCTCTCTCGCAGGCAGCTGCCCACAGCTCCCACTGTCAGCAGCACTGCCAAGATCTGGGCTGTGCCACTGAAGTCATGGTCAAAATATTTAGGCCATGGAGAGCTATCGCTGTCCCCTGTCACACCGAGACAGCCACAGAGCCCAGGACTGCGGCAGGGATGGAGCATCCCACGTTTCTGTGAGCTGAAAGTGAATATCAAGTTTAAAGTTCAGCCAGGTTTAACACTGGTAAACCTTCCCTTTCCTCTTTCCCAAGCTAAAAGATTTTAAGGAAACCCTTCAGCTGTTCTAAAGGACAAGACCATGATTTGAGCCTGCTTTTTTTTTGTGGCCAATCAGCTCAAACTTCCCCTGCTTTTGTTTTCCTTCCGTTTTCTTTTTCAAAGTTAACTCGGCAGATTAACATCTCTCCCTGACACCCTCTCCAGGAATTACAGGTTAAATCTTAGAGTCACAGAACGATTTGGGCTGGAAGGGACCTCAAAGCTCATTTCATTGCCATGGGCAGGGACACCTTCCACTGTCCCAGGGTGCTCCAAGCCCCGTCCAACCTGGGGACACTTCCAGGGATGGGACAGCCACAGCTTCTCTGGGAACCCTGTGCCAGGGCCTCCCCACCCTCCCAGGGAACAATTCCTTCCCAATATCCCATCTAAAGCTGCTCTCTCACAAATCAAACCAAGAGCTAAGCCCGAATCACCTGAGCCAAGCGAGGCAAACCCGAGTGGTGCAGGTTGAGGTGATGAGCAGAGAGGTCTGCGAGTGCCAGGGACGCTCTCGAGTGCCAGGGACGCTCTGGTGCCCACAAACGGCCCCACTGCTGCGAGGCAGCTGCACAACATCCAACAATCAGCCTTTTATTACCCCAGTTTCAGAGCCGCGTCTGCAGCCCGCAGCACGCACAGCACCGATGGCAGCGCAGCACATCAGATAACCCAAATTCGCCTTTTTAAGCCTGTCTTGGAGAAGAAAGGAGAACAACGGCACAAAAGACAGCGCTGGTGGCTCGCTGTGGCCCCGGGGCTCGGCGGGATGGAGCTGTTTGAAGGCAATTTGAAGCGAATAAAGTGAATTTCCCAGCGTTTGGGGGCTGTGGGCAGCCTGTCCCCACCCTGCCGCGGGGGAGCCTTATCGGGGAGCCACTGTCCCCATCAGCAGGGGCTGCGGAGGGCAGATAGCGCTGCACAAGAGGCACGGGAGCAGCAAAACAATCCCCCCACGAGAGAGGCAGCGAGGCCCTGGCCGTCCTCCAGCAGCCAGAGGAGCCCCTGCCAACGTGGGGGCTCCCCATGCCCGCGGGAGGGCTCGGGCATCCCTTCCTGCTGGCTCTAATGCAGGGTGAGGCAGTAAATGCTCGGTTCTGCAGGGCTGGCAGGTGCTGCAGCGGCTCCGAGCAGCCAGCACTGACCCTGAGCATCCCCCTGAGAGCAGCACGGCAGCTCAGGGGCTGCCACCGCCACTCGTCCCTCCCGAACGACGCCACCTCTGAAGTGACAGCGCAGATCCTCTGGGTTTATGAATGGTGTTTGAGGAGTTTTATCCAGGAAAATAACTCTGCTTTTCTTCTAAGGCAGCTTGGGAAGGCTCCGAGCGAGGAACTTTTCCAGGCCCCCAGCCCTGGGTGGGTGCAGCCTTGCCAGGCTGGCACCCACCGACCACAGCTCCCGAGTGCTGCATTTCAGATCAGCCATTTCATGAGCGCTGGATGAGCTGGTGACAAAGCCTGGTCACCTGTGGGCTGCCACCGCGTCCTCACTGGACCTCTGGCCTTGCCAAAACCACGGCATTCATAGAATGAGAACTAGAAAGAAACAGATCCTCCCCACCCCCTCCTGCTTTTCAGCTTCATTACCCTCTGTTCAACTGGTTCCTCGTGCAGGCAGATCCTCTTTTGCTGCAAAAAGACTTTCTGCAAAAACAGGGAAATCCCAGGAGTTTCTGCTGGCCGCGGGTTTTTTTAGGTCTGCTGTGTGCGGTTCAGACTCCACTATAAACTTCATTCTTTTTAATTAATATGGATTTAAATGAAGCCTGTCCTACTTTTGGGAACGCCGTGTGAAGCCAGGCCCAGCTGAGCGCACGGGAGCCCAGGACACGGCTCCAGACAGGATTGCACAGGGCAGGAATACCCCAAACACCCGAGCCCTCCTTCCCCCTGCTCACAAAAACAAATCCCACTAAACCCAGCCCATTTTTCAGTCTCTCCACGCCTCAATTCCTCCCTGGTCTGACTGTCCAGAGTGCAACTCGGGGCTGCCAGACCTTTCCAAGGGAGCGTAACATATGGCACACGGGGCAGGATGCAGGCACAGGATTCTGGCACCTCCCCACGCTTCCGGGCGTGGAAAAGGGGCGGAAAATGGGCAGGAACTTCACTCAAACATCCTGAAAACCTCAGGGCCCTGCAAACACTCAGCCTCTGAGCGATGCCTTCAGTGAGAAGATCAAGTTGGCTTTAAGGTGATTACAGGAGAATGATTCGAATTGTTCACTGAATTTTGGGCACCTCTGTTCTCCTGGAGCACGGGTGGGTTATTCAGCTGCTTTTTTGGTGGGTTATTCAGCTGCTTTTTTGGCACCTCAGCAGCACAAAAGGGCAAACCCCTTCTTTCACACCCCACCTTACGCTCATCCCCACCTAGGGCAGTGCTCCAGAGATTAAAAAAACAAAGGAAGGCAACAAAAAAACCCCTTAGATGGAGGGAAAATGTGTCTCTGGTTATTACCTAAAATAAGGATTTATAGCACAGGACGCGCAAATAATTTGGGATTCTTAAATGAACAAACAAACTCTTGCATGAGGACTCAAAACCCACCCATGTCCATTTGCCAGCTGGCATGGAGAACAGGTGGAGAAGAGATCAAAGCAATGGAGAATTGAAATGCTGCTAAATGCAATAAAATAACCCTTTGATTTCTGGCGCAATGTTGAACCTCACCCTGCTCAACAGGGTTAAAACTCCACAAAAGCAAAAATCTGCCTGAATATTCAAGGTGCAGAACGAGTGAACTTCTGCTTGTAGATACGTGGTGTCCACTGGGACGTTTTTATTCCCATTTGGGTCAAAATGGGGATGAAAGGAGCTGAAGATGAGGAGTTATTGCCTGACAGGCCGACACCCTCAGCCTACAGTAATAAAGTTAGTCTGACAATATTTTTCTTGGTGTGACGCTGGGGTTAATGACTGAGGCATTCAGATACGACAACAGACTGAAAACCAACCCAGCCATCCCTAAAGCAGCTTTATTCTCTAAGTCACCTACTTTGGGTACATTACATATGTTCAAAATAGAAAGCATTTAAATAATTGTTTCAGTTTTCCTTTCTCTCAGAGGCCAAGGAAGTTATTTTACAGTGTTTACCTCGTTCCTGTCACCGCTGGAGAAACGTGAGCAAATAAAAGCAAGGAATCAGCCCAGAGAGAGTGTTGCTACACACAAATGGGTTTCCAGTGCACCTCACAGAGCAGAGTGGCAACGGAATTTCTGCTGGTGCTGCTTTCAGAAGGATAGATAGGGAAGGGATTTAAGCATGATTTTTAGGAATTGTGTTTTATTAGAAGATAGGATCCTTCACTAAAAAGTTTCACTCAGTGGGTATTTAGCACTCAGTTTTTTAGAGAGTTTCTGTCAAACAACACGATAGCGACAAGAAATAAACACCAAATCTCTCTGTCCGGACCTGCAACCACCTGCCTCCCTTGCTGGCCTATTTATTTATCACTTTTCCAAAGGCAGTACCTTCCCAAATGATCTAACGAGGCCATCAAACCCCAGCTACCCAGCAGGCAATTCCCACCCCCATTCCACAGCGCGCCTGTCACACAGGTGTGCCCAGGAGCCTGAGGCTCCCCAGCCCGCTCCTGCACCCCGAAACCCCCCCGGCGCAGCCCCTGCACACGAGATGCGACATTTCCGAGCGGGGACAGCAGGGACGCGGCTGCTTTGGGGTGCAAAGTCCAGGGAAGTTTTGGTCTTTGAAACCCCCGTCCCTAAACCCCGAGGTTAAACATTCACAGCACTGGACACGGCTCCTCTTCGCCCTCCAAGTTTCCTGCCGGCGACAACCGCGGGGATACAAAGCCCGTGTCACCCCCGGAGGCTCAAAAAACTTGGAGACAGCCCTGGAAGTGCCAACTTCCAAGAAACCTCCCTCCATTCATTGCACCGGCGGGCTTGGCAGGGAGCGCCTGGGGCTCCTCACAAAAGCACCGCTCTGAAAACGGGAGATTCAGGGCGA
>VZTF01004509.1:326216-378077 GCA_013397755.1 Cnemophilus loriae | reverse complement strand
AAAAAAAAAATTAAAAAGGCAAGAAAGAAAGAAAAAAAAAAGAAGAACGCTTCCTGCCTCCTCTGCCCTTCCCGGAGCGCTGCGTTCCCAAGCCCGGCTCAGCCGCCGTGCCTGCCCGGCTCCTCCCGGCTAACGGGATGCGGAGCCGGCCCCGGGGTGTCCGGGGAGCGGAGCCGCTCCGAGCCCGGGCTGCGGGACCGCAGCTGCTCCCGGAGCCCCGCCGAGCACCCACCTTGTAGACTTTGCCGAAGGCTCCATCTCCCAGCTCGCCCACCACCTCCCACACCTCGCCGGGGTCCAGGTCGCGGCGGACGTGCTCGTACTCCTTGGAGCGGCGCTTCTCGAAGGCGGAGAGGCGCAGGATGCGGCGGAAATTGGCGAAAGCCATCCCGGAGTGCAGCCCCGGGAGCTGCGGAGCCGCCGCCCGCTCCAGCCCCGGGAGGACGGAGCCGCTGCGCGCCCGGGGAGCGGCGAGGCGGGACCGGGACCGGGGCCGGGACCGCCTCCAGCCGCGCACATGGAGCCGGAGCCGCTCCACCTGCTGGGCTGGGCTGGGCTGGGCTGCCCGGGACAGAGCCATTGGCCGCCCGCGCCCTCTGCCCGCCCGGCCGGCACCGCCCGCACGGCTCGGCTCGGGCCGGGCCCGGCACAGACAGGGCATGGTCCGGGGATGGCACAGACAGGGCACGGTCCTGGCACAGCCCGGCACAGACAGGGCTCGGTCCGGGCACGGCACGGCACAGACTGGCACGGCTCATCCCGGGCATGGCTCATCCCGGGCACGGTTCAGCCTGGGCACGGCTCTGCCCTGGCACGGCACGGTTCAGCCTGGGTACGGCCCAGCTCGGCTCAGCCTGGCACGCCCGGCTCGGCTCGGTTCAGCCGGGGCACGGCCCGGCCCCGTTCTGCCCGTCCCGGTGCATCGCGCCGTGGCCCAGCCCGGCTCGGTTCGGCGCCGCTGCTGAGCCAGCCAGAGGGTCCCTAATCCCGAACCAAACAAAGCCAATCCCGGGACAGCCGGGCACGCAAGGAGCGATGCCCCCGCCCCGCAGCATCGCCGGGGCTGTGTCCGATCCCCGCGGGGAAAACCCGAATCCCGCCCTGCCCTGGCAGCAGAGCCGCGTTTCCTGCTCGGCCCGGTTCGTCTCCCGGGAAATCAGACGGACACTCCTGATTCCAGACTCCCAGGAGCGGGAATTCCGGGAAATCCGAAGAGAAGATGTGACCCAGCTGGTGTCCGGTGGGAAGCTCGCATCCTGCCCGTGGTGGCCCTTCAAACCCTCTGGACACCGACTCGCGATCCCGTATGGAATGGGGACATCTAGGGGGCCCCCCCGGCGGTGCAGCCCCGTCCCGGCGGCTCCGGCTCCCCAGAGGCACCGGGCTGTCCCTGCACACCGCGGTGACACCCGCACCGCGCGTGTTTTGCCCCAAATCCACGTCCCACGTCCCAGTCGGGGGCACTGGAACGGGGTGGGGGACTTTGCACGCTCCATCCTGAAGGATAATTCCAGCAAAACTCAGCACAGGCTCCCTCCTTGAAAACATCTGATCTTAGCGATGTCTTCCGAGTTCCCTGACACGTAATTCCCTAAAACATTGGGCTGGTTTTCGTCTTTCCCCGTCCTTGCTGTTAAAAAAAATACTGGCAGAGTAAGAATTGAGAGAAGTGAACGAATCACCTGAGCAGTAAATGCTCCTGAAAACGAGATTGGCGTTAATGCTCCAAAATTACAGGCCCTGTGTGATGTTTTGGGAAGGGACACACAGGATTCTGCATCACCTGGGATTTAAAACCAGGGATCAGTGACATTACAAATATTGCATTTGGGATCTTCCAACGACGGCAGCACTCTGTGATATTAATTAGCCAGCAGCTTGGTTAATTCAGGGGTTGGCAATTCCCCAGGAAGCTTTCAGACACAGCTCTGTGTCCTCCCTGCTGCTCTGGGAGGTGACAGTGGCCTGGCTGCTCCTGAAGGGTGTGAGGCTCGGGGGACCCGGCAGAGCCACCAGGATCCATTTCAGCTCTGCTCGAAGATCCTCCTTCCCCCTTCCATTGCCTCCTCCCCCGTTTGTGAGACAGACAAAGCTCCAAGAGCCTCCAAGCCCTGTTTGAATTCATGTCATCCCCGTCCCCTGTGTCCCAGCAGCCCCGGGCCAGGCTGTCCAAACACGATAACCAGGTCCTGGCACAAGGAGCACAAAATCCACGTAGGAAAAACCCCGGCCAGCGGTGCAGGAGATCCTTCCAGCTGTGCCGCATGCCGGGGGCACGGGGCAAGAGGGGATTTCTGGCTCGCTGGAGCTAATTCCTGAGTGCTGCACATGTAATCCTTTCCAAACCCCAGCCATGCTCCATGTCTGGAAGCAGTTTTTTGGTTTTTTGCCAAGAGTCCTCCACATGAGGCCTTTTGCCACCCCTCACCCACTGGTTCAGTGCTTCCCCACCTCACGCTGCAGTTCTTCAATATGTTTGAAGATATTTTCAAGATGTTTTTGCGAGTCCCCCGTGGTGCTCCAGCTCCGATGGTCCCTCTCCCCACAGGTTTCCCCCACTGGCAGAGATTTAAGGGTGGCAGAATCAGCCCAGGCTGCAGATTTTATTTTTTTTTTTTTTTAGCAGGGGCAGTTTGTCCTCTGTGTTCGCACTTGGGGGAGTTTGACTGAAATTCTGGAGCTGGTTCAGTTCTTCCTCTGCACTGCACCGGGGGAGATTAAACAGGACTGAAAATAATTGTTAAAAGTGACACCTTCAAAAGAAAAATGTGGGGTTTTTTTCCAGTGTTTGTGGTTTGTTGGAAAAGTCCTTTTGTTTTTTCCCTCCAGTCACAGGGTGGGAAAGAAGAAAAGAAAACAGGAAAAGAAGACAGGAAGAGAAGACAGGCAGACAGCAATGAGCGCTTTCACATTTTCTCTGTGCACAAATCACACGTGGCTCTCTCATAAATCATCTTATTAATGCTGTCCATGAATTCTGAGCAGCATCTCGTGTCTGTTCCGGGGTGTTAATTGCCTGTGCAGCCTGACTGGGAGCAGTGGGCATTTCAAATGAAATAAATCCTGCTAATTATTGCTCTCAGCTTCGTGTGGGCGCTGCCTGAGAGCTCCCTGCTCTCCTCGGGGGAGGTTTCATTGCTTTCTCCGGGATGGGACCGACCTGAATGAGGATCAGATCCTGCTGCTCTTCCACCCACCGGGCTGGAATGCTGCGGGGAGGGAGAGGGGTGGTAAAGCCAGGGTTATTCCTAAAGCTCAGCCTTGGTGTTGGGCATGACCTGCAGCTCTGCTCTGGAGCAGGAGCCCGGCCCAGGGTCAACACTGGGGGTGTCCTCTGTGGGATTCGGGGAGGAAGAGGAGAAGCCAACCATGGACTGGGAGGGATGGGAAAGGAACTCTCAAAGGAGGACGTGGAGCTGCTGGAGAGAGTCCAGAGGAGGGATGGAGCAGCTCTGCTGGGAGGAAAGGCTGGCAGAGCTGGGATTGTTCACCTGGAGAGGAGTTTTGGGGTGACCTCACTGTGGCCTTGCAGTGCCTGAAGGAGCTACAGGAAAGATGAGACTTTACAAGGGATGGAGTGACAGGATACTGGGAATGGCTTCCCACTGCCAGAAGGTAAATTTAGATGGGATATTAGGAAGAAATCCTTCCCTGAGAGGGTGGGGAGGCCCTGGCACAGGGTGCCCAGAGCTGCTGTGGCTGCCCCTGGATCCCTGGCAGTGCCCAAGGCCGGGTTGGATGGGGTTGGAGCAGCCTGGGACAGTGGAAGGTGTCCCTGCCCGTGGCGGGGGATGTTGTGAGGTGACCTTTAAGGCTCCTTCCACCCAAACCATTCCGTGACTCTCTGGCAGCAGCTTTGGAGCCTGCCCGGTGTCAGTCGCTGTCCCAGCACATCCCAAACCCGGCGGCAGCAGCTGTGTGGCTCCCTGGCAGGAAGCAGCAGGGCTCTGGCATTTCCTGCGGGCGGGACAAGCGGGAGCTCCCCTTTATTGTCTGGATGTGAGTGAGCACTGCTCGGTGTCCCACGTGCTCTTCCCAGGCAGGAAATCAGTGCTTACGGTCTGTTCCTGAACAGAGCATCTCCACCTGCTCCAGGGGCACGTTCAGCAAGGAAACCATGACGGGCTGAGGGAGGTCACTGCACTCGCTGCTCCTCTCTGCTGCCAGGTCCCTGGGTTATTGTTTTTACGGATAATTCTCCTTTATGTCCCACCAGAGTCTCCTCTTCAATAATTTGTTGTACCCGTGAGCCCTGCAGGGTCGGCAGCCCCTGCCCTGTGTGGTTTGGCAGCACAGGGAGGTTCCCCATGCTCTGCACGGCTCTAAACCCCTCCCAGGACTTTCCTGCAGAGGCTTTTCAGCCCCAAATTGTGTTGATGCTGCCCGTTCAGGGCTGCCTGGTTAGAAGGGACTTTCAGCAGGGCTGTGCCCCAGCTGTGAGAGCTCCTCCCGCTCCCCCGGCCGCTGCACAATCCAGATGTTGTGAATCACTCCAACATCTGCAGCTCATCTGGAAGGGCAGAGCGGCAGCCGTGTGCCAGGGAGGTGCCCTGGGAGCCGGGAGCGTGTTCGGCATGAGCCCGAGGCAATCAGCTGGAATCGATTTCAGTCGGGAAACTCTGTTGGAGACAGGAGAGCCTGGATTTGGGGACCTTCTCTGGAATAACTCCTGGTGGGCAGGGCTGCTTTGTACGGTGGGATCCACCTCCTCCCCAAAATTAACAGCTGAGCTGCAGGGAACACGAAATGTTTGCATCTCCAGCGCAGACAAAAAACAACGACAAAAAAAAAGAGGAAGGGAGGGATCCTGGAGAGCCTCCCAGCAGGAGCAGCCCGCTCCCGACAGACTCCCAGGAATCCTCTCCCCAGGAACACCACGGCCTCACATCCCTGACCCCATGGGCTCAGCTCCCACCCAGCACCGATTTACGAAGTGAGTAAATCCCAGAGCTGCAGCCCAGCAGTTCCCTGGGGTTTGCTCCAGAGGTGTTTGAGGAGCGGGGATTGATGTCCCACAGCATCCCCAGGACTGACGCTGGCGTCACCTCCTCCTGTCCCCTGCTCCTCCCAGTGCTGCCCCCGGAGCCAGACTGGTGTGACTGGGGCAAACTGGGCTCTCTCCAAGGCTGGGTCACTCCCAGGGGCAGCTCCTGCTCCGCATCCCCCCGGATCCCCGCTGCAGTGGCGAGGGACAGCCCAACAACAGGAAACGCCGGGGGCTTCGTTAACAAACCCACCTAATTAAGGCCATGTGGAGAGAAGGCAAGAGAGGCAGTTTTGGCTCTTTTGCTAAATATTGGCTGTTCACCCCATGGATTTATTCCCCCTCTCACCTCTCACGCAGCCCAGGACACCACGGAGCCCCCTCCAAACGCTGCCAGAGATTCCCTAAGGAAGCGGGATGGCTGCAGCACGAGGGATGAATGAAATTAGAAAATTCCAGCCTCCAGGGGCCTCCCTGGCCTTCCATGGAGGGTGGAATCCCACAGCTGCTCCGGGTCTGGGCTCGGAGCAACCTGGGAGAGTGGAAAATATCCCTCCCCATGGAAAAATTTGGAGCAAGATGGTCTTTAAGGTCCCTTCCAACCCAAAGCACCCCATGATTCCATGGAATGGCTGCATCCAAGGCTTTGCACCTTCTATTTCATGTATATCTATTAAAAAAAGGGATAAATATTAAAATATGGATAAATTAAAGACATTATGTGTACACATTCCCATATAAAAGGAATAAAAATTGTATGTTTTTATATCTGCAAGGGGAAAATTTACAGGAAAATCACACCCTTGTTTGTTTGTAACTAACATCCCAAATTCACAGTGAAATGATCTTAATTTCCTGGATTTTATTTTTTTTAAAAATGGAAATATTTAGCTGTGGCCTACGAAGAATTATTCCTACTCCTCTGGTACCCTTGGTAGTTAATCAAGACTATAAAAGTGCTGACCTGAATTAAGACAAAGTGTCAGGGAATGTAATTACAGGACAATTACCCAGATCCATTATTTCTGTTCAGCAAGGAGCTGATCCCCAGAGCCAGGCACATCTCCAGGCCCGGCATTCTTCACGGATTTCACACCTTGTCTGCAAGATAAAACATTGTCACACGCCCAAATTCACATTAAAATGTGTCCCTCAAGGCTATCAGAGGGAATGGAGAAGGTGGAGAATTCCAGCTCCCAACCAAAAGCCCCACTGAAGAAATTTAAGGAGGAAAAAGAACACTGAGTGTATTTCTTAAGGCATGGCACAGCCAGGATTATTTTTAGTTTTTAAATGCGGGGGGAAAAAAGTTTAATTTGTTTTGTTTTGTTTTAAATACAGGAAATTTGCACAGAGTTTCCACTGGAAATTCAGGGTGGTTTGCTCTCAGCAGTAAAAGATCTTCCCTAGGATAAAAAATTTAAAAATCCCATAATTTATCAGTGTGGAGACAACCTGTGAGGTGTTAATAAAGCACCAGATAAAAATCCAGAAAGCAGTTTGGAAGTTCCTCCGTGTTCAAAGCAGGATAAAATTGGAATTCTGGAATTCTTCCCTGACCCGGGAGGGGAAAATATCAAAAAGCCAATTTTACACAAATATTTGATTCTAAAAGTGTTCCTAGAGGGGAAAGAAACAGCCCCACCCCTGGAATCCCCCCCTGCTGGGTGTTTCCTGTGGCCATCCCAAATCCAGCAGCACATCCCCGCGGATCAGGGACGTCAATCCCCCGGCACAAACGCATGCCACGAGCTTTACCATAAAAATGAAGGTATTTTATTCAAGAAGTACAAATTTGATGGTACCAGCCATCTTTGAAAGCCATTCCCATGAGGCAGAGAGGACACAGAGCCAAGTCCCTTGCTCAGAGCACGCGGGGGCGAAGTGTCACCGAGTGTCACCGAGCGTCGCCACCGCAGTCCCGGCCAGCATTGCTCAAATCCGCCTCTTTTGAAACATTCCCTGGACTTGAGAGGCACAAATAGGGGTTTTAAGCCAAGAGTTTGTTGTTTTCATAAAGCCACCAGCTCCGATTTCTTTCGTTTTCCACGGCCTTAAATTGTCTCCAGCCTTTGGAGCGGATTCCGATTTCCTAACGGGGAAAAAAAAAAAGGGATCTGGGAATGAGCAGGTGCAGGATTTTCTGGAGCTCAAGGTGAACGAAAGGTTTTAAGGCAGGAGTCGGGAGTTGAAGTTGTCTCTTTGCCCCGTGGCTCTGGTTGAATGGTCTTCATGTGGAAAATGTACAAATCCAGAGTTCCTCTGCACCGACCCCCGGAGCCTGGCCCTGCTCCAAGGGTCCTGACACGATTTTCCATGGAAAATCCAGCAGACACGTCAGTTAAAAGTCTCCAAGTTCACTTTAAGAAGCCTGGTGGTTAAAATATTTCATTTTCCAGTTGCCTGCCTGGTGTAGGCTCAGTGAAGTGTCTCCCTCGGGAAGGAGAGCTCCAACTCCATCCCCACGGAGGATCCACGCCGATGGAATTCGGGAGAGGAGAGGCACCCGCAGGACGCAGCAATCCCAAACAATTCCTGGGAAAGGAAATCTTGGAGCAGATTCGAGTATCCAGTCCTGAACCACCAGCAGTGTTTGTGGCTGCAGAGGGAACAGCAGGACATTCATCATCTGGGGAGGAAACACGAATGTGGGTGCTGGGAAATCCAACTCCGAGGCTTCCCAGGGAATCTGCGAGGCAGCCGCTGGATTCCAGTGGGTTTGGAGCAGAGTTTGCTGTTCTCCAGGGAAGCTGCAGCGCGGACAGAGCTCATCCCCACAGCCAAGGCAGGTTTTGTTCCAAACACCTTTCTCAAACACCTCGAATCCCACTCCAGAAGAGTCCAAGCTGTCCCAGAGCTTCCAGCCACAATCCAGGAGGGATTTGATTACAGGGAAGGGCAAAGGCAAAACAAAACAAAAACAAAAAAAGCCCCTTTTTCTAACGGAGACTACTTCCATTTCAAAGTAACAGGATCTGAGCAGCACAGAGAAAAAGCCAAAAAAAAAAAAAAATCCATTTTTTAAAAAAAATGTAAACATTCTCTGCATAAGGTGCAGGGTCTCTGTACAGGAACATGGAAAAGTTTGGGAAAGAGAGCTCCAGAGCCAGAAATGCAGCTGCCCCTTCCGTTTCTGAAGCATCACACACATGGAGAAACGTTCAGCATTCACTTTGTCAACACCTACACAGCAAAAATGCTTCCAGAACTCCATGGCTAAAAGCATCCCACCATTGTAACAAAGAGTACTTTTGTGTTTTTAATACTTTCAAAGAAAGATTTTACATTATTTACTAGCAATGGATATATATGCAGAAGAACATCACACTACAGCAATATTTTATCAAGTTATCATTGACCTTCACCAAACATTATGCACAGTTGCTCCAAAGATTCCCTCTTTCCTCTCCTCCCCAAAATTACTTTCTGTGGAAGGCAAAGAAAAGCTGGGCTTGGTTTGGTTGCTCCTGGGCTGAGGTTTTCCGGTGTTGTTACACCCCAAATTTAGGGTGTCTATTAAAAACCCATATTATTACACCACCAACTCGCACCATTTCGTCTTCCAAAATACTCCCCAGCTCCAGAGAAGCAAAGGCTTTCAGAAAATGGATCCCAAGCTGTGTTTTGTGCACAGGACCCCAAAAACTGCGATGCACCAAGTCAGGAAGGGACATTTGGGGGGCTCTGAAGGAGCAGCTGTCACTTGGGTGAGGAAGAAGACCCTGAGCATCCTCCTGCCGTGCCCCAAATGTACCTGCAGCACACCTGGGGCTTTTTTGGGGCTCCCTGGCCCTGGCAGGCTCTGGGGGTTTGTGCCTCTCTGCCCTTCAAGCTGTTCAGGAGTGTGACTTTGATCAGGTCGTCACTTGTGGCTCAGGCAGAAGCGACAAGAAAGAGTAGAAAAAAATCTGAGCTGTGTCAGACAGAGCTGTCACTGACAGGGTAAAAAAGGTGCTCCTGGCATCAGCTCCCAGGCAGAGCCGAGCAGGAATGGCCCAGAGGCCTGAGGGGGGGAATTTAAAAAGCCCAAATTGATTCCTCCTCACTTGTGTGCGTTAAAATCCTGTCACATCCTTTCATTTACACCCCGAGGTCTGAGGGTGGGGACAGCACCCCAAGGGCCAAAACCCAGCCAGGCCATGCTGCCAACACCCTCCTGCTGCAGTCCAGGGGTTCTCCATCCCTCCCTGGGGTTCTCCAGCCTCTCCTGGGGTTCTCCATCCCTCCCTGGGGTTCTCCAGCCTCTCCTGGGCTTCTCCAGCCTCTCCTGAGCAGCCACCAGGCCCCACTGGTGAGCCCCTGGTGAGTGCCACTTCAGCCATGCCCTGCACTCAAATAAACCTCCCTCCCTCAGGGGACATCCCCTCTGCCCCAAAACTCATCCCACACTCCCAGCCCGCTCCCCTGCACTGGAATCTGCACCAAAACCCAACTTTCAGGGCAAACTCGAGGTGTTTGAGACAGAAATGTTCTGTCAGTTATGTCACAACCTCCAGTTCTAAACGTGGCCCTGGCAGCCGTGTGCCTTTACAGCTTGTTACTGATATTTTTTAACAGACATTTTGAAATTTTAAGTTCTTTCCTACTAGAAATCTTGTAAAATTGTGTTTCTGCAGGGTGTGTGCTCAGTGCTGCTGTCACTTTACACAGAGAGGGTCAAACTCTTCACTGTCACCTCTAAAAACATTTTACCATTGAATTCTCTCAGGTTTTGATATGTGATTCAGGAGGGGGAGGCTGTTAAAGAGAATTTTCATGAACAAAGTCTCTGTTCTACTCAGAAGCCACTCACAACACGGCCTTCAGAGCATCACCTTTCTCCCTGCCATAAAAGCAATTAATATAAAACATGATCACCTGGAACAGTGTCACAAAACTGAGCCTTTTCCAGCTCAGAGGGGGAAGAGGGAAAGAAGGAGCAATCCCAGCCTCTGCATCTCCAAACCAGCACCTGGTGACAACTGCCTGAATGAAAACAGAGAAAAAAATTAAAAAAAAATGGATCCTACAGAAATAAAAAAGCAGTGTTTTAGTGTTCACAGCTCCCGGTTTGCTCCTCCTTAACCCATCACAATTTCTCCCCTTCCTCCTCCACAATTGCCTGAATGAAAATAGAGAAAAATTCCAGAAAAGAAAGGATCCTACAGAAATTAAAAAGTGGTATTTTAGTGTTCACAGCTCCCAGTTTGCTCCTCCTTAACCCATCACAACTTCCCCCCTTCCAGGAGGGACTGAAGGGAAATGATGCCATAAAGAACATTTATCCAGATATATAAATTATGCCTTATAAGACAAGTAGAGTCTTCCTGGCATGAACCCATCCTTTGCCCAGAGAAAACCCAAGAGAGATTTTTGACTTGTTTACGTAGCAAATATTTCCCCCTCCCCTGGAATGCAAAAGGTTTGGCTGCAAAAAAAAAAAAAACCCTCGAGTACAGTAAATCAAATCTGCCTTAAAAAAACTGCACAACAGAAAACTTGTTCTAGGTTAGTATTGATCAGCTCACTTTCACCTTTAAAAATAAAGGAAAAAGGAAGAAAAAAAGAAGAAAAAAAGAAGAAAAAAAGAAGAAAAAAAGAAGAAAAAAAGAAGAAAAAAAGAAGAAGCAAAGCAAGTCACTTTGGTGATTATGAGAGCAGGGAACTCATTTTCCTTTCCACAGCTCTGGCACTGCATTTCAGGCATCCTGTACCCAGCGGGGCCAGTAGAGCTGTCAGAAACCCCCAGGTCTGACAGAAAATGAAGACCAAAAAAGCTGTGGTTGGGTGGGGTGGGAAATGCAAAAAAAACGTGGCTCTGTTTCCCAGCCATCACTGAAATTCTGCTTCCACCTGCTGGGATGTCCAAGTGACCCCTGATCATCCTGACTCTGGTGCAAGAACTCCCTCGGAGTTTCTGAGTCCCAGAAATTTGATTTCTATGGAATTACTGAAGGAGCAGGAGTTTAACATTGTCAAGGTAACCCCTCGGTTTCACTTAATTCACAGAGGGAAGACAGAAACCAGGAAAAAATCTGCTATTCCCATATTAAGAGCACGTCTGACTTTGGAAGAAGCGATTTCAATGATGGCTTACACCCCAAGCAAACAGAAATGATGATTTAAAAGGGCAGGGCCTTGATCTCCACCAAAGGCATGGCCAGGCAGGGGCGCAGAGCAGCCACGGTGCCACAGAGCAGCTCCAGCTGGGGGAACGCCCGGATCCCCCAACCCCAGCACGCCCCTTGAGACTACAAAAGGATTTTTGTCATCTGCTGGAAGGGCCCCGTTACATTCTGAAGGGACAGCGCTGGTGACGACACCTCCAGCTGTCCTGGAGAGTCACCACAGCTCCGAGACCGGCTTCCAGTGACACCCCAACAGCTGGGAACTGTGCTATTGCATCCTCAGCACCTTCCATGCTCTGGGGGAGCACGGGGAGCTGCAATCCATTGCAGCTGGGAGGAACTGCAGGGTACCCTGGCCCCGGGATGCCGTGGGACAGAGCGGCTGCAGCTCCGGGGCACAGCGCGTCGCTCACCTGGGCTCACCTGAGCACAGCCTCCCTCTGTGATCTGAGGGACAGGAATTCAGCAGGCACAGACTCAGGTGCCCAGGAGGCAGGGAAGTGAGGCTGAGTCAGTGTTGGAGCAGTAAATTACAGTACAATACGTGAGAGTAGCCAGGACTGAGTTATTGCCTGAGGCTCCGAGCGCTGCCGGCTCGGAGCCAGCAGTGGCACAGGGCTGCACTGCCACCTTGGAATGTACGATTGCTCTGTCTGAGCATCGCCAGGAGCTGCCAGAGAGCAAAGCCCAGCCCAGCTCCACTGGCCAGGGCCGGCTGTGCCTCAGCAGGGCCCGGTCACACCCGCAGGGATCCCCGTGAGCGGCTCCTTCCTGCAGGAACTGCGTGTGCTGCTGATACGGAACTGGATACATCGATTCGGTTCGAAGTTGGTTTTTGAAATAAAAGTGCTCTCTGTTGCTGCGGCCTCACGGATCAGGACACCACTGACAGTCTCAGGATCACTACATATCTCTATTAAGTGAACAATCTCTTCCCTCCCCCTTTTCCCTTCTCTTCCTCTGCCCTTGCCCCGCTCCTCTTGCTGTCGTGTTCAATACGAGATCAGGCAAACCCCAGAGGGCAGGTTACATTTTTACGTTTTTGCAGATCTCCATCACAGATGGAATTTTTGCTGGTCATTTCTTGCAACCCATCCACGAGCAGGACAACCCCAAAAGAAGAGAGGGCAGCGAAAACAAACCCCACAACAGAGACGCAGGAGAGAAGAATCGACAAACGAGCAGAAATCAGTTTTCCACCGGGGTGGGATTTGCTAAGGGCTGGCTCACGATGACTTGCACCACGTAGTCCTTTGGGATTTTCAGCTCCTCCAGTTTCATTTTGTCTGCCAGGGGCCTCCCAGAGAAGAACCAGCGCTGGCTGCCCGGCTCCACTCCCTCGACGGCGTGCAGCCGCCGCTTCATGTGGTACACGGTGTCCATGCTGCGCACCAGCAGCTTCAGGTCTTTGCCCGTGGACAGGCGCAGGCGCAGCTGGCACTCGTGCCCGGAATTGGGAGGGGGGTCAGGAATATCCAGAGTCTCCAGGTCGCCCTTCTCCTCGATCATGTTGATGGGTGGGGCGAGGCAGTAGACGGGGAGCTGGTAGCGGTTGCCCAGTTCATCGTAACACTCCGTGAGAGCACCTTGAGGAGAGAAGAGGGGCAAAATGAGTGGGAATTCCTGGCAGGTTTCACACTGGTGTGGTCGCTCTGGCAAGTTTTAGCCTGCTGTTCAACCACCCAAGAGGTGAGGTCTGAATTCAGCCCTTAAAGGACCAGAAAAAAATCATCAAAAATCATCAATGCCCCATCTTTGCAGATGGAAACTTGGGGTTGAGATAAAAGCATCCCCTAAATCCAAACACCCCCTCCCTCCAGATAAACCAGGATAAACTCCCAAAGCAGGGAGGAGGGATGGGGATGTGCTCCCTGGGTCATTTCCAGGAGGAACCTTTCAGGCCAAGGTTCAGGACACGCGTGCACCCAGCAAACGCCACTTGGACCAGTTCCACCACGCTGCCCCCGAGCTGTGAAAATGCAGCAGAGCGCCGTGGAAGGAGGAGTTTGTAACTTCTCCAGCATCCCCAAATTGCTGAAACAGTTTTGACAGGCCTCGTGTTTCAGTGAGCACCGCCAGGACAAACAAACACGGCCACCCAAGTCTGCGGCTCCGTCACCGCCACGGCGGCGACGCCCAGCACGGATTTTGTATTTCCACAGCATCTCTGGTTTGTATTTCCACAGCGTCTCTGGTTTGTATTTCCACAGCATCTCTGACTCCCACCATCGAAGCCCTGGAGTGTCAGGAGGGATTTTTGTTTCCCTAAACTCCCTTGGGATAATCTGGGTAAACTGGGTGCTCAGGAATTCTAACACGCTCTGAAGTATCAAACACAGGCTGAGTTTTTCACAGTGCCACTTGATCAAACAGATTTTACTCGATAAAACAGATTTTACTTTATAAAATAGATTTTAAGTACCACCTGGAAAAGCAGCAGCACATTTTCCATCTGGGAAACTGAGGAAGCCTCATCCCGAATCCCAGCAGGAATCCCTTCTCACCGTGGTCGAACCCCCAGCTTCTCCCACTCCACACAAACCCCGTCCCCTGGTCTGAATTCACCTGTAGAACAAATTTCCACATTTTTGCCCCTAGAGGGGGCACAGCCACTTGCCAAATTACCCATCCTTGCGGAGCTGGGAATGTTTGAAGAGTAGCCAAGTCCTTGAGCTACAGAATATTAAAAATCTCTTTGACTCTGTTCTGCTCAAACAGCCAAGCGCTCCTTTTTAGAAGCTAAGAGGTTTTCTTAGTTAGATTTTTTTTTTTCATGCTGACACTGAGTTGTCTTAAACTTTGCTGTTTGATCAGCGAAATTACCACAATATAAAATTATAACTCAGGGAAATAGGGTGTCACCCAGCCCAGTGTAACAGCAGCATCTTCTGCTGGGAATCTTTTGGGCAGAAAGCTTCTTTTTTTAAGGATAATTTGTGTTGGTGAAAACACACAGAGGAAATCAATCAAAAGATCAATGTTTTAGGCTTTCTGCATTTACAGGCAGCACCAAGGCAGCTGTGCTCTGAGAATTAGTGAGGGAACAAAACAAAAAAAGGAACTAAAATGATATAATTATATCAACTCATTACAGTGCTTTACCATTAATGAATTTCAGAGCAAACCAACTTTTATCAAAGCTGTGTTGGACCCAAACCCTTTTATGGTTCTTTGTCATTTACAGACCCAAGCCTGAAATTCCCACACTTCAGTTTTGTTTTACAACGTTCATTTCACCCCTCATCGATTTGCTGAATGTCAAAGGACTAAATTCCAGACATAGGAGCAAGTTTGCTGCTAAAAAAAACCCAAAATCCAAACTTCAGCCTTTCAATATAGCTAAACCAGCTAAAATCAGAATCCACGTATCTTAAGAAGAATGCATCAGCTTTAGAAGAGCACCTCAAAGAGTTAATTTTAAATAACACGGGGGGAGCTTGCTGAGGAATTTCTTCATCATTTATCTCGTTGCCCAGCTGAACTAACATCGAGGTCAAAGCTTATGCTATAAACACTGGATTCCTTAATCATCATCAGATAAGCAATATTAAACCAAATCCTCTCAAACAGCAGCTAATGTGGAGGTCTGCAGCTAAAAATAAATAAATAAATAGAAAAAAAGCCACAGCAGAGGAAAGCTCTTGCCAATAAAAAGCCACAGTCCCATCCCAGACTGAGGAATGGTTTAGAGCAAACTGTTAATGTGAGAACAGGTTCTTGCAAACCTCACCAGTAATCCCAGTGTTCCATCCATCCTGGTGAAAACGTCCCTACAGCTCCCGAGCCCCTTGAGCTGCCAATCAACGGCTTTAGGACCAGATATATTGATTAAAGAAGGTGATTACTGAGAGCAGAACAGACTTTACAACATCATCCCCTCCTTCCCAGCACTCTGCACCTGCTGAAGCCAAGCCAGAGGTGTTGGTCCTGGATTCCAAAGAATCCCAGAATTACTGAGGTTGGAAAAGCCCTCCCAGCCCATCGAGCCCAGCCCAGAGCACTGAGTGCCACCTCCAGCCCTTCCCTGGGCACCTCCAGGGATGGGCACTCCAAACCTCCCTGGGCACTTCCAATGCCTGACCACCCTTTCCATGGGGAAATTCCTGCTGGTGCCCACCCTGAGCCTCCCCTGGCCCAGCCTGAGGCCGTTCCCTCTCCTCCTGTCCCTGTTCCCTGGGAGCAGAGCCCGACCCCCCCGGCTGCCCCCTCCTGTCAGGGAGTTGTGCAGAGCCACAAGGTCCCCCTGAGCCTCCTTTTCTCCAGGCTGAGCCCCTTTCCCAGCTGCTCCTCACAGGATTTGTGCTCCAGCCCCTCCACCTGGGCACACCCAGCCTGGTCCCCTTCAGCCACCTCACTGCCTCGGGCCATCACCGCTTTGGGTCGAGTGACCTTTGGGGAGCACCAGGCTCTGCCACGACCTCCGAGATGTCACAAACCCTCAGAACGTGATGGGTGCCACGGTGGAGCTCAGAAGTGAAGTGATGGCCGAGTTAACCAGGGAATGAAGTGATTGTGGGGCTGTCTGAAGCACAAGTTATTGGAGAGGAAAAGAAGAAATGATGGAATCACCCCCAGGCACCACAGCAAGGCCAATCTCACCAGCCGGGTGGCAGCTCTTCACCAAGGCACCATAGGAGATCAAACATCCCAACCAGAAACACTTCCCAGTGTTGCTGTTCTTACTGGAAATCACTGGAAATCAAACATCCCAACCACAAAATACTCCCAGTGTTGCTGTTCTTACTGGAAATCACAGCAAATCAAACACCCCAACCAGAAACGCTTCCCAGTGTTGCTGTTCTTACTGGAAATCACTGGAAATCAAACATCCCAACCAGAAACGCTTCCCAGTGTTGCTGTTCTTACTGGAAATCACATTTCTGATCCTGCAGGATACATCAGCTTGGACCACATTTATCTGGAAGGGGCACTAAAAGAATATCAAGCTTTTATGAGGAAGTGGGAAACAAGAGAGAAAGAAGTATTTTTTTTAGGTTTTTCTGTTCCTTAGGCAAGCAGGGTCCTTCCAGCACGGGAAGGATGGAGCCTCCCTTAAACCAGAGGAGGAAAAGGCAGCACAGAGGAGCTCAGAGCTGCAGGGAACAACCATCCCATGTCCCAAGTGAGCCTGACTTCCCTTCCCTGCTCCCCTTTCCCTCCCCAAAACAGGGCAGGTTCAGATGCCAAAGCCTCGAGGATTGGAGTTTTCACTGCCGGATCATCCAGAGAAACCCCTGGAAGGGGCAGATTCCAGGAGGAAAGCAGCAGGAAGGAAGGGTGGCAGACAAGAAGCTACGATGCAAAAAACAACAGCAGATGGGATTATTTTAATATTTCAGAAGTAACACCGGCTTGGAGAGTGAGGAATTCTGGAAGGAGCTGCAAGGCAGAGCTTCTTGTTGGTTGTTATCCAGGTAGGAGACAGCTTGAGAATTTCAGAGGGAAAAATAAGCAGATGTGATCATCAAGCAGAAGGAACGGGAACATTTTGAAATTAATTGCCTTGCAAGCCACAAAAACTTCGTTTCACGAAGATTGTAAGGATATTTCACTGGATTTGGAAAGGAAAACACTAAAAATGGACTGGTTAAAATACTGCTTCCACCCCTAAGCAGTTCAGAGTTTGGACTTACTTCTCCCACGGGACCAACAATTGAAGAGATCTCAATGACACAAAGGCCAACTTTTGCAGGAGTTATCAAGTCAAGCAAATATGGCCCCACTCACCTGAAAACATGAAAAGTTTTAACGCTTTTGAAACGGCATTTTGGCATTTCCTTAAGCTGCATACCGTTCTCTTCAGGAAAATTCTTGTTTTCTGTTCATAAGGTGCCTTCTACTTTAAAGTTTCAGAGCAATTTTGAGGAGCGTTGCTCAGAAACACCCAAAACTTAAGAACTGAGCAAATTTCCATCTTTTTTTTTCCCCTTCCCCCAGACAGATTTGCTGCAGGAAGAGAAATGAAGACAACACAACCCAAAACGTAGCACTGCAGTGAGACTCAGCTGATTTAAGGAGACTGTCAGTGTAGAACCCATTTGCCCAAGGAACAGCTGGTTCCGTTGTTTTTCTGACTGAAAATCTCCATTCCAAAGCCAAGCTGAGCCTGGATTGCTGAATAAATGGGGAATAGTGGAGTTTTCACCTGTGGAGTATTGATCTGAACCCAATATAAATCAGTAATGCCTGAAATTCAGTAGGAAAACAAGGGGGTCTCGGAGTCTTACAGCAGAGCAGTTCCTAGAGAGCAAAGATGAGGCAGAAAAGCTGAATTATCTCTTCAGCTTTTTCAGCTGCCGATTCCAGGTCAGAGCTGGGAAATACAAGGTTTTTTAAGGAAAAAAAGGAAAAAAATACAAGGTTTTGTAAGGAAAAAAAAATGCCTGTGCTGACGTCAGGAGGATGTGGGAGAGGCGGAGGGTGGCTCGTGCAGAACGGGAGCGGGGCTGGGACAAGAGCAAACACGCAGAGCTTTGTTCCACTCACCTCCAAGCAGCCCAGACTGGGAGGAGCTCACACCAAAAAACTCTTCCTGACTCAAAAACTGCTCAAGGCTGCTGTTAGCGGCGTGGTTTTCCCATTTTCCAGGGGGAAATGTGTGGGAATCCTTGTGCAAGCCAGTGCCTTGCACCGTGTGCAGAGGGCAGTCAAGCAGCTACAAGAATTAATGGTGTGGGAGAAACATTTGATAATAAACCACCCCCCGTGCTTCTTCCACACTAAATTTCCACGGGTTATGCGAATTTTAACTGCCAGAAAGCCACTGGACAAAGGTGCAGTTTGGATCCTAAGGCAGGGCACAACTGCTCTGCTCTCATCCCCACCTTCCCTTTGTTATCCAGCTCCTCAAAGAATGGGGTTTGCAGATAATGAGTATTAAGCATTTAATAATTCTCATTTTCGAATCCACTGAAAAACAGCTCTTCCATTATGGGAACATTATTGGTCTGGCCGTATTCCATGCTGGAGAACAACTCCCAGAGCCAGCAGGAGATCCCAGTGCTGCAGGAGCTGCTTGGTGAGCAGGGACCAGCTCGCTCCCACTTGTGGCAACTGGCACGAGACACAGGGGAACTGTGCTTGGTGCATTCCAAGGGAAAAGAGGGGGAAATCAGGAGACTCTGACATCCTTCCCAACCTCAAGGATCCGGCCCAGCTGCTTCTCCTGCAATCACAGAATGGCTGGAAGGGACCTCTGGAGACCCAGTCCAATCCTGTCCAGGCCGGGTCACCGGGAGCAGGTGACACAGGGACACATCCAGGTGGGTTTGGGATGTCTCCAGAGAGGGAATTCTGCCACTCTCCATGGAAAGATTTCCTCATGTTGCAATACCAAAATAATACTTTTAAAGAGCAAATCCCAGTTGGAGAATCCAGCCAAAGATCCCTCCAAGCCATTCTGCCTCAAACTAAGCACAACTCACCCTAATACAGGGCAGGTTCCTAACTGAACAGGTTGTCCAGAGAAATTGTGGCTGCCCCATCCCTGGAAGCGTCCAGGGCCAGGTTGGAAAAAGCTGGGATAGCGGAAGGTGTCCCTGCCCGTGGCAAGGGATGGAATGGGATGAGCTTTAAGGTCCCTTCCAACCCAAATTTTGGGAAAAGCCTGCTGCATATGTGCCCTGTGCATCGCTGGGCTTGCTGATCCTCTCCCTTTATCACAGCAGAGCACCAGCATCACTTCATTCATTAGCACTAATTAACCAGGCTGAAGGTGAAAGATAATTAACACAGTCTTCTGAAATACAGGAATCTGCACTAGCTAAATGAGCCCCTTTTGTTCAGGTTTCAGCCACAGTTGCTAGGTGTGCATCCCTTCCTGTGCTGGATGTGCTGGAGCAGGGGCAGCGAGGGAGCAGGGATGGGACACTTTGGAAAGGGCTGCTCAGGGCCCTGAACCAAACCCCTCAAAATTCCTCTTCAAAATCCACACTAATGCCAACAGCAGCAGTGGCAATCCTGCCAGAGGAGCTGGAATCTGTCACCACACCTCGCTCAGCTGGTGGAGAAAGAGGGGAAAAAAACAGGCAGGAAGGGACCTACACCAGAAAGCTCCAAATTTCACAGCAGTGTAACTTCCACACGTGAGTTAATCCTTCCCTCATCCAGCTTTACCAGAGCTCACATTCCTCCAGTCTGTGCAGTTCGTTGGGTTTCCATCACTGGCTTTGATAAATAAAGTAATTATGCATTAATGCTCGGTAGTTGTCGTGTTAACAACACCATATGTACTGCCACTTCCATATCCCTGTAAAACTTGGATTGCTTGGAAGTAACAGCTTCCAAGAGATATTACATCAGGGTTCGAAGATGACAAGTCATTTTACTAATGAAGTATTCATCTACTACTCTGCTTTGCATGTCATGAAAATAGATGCCTGTCTAGACAGGCTTCTTAGATAAAAAATTAAAAATAAAATGGTTGGTAAAAGAGCTTCTCTGTGTACCCTCTTCGTTTACATTTGCTGTTCTGCATTACCCAGCTTCTTCAAGGGGCTGGAGGGGTTTGGAGGAGAAAAGAAAGCAGAATATCATCATCACCTGAGGCTGCATTGCATCCCTCCAAGCACAGCTGCCCTGGCAGTGTTTAAAGTCCCCGGGTCACCTGCTCGGGGTGAGGCTGAACTCAGATTTACAGAAGTTGTCACTGCCTTGGTTACCGTTGATTTTTTCACTCCCCTCTTGCCATAAATCCAGAGTGAACACCAGGCACTCAGCATCCCAAATCCCACAGCTAACGTGGTTCAAATGGAAAACCAAACGGGAGGTTCACGTTATGCAGGTGACAGAGATTTCCCTGTTCTTGCCAACCACAGACAGACACAGATTTTAGCCCTGGAAGTCTACAAAGTGCCACATCCAGTTGTTCCTTGGATAGCTCCAGGGATGGTCACTCCAAACCTCCCTGGGCACTTCCAAGGCCTGAGCACCCTTTCCATGGGGAAATTCCTGCTGGTGTCCACCCTGAGCCTCCCCTGGCCCAGCCTGAGGCCGTTCCCTCTCCTCCTGTCCCTGTTCCCTGCGAGCAGAGCCCGAGCCCTGGCTCCAGCCTCATTCCAGGGAATTGCAGAGAGAGAGGAGGCACAGTCTGACCCTGACTTGTTGGGATGTCCAGTTAGCAGCAGGGACCACAGGGACTCGAGCTGCTCCAGGCAGGGAGTGCAACCTCCAAACAACCCCCTGCCCACCAGGGCCCGCTCGAAATGAGATTTCAGACAGTTGAATCTGAGCTCCAAGTGGATCTGCAAGGAAATTTGGGCTGATGTAGCACTTGTTAAAGCTCCAGGTAGAGCAGCAGCAGAGAAAACCCCTCAGACTGAACACCAAACAAATGTTGGCTTTGATGGAGTGTGGAGAGGCCTCCCAGCTGTTTGTGAGGAGAACAAGAGGTGGAAAACTCCTCAAAATAAACAATTCTCCCCACCACCCACCTGTGTGCAACAGGGGGACGGAAGGCGAGCACAGAATGACCCAGACAAAGGCTTGCCCTGCACCTTTGTTCTGCCTGCTCCCGAACTCCCCCATCCCTGTGCTGCCATTCCAAGACCTGCTAATGAGCCTGGAGTCGCTCATTTGCATGCTCGGTCTCCAAGGACCACCAGCAAAAATGTGAAAGGCTCCAGGGAGGTCAAGCAGCCTGACACGATCCCGCATTAGCGCCCGCATCCCAAAATAAAGCCCCAGCACAAGGCTGGGCCGAGCTGTGGGGGTGGAGGGGATTAAAGGAGGGAAGATTTGAGGCAGCAGCGTTGCTTTATTTGCTCCTCACCTCCTTCCTTCAGAGTGCCCTTATTTAAAATAAAAAAAAGAGGAAAACCAATTGATTAAGCATAAAGGTGGAAGGCTGAACGTTGGTGCTGCCTCATGCCCTGGATGTGCACCGAGCAGAGGCTGCACAGATGGTGAGAGCTCAGGAAGGTGAAAAATTCAAGGCCTTGCTGTAGCTGTGACCTTCTATAAAAACCTTCCTTGATCACTCAGGAATTACTAAAAGCACCTCGGAGGTTTCATTGTTCCCGTGCAGTTTCGAGGGGTCGAAACAAAACCCGGAGTTCATTTTGCTGCAGGTTTTCTTTGCAACGAAGCTACAAACCCAACATTGCTTGCTCTGGCCTGGGCTCAGACGTGGCTCAGCAAAAAAAAAAAAGCAAAGCCCACTGGGCTTCTTCAGAGATAACTGTCAGCAAAAAGCAGCTCCCAGCTCTAGGTGCAAGAAAATTCTTCGAAATGAGGATTTTTCCAGAGGTCAAGCTGTCTGTAACACACTCGGTGAATAACTCGGAGTTATCAGCCTGAGTATTTATTGAAGGAGGCTGTGGAATATTTAAAATATTGAAATACCTCTTGAGTGCTGCCCACGTGCTGTGTGACACCTCAGGTAGGATTTCCCCAGCCATTACCTGCCCCTAAAAGGTTAAAGGGAGAAGCTTTCTGGGGCTCAGACACTTCTGACCACAACAACTCTTTTGCCTTGGCTTTGGAGAAAAGTTATTATCTTATTATTTAAATTCCTGAAGCCAAACCAGCAGGAGATGCCAAATGTTTTGGCCACAATCAGCTGGAGATCGTGGAAGAGGAGGAGTGGGATGGGCCAGGAGCAGGTGAGACACCCAAGGGCTGGCTGAGCTCCTCATTTACCAACCTGAGGACACCAATTCCCCCAGGAACACCAAATTTCCTGCAAAACACAATTCCAGAAGCCAGCAAAGCCACCCCTGGAGACCACCAGGGAAGGCTCAGAGGGCTCTCACTGGAATCTGAGGGGGGGGAAGATGTCTTAAACTTCATTTTCCACTCACATTTTCAACACTTCATATTTCTTTTTCTCATTTCCCAAGCAGACAGCAAGGCAGATGAAGCTGATACCCAGTTCCTCCACTGTAAGCAGCCAATAATGGAGTAAATGTCCACTCCTGGGGAATATTTAACAAACCAGACATCACGTCCTGAGCACTATCAGATTACACAGAACTATTATTCACCTAAAGCAGCCACACTCCTGTCTGGAACATGTGCAACACCCAGATCAACAAGCAGCTCCTTACACGAAGAATCTGAGATGTTGTTTTGTCACCAGGGTTTATTTTGAGCATCTCATGGCCAGTTTGGGTTTGTTGCTTTGGTTTTTTTCTTGGTGGTTTGGTATTTTTTTTTTTTTCCTTAAAGGAATTAGCTGTGATTTTTGGGTCACACGTTAATGGTTAAAAAAAAGAAAAAAAAGAGCATTTCTGAAAAGTGTTGCACAGTCAGCCTCCCCACAGCAGAAAACACAAACTGAAACCAAAGACAGGAAGTAGAGAGGCAAGAGCTCCAGGGGAAGAGACTTGAGAAGAGTCCAAGCAATTATGTTGACAAAACTCCTCAAAATACCTTTCAAAACACAAGAGCAGAAGTTAAAGATATTTAAGGAAAACAACTGTAGGCTGGAGCCGTAAGCGGGGTTTTTATTTGAGAGTTTCTAACCTGCACTTGGATATAGAAATATTCCAGCCAGCCACAACTGCTTTACGTCCTGAGGATTTGATTCATTTTCCTTCCACTTGAAGAAAACATTGGGAATTCAGCACCCCTCAGAAAAGATGCTGTGATCTATTTTAAAAAGTATTAATCACAGCAGAAATGATGGAAAGCAGCATCGCCATTAGAGGAGGCTGTTGAGGAAAGGGATTCTTTCTTTTTCAAGGTTAGGAAGGATTTGGTGAAGCACAACACCACAGCACATCCTTTACTGAACCAAGGCCATTTCCCAAGGGGAATAAACCGTTTTTTCCAGGTGTGATGGACACAGAAAATGCCAAGAATCACCAAGGCAAGAGACAGCAGAGGAGGAGGAGCTGCCAGTGTGCCTCGAGCAGGCTCTGGGAAGCTGGAGCAGGGTAATTCCACATCCAGGCAGGGAGCACTCAGCCCGGAGGTGAAGATCCCTCATTTAGATGATGAAAAAAGCAATTCCTGTGCCTGGGCACAGCGAGAGAAGCAGAGCCTTTGGGAGATTTCTCCTCAGCAGGAGGCACTTTGTGAGGAGCCAGGGCAGCCAGAGCTGCTCCAGGAAAGGGATTTTGGGGATGAGCTGGGCTCCCCCGCTCCAGGAAATGGATTTGGGGATGAGCTGGGCTCCCCCACTCTGGGAAATGGATTTGGGGATGAGCTNGATTTGGGGATGAGCTGGGCTCCCTCGCTCCAGGAAATGGATTTGGGGACGAGCTGGGCTCCCCCGCTCCAGGAGATGGATTTTGGGATGAGCTGGGCTCCCCTGCTCCTGGAGATGGATTTAGGGACGAGCTGGGCTCCCCCGCTGCCTGGCAGGAGCCCGGAGGAGCAGGAGCACACCCAGCAGTGCCAGGGCAGCGTTTCTCGTCCCGCCTGTCCGTGCCTCGCGCTGTGCCCGTGCTGCAGAGCGAGGCCGTGACGAGCTCGGAACACCCGGGGCAGCCAAAACTGAGGCGCCAAGCCCCAAAATTGGGATGCAGCTCCCGCCCCTTTTGCAGAGGATCCCTGGGTGCTGCGAGGCAGGAAGGGATTTAACCAGCCTGGCTGCAGGTTTATGAAACGCTCCGTGTAGTCCCTGCCCGTTTCAGTCAAGCTCAGCCTGCAGAGGGGACCTGACGTCAAGAACCCTTAAAAATAGACACGGATGTGTAGAAGAAAAACCAAAATAAAAGCACTCTCCTAATGCGCGCACGGCCTCGGTGCCAGCAGCAGCTTGTCTGCTTCCTCACAAGACACCAGCAATTTTGGGTTTTAATCCCTGCCTTTTGGGGTTTTTTTTTAACTGAAGTAAAAACAAACCAGGAAAACCTTCCCTCGAACTAATAACTGCTGTCTCCTGAGCAGAGTTTAGTCAAAAAAACCCCAAAAAGCAACAAAGCAGGAGGCTCAGCTGTACATTTTATGATATTCACTACAGATTTTAGAGTTTCCTTAACTTGTATTTTCCTCTTGGTACTACTGCTGATCATATTGACAGACAGGCTTTGATAGTCAGACCTCCCAAAGCTTTCATAACTCTGCTGGAATCTAAAATTAGACAGCCTCAGTCACCAAAATATCCTTCACTCCCCTTTTAAAGGGGCATTAGAGAAACCTGAGCAAGTATTTGGGTATCCTCACAGAAAAACACGTCGGCCAACAACGTTCCACGTGTGTGTAGAGAACGTAATCCATAAAAAATACGATTTTTTAATGATAATTCAAAAGCCTCTTCAGACACGCAAGCAATTCCTACAGCTTTAATTCCCACCAATGGATACAGCTGTTTTCAGGGATGAGAGGAAGAAAAACCACAAGGACCTGGTGGCTTTAAGGGCAGCAGTTCACAGAGGATTCAATTTCAATGCTAAAGATGCCCCAGCAAAATTCACTGTACAGATTCGCTCCATCACAAATTCATCAACACGACAGGTAAGCCCAATATTGCCACCACACAAAAAGCACTGCAAAAATCCAGAGTTGCACTTCTGGAGCTGCTTAATTTCCATCCACGGAATGGGCAGTGTTAAAAACCTACTATAGCATTTTGTGGCAGGTATTTTTGAATTACTGTGCAAATTGCAATCCTAACTTGGCTTGCTGGGCTGTGAGAGCACACACTGACAGCTCAGTTTTCAACAAAAAATAAAATAAATGGACTCAATAAATGGAGATTTGCATCAACATAAATAAAAAGGGAGTTTTCAACATAGCAAAGGGCAACTTTTTATATTGCCTACAACTGGTAAGCGTTAAAAACAACCACAACCCAAACCTGATAGTGGAGTGCCCATCCCTGGAGGTGTCCAAGGAACAGATCCCATAGAATTATGGATGTCTCCCGGAAATTAGGCAGCTCCAGGGGTGGAATTCTGTAATTTTGCTTTTTGTGTGAAGGCAATATTGGCCTTACCTGTGGTACTGATAAATCTGTGACTGAGAGAGTCCCAGGTGGCACTCGGTGCTCTGGTGACAATGTGGGCCTCAGTCACAGGCTGGACTCGATCCTGGAATTCTTTTCCAACCTAACTAATTCTGGGATTGGGTGTGATTTAACAAGTAGAGTTTTGCTGGAATGAGGAGTTTGTGGGAAACACGCCACGCTTTCCCCACACTGCTGCTCTTGGCTTTAAGGGGGTTTTTTTGTTATTATTTAGGACTTTTTAAAAGCTTTTCTATTTATTATTTCACCCAAAGGGGAAGAAACCAGCTCTATTCAGGGCAGGAACATTTCAGTAATGTCCTTTACCTCTCCCCAGCATTTCAGTGAAATATTCCCATCCCCACTTTTTGGCCTCTCGGGGGCTGCACACAGCAAATAAAGAGCCAGAGCTGCTCCCTGGAAAAGCCAGCTGGGAGCCACAGGAGCTGAGTTTGAAGGCACAGGAAAGCTGAAAACCCAGCAGAGAGACCCCCAAACAGCACGAAAGGAGTTAAACCCCGATATCCTGAGAACTCTGCAACAGGGGCAGTGCCCATCCTGGAATTTCTTGCCTACAACTGCTAAGGGTTAAAAACACCCCCAGCCCAAAGCTGATGGCGGAGTGGCTGTGGGGGTAAAGAAACCCTTATTTTAACCTTTATTATAAATCTGTATTTTATTGCCTATTAAAGGTAACCTGCATTTTATTACCTATTAAGGATAACCCGCATTTTACTACAGCTTCCCCCCGTATAAACTGAGTTTTGCTGCCATCTCCAATTTGTATTTTAGCAACCAAGCAAAACAATGCAAGGGCTGCAAAGATGCAGCCTCTGAGATGTTAAACCCCAACATCCTGGGAACTCTGCTGCAGCACATGAAGTGCCCATCCCGGAATTTCAAAACTCCTCTTAACCCCAGCCAGATTGCAATTAATATTAACGACCTGCAGGCCAAGTTCAGCTCAAAATTATCATTATAATAAAATACTACACACTCCAACATTTCCCATTTGATAGCTGAGAAGTATGGAAAACTCTTCCTCATTAAATTTCAATGGGCTCATTAATAAAATATGGAGGATGTGCTACTTTAAGACAGGAGGAGGAGAAAAAAAAAATATAAATTGGCGATAACGTTATTTCTATTTTTAAATCCATCCCACAGAGTCACCCAAGATAGATGAGAAGTGCTAAGCCCATCCCACAGGCTTATTTATTTATTTAATGCTTCTTACATGCTATTTTTACCAGCAGAAGCCAGCAAAAGGCATCTATCAGAAAAAATACACTGGTGAGAGTCTTCCTCACACCAGACAAGTGGCAGATCTGGCTGAAAGCAACCTCAGAAGAGGTTTTTTTTTTTTCCTCCCCTTCCCTTTCCTGTAGGATTCTGGAATAAAAAAGCAATTTTATTTCTGCAGCATCAGCTAAGCCCGAGTCTCTCTGTGCAAAATCTGGATCTGTCAGTCCTTCCTCACTGCCCAGCCCCCCTCTTCTCACTCCTCCACTTCCTGCAAGGTTTCGTTTTCTCAGGAATCCATGGCTTGAACACAGGGACGGGCAAATGTGGATGGAGGGCTGGGGTTGGGTGGGGGTTTTTTTTAAGCCTCTTGTTGTACACGTGGAAAATAAATGAAAGGAAACACCCCAGCCCATGGTATTGCATCGCTTTGCAGACATCCTTTGGGACAAGAAAAAAATTAGTGACAAATCTTTCATTTTTTCCATAGGCTTAAAGGAATTTATCCAGCAAATGTTGGGTTTTCTTGGGAAAATACTGTGATTCCCACCACGAGTACAGAGCCCTGAGTGCCACATCCAGGAATTCCTTGGGCACCTCCAGGGGTGGGCACTCCAAACCTCCCTGGGCACTTCCAAGGCCTTTCCATGGAGAAATTCCTGCTCATGTCCACCCTGAGCCTCCCCTGGCCCAGCCTGAGGCTTCGTTTTCATCCAAACCTTGCTACAGAAGACAGAGCTTGGTCAGGCAAACAGCTCCAGACAGAAAAATGGGTATAAAAGATGAATTTCAGAAGTGCCAGTGGTCCCCTGCCACGCTCTGGGTCCCCACGCGGAGCCCAGGGCCCACAGCAGTTCCGAGGGGAAATCTGAGGGAACATCCACAGGACCACATCCTCCTGCAGACACCCAAGCTGGATTTCCTCACAGCTATCTCCCTTTCTTTCCACATTTTGCCCAAAATGAGCTTTTTTGTGAACAGGACCCCAGAGGTTGTTGGTGTCACTCAGAGCAAGGAGAGTTTATTTGCTCTGCCTGCCTAGAGAAAAGCTCCGTTTGCATTACCGGCTCCCTAAATGAAAGGATTTGATTCATAATCTCCTCGTCCACGGCACTAGCAATGCCTGATGACTCAGGAATATTTGGATTTCTAGAAGCAGCAGCTTTCTCTGGAGTGGGAAGGTCACACTGCATGGAGAGCTATGCCAACAGCTGATGCACAAAAGTGTCACCAGCAGAAAGCTGAATAAAAACACACAATGTAATTTTGTGGGTACAAAAATCCCCACTAAACTCCTCAACCGGGATAAAAATTCTAAATATTCTCTCTGGTTGGAATTCAGCCTCAAGCCAGGCCTGGTTTGGGCAGCAGAGCCTCTGATCCAGCTTTGATTTCTGAGTTCTTTCTGAGATACTCTGAATATTCTGAATATTCTGCACGTGGCCCTTGGAAAGCAGATTACTACCTGCCAGCAGTAGGCAGGACTCAAAACAAACTGCTGGAAAAACAAAATTAAGAGTTCACATCCATTTTTTTTTTTTTCCAGATCTGGGAGCCTTGAAACTACACATTCCACATCCTCTCCTTCTCCTGAGACACACGGCCTGACCCCAAAGCCAGACTGAACCTGCCAGGCAGGATTAAACTGCTTCAATTTTGGATTTATTCAAATCCTCCCTCACAGTTACAAGCTGTTATGCCGCTCTAACAAGAGGTAGCACAGACCTAAGGTGCCAAACACCTTCTCTGCATCATTTGATGCCATAAATTGAATGTTTTCCCCTGAAGTGCTGCTCAGCTGTGCTTGTGCAACATTTGAGCTGAATGCACAACCCAACGCTGCCAAAACAGCTCATTAATGGGGGCTCATCAAATTCATTACAGACATAATACCCCTCTTGCTGCTCCTGGCTCCAGATTTTCATTTATTACGAGAATTATGTTTTTACCAGGCTCTTGTGTGGTCAAAAACAGACTCAGACCCTCACAGAGAGGAACTTTCCCACATTAAAGACAATTTTTTAAGCTACAGCCTGATATGAGGAAGACACCACAGTGAAAGGTAACCTGTGTTTTATTCCACCTTCCCCATATATAAATTGAGTTCTCCTGGCATCTACAATTTATATTTAAGCAACTAAAAACAATGCAGCAACTCCCTTAGGTCTGCAAAAATGCAACCTCTGAGTTTTCCATTATTTCCATTTATCTGAATGGTGACTTAAAATGATCAGTAACTTTTTGGCAGCCCCCTCTCTCTGTATTTCTATTAGGAATAGAGATTAATTTCAGAGTTGTGAAGTGAGGGAAATATAGCTTGGGAAAAAAAAAATCCCTACCCAGAAGAATTCAGAATAACAAAACAAAGAGGAAAGTACCCAAAATAAGAGCTTGCAGTTTATCCCACCCAGGATCTAACAGCACATTGCCAGCCCCAAATTTTTGGAAATTTTTTTCAGACCCTTCAGAAGAGAAAGTTAAAAAAAAAAAACCCCAACAGTTCGAGTGCCAAAGAAACCCATTAAATCAGGAGGGGAAAAGAATCTACTTCCTTACAAAAAGAAGCTGGAAAAAAACGTTATGAAAATCGTGCCTTGGAGCATGCAGGTGTTCCAAGAGGTTACAAAAGTCCCAAGTGCTGCCTGTAAAGATCAGACTCAAAGTGAGTATTCCCCATGGACCACATCATCCACTCCAACTGCAGCAACTACCAAAAAAGCAGATTTTCTTGGTCTCTCTATAAATTAACAACATTCTGCTTGGAAACTCCGACCAGGAACACATCCACACCGAACCACAGATATTTTAAACCATTCCAACTGATTTTTGGGGTAGAAGCATCGTTATTTGAACCTCCTGTTCCCCTTTTGAGAGGCCACATCCTCCCGAGCTGCACCTACCGTGGGGTAGCGTTATGTTTGCACCATCAATGATTGCTTGTGCCAGTTCGTGGTCGTTGCTCTCGAAGGCGTGGGCAGCAGCCTTGAGGGCATCCCAAATCTCCTTCCTGCCCTCGAAGGCCGGGGCTGTGTCCCAAAACTCATCCCTCTTACTGCGCAGCTGCCCGTCCGTCATGGGGTAATCGCTCTTCCATTTGGGCTTCTCCTTCTTCAGGGGCTGGTTCCGACCGAGAGCCACTGTGGGGGGGCGAAGAAAAAGGAGAATTAATCAAAATAAAACGGCAAAATTCCCTTTGGTTACTCTGGTTAGGATTTACAGAGCTGAATTGACAAGCCTCGTCCTTTTTGTTCGGCACCTCCCAAGCGATGCAGCAAGAAGAACGTTATTTCTATAATGCTCATGGTTCAGATTTTCATTTATTAAGAGAATTGTGTTTTTACCAGGCTCTTGTATGGACAAAAACAGACTCAGAGACTCCTCAATTTTCCCAAGAGGCCAAACCACCGTGGAGCTTAGGAGAAGGGAGGTGATGTGGATGTGGGCCATGCAATTGTCAGTTGCTGCTTTTAATTAGGAGCTGACTTTGTTCCTGTGCAAACAGATCCTCCTGCTTGCTGACTTCCCCTGGAAATCCAGGAATCCATCAAGGTTTAAAGAGCATTTACCTCCTTCTCAATAAACACAAACCCATTTGTTTCGCTTTAACTACAGCAGTTTTTGCGTAACAGCCACTTTGAGGTAATCACACAGGTATAAAAGTTGATAGATTAAAACTCCCTGCTCGCTTCCCCATCAGTGCCTGGTGTTGCAGCAAGAGATTCCAAGTTCACAGAGGTTTTAAGGAGACCAAGAACCCACAGGAGGTTAAGCCACACACCCTTACTCAGTCTGACCCCACACGACCAAAGAATTTTCAGCTTCCTGTGGTAACCCAGGATGGCAGACGCGTTTACGGACCTGAGGCGTGAGTCACGGAAAAGAGGAGTTTGAAAAGAATTCCTGCTAGCGATGTGACACCGCCAGATATGCAGAGGAATGAGCTTTCCTCAGGTTAAAAACCACGGGAGGGTGGTTTGGGTTGGAAGGAACCTCAAAGATCATCCAGCCCCACCCCCTGCCCTGGGCAGGGACACCTTCCACCATCCCAGGCTGCTCCAACCCCTGTCCAGCCCGGCCTTGGACACTTCCAGAGATCCAGGGGCAGCCATAGCCAAGAATTTCTTCCTAATATCCCATCTAAAGCTGTTCCCTGTCAGTTTGAAGCCATTCCCCCTTGTCCTCTCTCTGAATCTTTCCTGCGGCTCCTTCAGGCACTGGAAGGCCACAGCGAGGTCACCCCAGAGCTTCTCCTCTCCAGGCTGAACAACCCCAGCCCTCCCAGCAGAGCTGTTTCATCCCTCCAGTCCTGGTGGCCTCCTCTGGAGGACCCATTTGCACAGAAACCAAGTCAGCTCCTAATTAAAAGTAGCAAATGACAATTGCATGGCCCACATCCACCGACTCCAGCTGCTCCTCCACATCCCACGCAGAACCCAGCAGTAATAAACTTGTGAATCCTTTCAAGTGACCACAAACATTTCTGGCTATTTGTTTCCACGGGATTGCTTCCATGGGATTGCTTTCCAAAGGAGTGCTGACCATTAGGCAGATTTCAGAGCAGCAAACCCCAGTGTTTACAAAACACCGAGTTTCCTGGCAGAGCCCGGCCTTTCCCAGTCCAAGGCTCAGCTGAGCACACGCAGCCTGGGAGATCATGCTGGGGCAGCCTCAAACAGTGGGGTTCTGCACTAAACCCTGTACATTCTGAAACTGCAACAACATATGTGGGAAAACACTCCAGCAAGGAATTGTTTCCTTATTAAGGCCCAGCAGCCAGAGCATGAAATTTGCAGCCAGACACAACAGGACACTGCGAGAAATTTGGGTCAGTGGGCATCTTTTTTTCCATTCCACTTTAGCTCACATCTGTTTGCACGTCCACTCAGTGAACGCTGATTTCTCCCACTGGGCCCTCTCCTTGTCCCCAAACATCAATTATGGAAGCAGGTTAAGGGCACTTCCCGCAGCCCCCCTGCAAATCCAGCAGCCCATTCCTCTCCCTGCTCCCCTCCCTGCCCCAGACAGCACCCAGATTTATTGTTCCTCACTCCAGCAGAGGCACAGATCCTCACAGCCTCCAGTAACTCCTCCCTGGACATCCCATCCTTCCTACACAGGCAGCATTGATGATAAACCCCGTGATAAATTCTTTTTTTCCCAAGCTGGAAGGAAGGGTGGTGGAAGAAAGTGACTCTACAAATGGCTCTAACCAAAGAATCCAAATCCACTCAAGCCATCCACCCCAGTACTCAGCCTTTAAACCTGGCTTCAGCACAAGCTAGTATTTAAAAAGATCTTTGGCGTGTTTATCATTTATTAGAAGTGCTTCAAGGATCCCCAAAAAGCTTTATGCCTTCCCTGAAGAAATATTCATCTATTTAGCTGTGGGGATAGATGGGGCAGAAAGGATGCGAGAAACTCAGGCCATGTAAAAAAAATCATGTTTAAAAAGGCCCAAATATTTCTGTTTCCAGCCCATGTTTTAGTCACTAAAGATAAACACGCGAATTTCTACAACCAAACTTTTGGACCACATCAAAGGACTTTCCCTTTTCTGTTAACAAGGCTGAAAAAGAAACAAACATCAACAGTCTGGAGCACTTGAAAGTATTTACAGTGTCAGTTTTCTGTTCCTCACTTTGGAAGGAAATTAGAGCTCAGAAGGAAACGTTGACTTCATTCAAGACCACGCACATCTGAGGCACCACCAGCTTGCACGACCCAGAAGAGAAAGCAGCATCCACATTAATTTTTCATCTTACATCACTTCAACATGAGTGAGAAATTATTAATACCCTGCTCGAAAGCAGGAATTGTTTTCTAAACGCCAAGGAGGCACGTTCTCTCTGAAGCAATTCTCAAAGTCACCCTCTCAGCGGAGGGCAGTGGTTGGTATTTTTGGTAAGGGATTTATTTCGAAGGGAATATGGAAATCAGTACCGGTCTACTTCTCAAAAAGTAAAATATCAGCAGCAACGCTCCAAAATAAGTTATGTGGTTCTTGTTGCAACAGCTCAGGTGTGCAGGTGGTGCTGAGCATCGCCAAGAGGGGTAAGAAATCCACAGAGTTTAGGATGGAAAAGCTCTCCCAGCCCATCCAGTCCAAGCTGTGCCCGATCCCCACCTTGCTCCCAGCCCAGAGCCCTGTGGAATTCCACATCCAGGAATTCCTTGGACACCTCCAGGGATGGGGATCCAAACCTCCCTGGGCAGCCCCTGCCAGTGTCTGCTTGAAAAGGTGATGGACCAAAGACTGGACACGAGCTCTTGGAGTCTTTTCCAATCTTAATGATTCTGTTTAACAGCTCCAAGTGCCCCCAAACCTGTGGCACACAAGCCACGGGCTGTTCCTGTAGGATTTAGCAGCATCACCTGTTTTCCCTTCACAGGCACGGTGCTACCCTGGGATCCTCGAGGCAGCAACTCTTGTCTGTCCCACTGAACTACTGGCAGACTACAAAGTCTGATTTTTAAAAGCAAAAACGTATTTCTCCAATCCTTGCAGACTGTTTCGTAACCTGAATTGTAAATTCGTTTCCCTTCCCCGCAGCTTCCCATCAAAGCAACGAATCTGTGAGGTTATCTCCGCTCCTTCTGAGTGAGCTTATGCAGATAAACCCAGATATTTAAATCAGATTCTGAACAGAATGTCGAGAAATGTCTGTGTGGAAGTTCTTTGGAACAGCTGGTGTGTTTGTTATGTCGCTATCACTGTGGATATCACTGTGGGTATCACTGGTGCCTCTTCTGAGGGGGACCAGATGAGCAGGAGCAGCTGCTGCCACAAGATTCTCGTATTAAAAGCCAATATCCAGCTACACAACCCGTAATTCCTAATTTATACCCCCCTGAACTGCAGCGCTCCATCATCAAATCGGGAATATTTCGGCCTCAAAGGCTTTTCTGTCAAATCAAACACGGCAAAGCAGAGCCATGGGACAGCCCAGAGCTCTGGAGAAGGGCAGGATCTCTGCTTCAGGTGTGACCTGCATCTCCCTCCTCCCCAGTTTCTGCCCTGCCAGGTAACCCAGTAAGAGACCCCACACCTGGAACAGCCCTGAAGCAGCTGGGCTCAAATCTTAATTATGGAAACACCTCTGCTGTCGTCAGCCTTACGTGAGCTTTTCCCTCCCACCCCATTCCTTCAAACATCTTTCACCTATTTCTAAAAATAAAGTTAGGACGCAAATTTGGCTGTGCCATCCCTGCAAGTGCTCCACAGTGAATTTCCTCCTTTCCCTTGGAAACACAAGCATATGTTGCTTGCAGCATTAGTCTTTTACAGCTTTTGTAAAAAGCGGGGGAAATTGGCCCAATCTGGTGGTGGAAAAGTTTCCAGGCACACAGAACCCACCCAGGGCATGGAAAACCCAGAAGGAGCCACCTGGACTGGACATGCTCCTCTTCAGGCTGCTGATCTCCAAGGATTCAGCAGCAGCTGCGTCCTGGAGTTACAAGAACAGGGCCTGGCTGTGCCTCCCAATCCCTGCAGATCTGTGGGAAGAGGGACACACAACCAGAAAGTACCAGGGAGGGACACTCCACCAGTGGAACACGAGTTCAGAGCAGATACAGGCAAATATTCCAAAGATCAAAATGTTGCAATGTTGGAATAGGAGAATCTGGCAAGATCTGATAATATTTTCTTTTTTTTTTTTTTTCCTTGTCTTGATTAAGAAAATATCCAAGAGGTGAAGCCAACTGCTTAAAGTGGTGAGAGATGGAAAACATCGGGAGTGAGCTGTGAGGAAAGGAGCAGGAATGCCCAAAAGAAGGATAAAATATCACCACAAGAGTCTCTGAACAGGAATGACACGTTCAGGAGCTGCTGTCAGTGAAAAAAAAATGGGATTTGAGGGCTGTCCAAGGCAAGAGGACAGAAAGGATGAACCGTGAAGGGAACAGCACGAGAGCTGCAGAGGTTCAGGCCAGGGAGGAGAACAGCCAGGTCCTGTTTGGTTTGAGGCTGCAAACGCTCCCAGCTCCAAGGGAGAAGGGATATCCACCTTGGGGACGACTTGAAGCCAGCCACGAGAAGCCAAGGAAACGTTTTACAAACTGAACCAATGATCAAAACCATTTTCTTTAGCAGATTGCTTCCCCGCTGAGGCTCGGCTGCTACCAAAGTATTTTTCTATGATAAATGAAATGCAAATAACAGTTTACTACCCAGAAAGTTTCTTTTAGTAATAGTCCCACAGGCTCCCCTCCCCACAATCGCTGAGCATTTCTCTACTTAATCAAATGGGTCCCATTTTAAATCCATTTTGCTCCAATTTCCTCATAAGGTACCTTGTAATTTGGTATCAATATCACACAGTTCATCCTAAACATTTTCTTTGCACTGTTCTCCAGTGTAATCCTGAATTACAGCGGTGCTTGGAAGAGCCAGGACAAAGGAAAAGTGCAGAAAATCAGGGAAAACAGGGAGGGAGAAAGGGAAAATTCATTGCATCTAAGCAGCAGACAATTTGAATTACCTTAAGCAGCAAAGGCTTACACGATTTAAATTACATTAAATAGCGCAGGCGTACCCAACAACAGGAAAATGACAGAATTTTATCTGTTTATTGCTAATTTTCAGCAATTTTATTCTTAAGGTGGTTACATTTTTTCAAGGCAAAAAGAGGATTTCGGAACAGAAGTAGCACTGGACGGTAGTAAAGACTTAAAAGTGAAATATTAGCACAATTAGGCTTTCCTAACAAGGAAATGAATTAACATTTCTAGGGAGCCTTTCCAAATACATACAGATAGACAGACAGAAAGATAATGCTTGAAACTAAGGCAAGTTTTATGGTTTTTTACGGGATTGCACAGGGTAAAATGAACACTACTTCCCTGGTAGAAATTCAAGTTATTTCTTGAAACAGCTGTGTACTAAAACAACCAGGCTGCAGACTCAAAGCAATATTATCAAAGTGTAGGCAAAGGTATTAATTTGGAGCCAAGCAAGCAACTGTGAAGCTTTTCAGAGCAGCAAACCCAGCAGAGACAATCTGCACACAAGAAACAAACCCCCCAGCCAATCCCTGGGCAATTTCCCCTTCCTCCCACCTGAAAGGGAGTGAAGAAAGGAAGCAAATAAACCAAAAAAAAAACCACCCAGATGGAGAGGGGAAGAACCAGCAGGGCATGGGGCTGAGCAGCAGCACTGAAAGCCAGGCTGGTGCTGAATGATGGATGCGGTGCCTCCGGGGACGAGGGGGACGATCAGTCACTGGTGCCACCCCAGTGCTCCAAGCCTGGCACACAGCGCTGTCCCCCCGCTGCTGCACGAGGGACGTCACCAAGCATCGCTCGGAGGAGCAGGGAATCCTTTCCTCAGCTCTTACCCAGCACCAAGCAACTGCCCAGGAGAAGCTGCAGGGAGTAAAATGCAAGTTCCTGTGGTAATTCCAGGCAGCTCTGGACGAGTCCCCCATGCACAACTTATCCCTCCTGTGCCTACACATGAAACCTTCCCCGAGTCGATCCAGAGGCTTCTCAGTGTGGGGGATAAAACAGGAGAGGATGAGGGTGTATGAATGAGCTGGACAAAGAGAGAAACTGACTCTAATTACCAGCTCTTCCACTGTATTTTCCATTTCTCCCATCATTTTCAACGGCAACTGCAGAAGAAATCAGGAGATTTCCGGGCAGCTCATCACTCATCACCCCTCAAAGGAGCCAGCGGTGCTGCAGCAAGAAATAAAAGCTGCAGCTTTTGAAATCTGTTCCCTCGGTGGTATTCGAGATCCAGAGATCCCACCTCATCCCAGCACAGGCAGGATCTGCTCAGATGAGCACAGCCCCGGGCTCTGCTCTGCCCTGGGATACCCTGAACACCCCAGGAACTGAGACCAGCTCAGCACATTCTGACATGAGGTGTATTCCCAGCCCAGAGCCAGCTGCAAAGGAGGGAATTTAGATGGGATATTAGGAATAAATTCTTCCCTGTGAGGGTGGGAAGGCCCTGGCACAGAGAACCTGTGGCTGCCCCATCCCTGGAAGTGTCCAAGGCCAGGCTGGACAGGGCTCAGAGCAAGCTGGGATAGTGGAAGGTGTCCCTGCCCTGAACAAGGTGATTTTAAGGTCCCTTCTAACCCAAACCATTCCGTGATTCCTTGATTATTATTTCCAAAAGCTCTGTGGGTACTCCTGAGTCCTGCCTGCCCACTCAGCCTCCTGCTGGAAGCACAAGCAGAGGAGTTCTCAATCACCTTGATGAAGCTCATGATACATCAGCTCCTCTGGACAGAGAGAAATGTTTAAAGGAGGGAGCACCTTTGTGGAGCCACCACATCCTCGGTGCCTCGGTCAAGGGGTGAGCAGGGATGAGGCAGGAACGCTGCCAGGCAGGGCACGGGCCAGGGGATGCCCATCTGTCTCTGTTCCTTCCCAGCACAGGAACCCTGGAGCCCCAAATTCGGTTTCCCCAGGCAGCAGGAGCTGTAAAACCCCGCTCGGTGTCAGCCCCAGCCTCCCAGGGAAGTTCACCGTGGTGAAACAGCTCCGGGGGACAGACATTATCAACACAATTACCTGTCAGCACTGTTTACGCCGGGATTTAAACCGCTCCTATCTCTGGCAGATGAATGTTTTCAGCTGGATACAGCACGGGATGAAGATTTACCCATTCCCAACTCACAGTGTGAGGCACCAAGACCTTTAATCTGCACCATCTACAGCGCACATCTGGGCTGCCTCTTCTAAAAGCTATGACAAGAACCATTAAGGGAGCTGCCAGAAACATGAAAAATATTCAGTGTGAGCTAGGCTGCACAGAGCACACGTTTGCTGTGACTTCTGCAGCGTGCAGCTTCAGCTCCAACTCAACTGCAGCTGAGGGCTTGGCACCAGGGCAGCCCCACATGCAAAACAAGGGCAGCACAGAGCTGTGGGAATGCAGTGGGAAGCTGCACACAGCTTATCTGCAAGAAAATAAAAACCACCCCAGTGCTTTCTGTACCTCAGCATGAGGAAGAATGCAACTCAGCAACTTCACTTTTAAAGCACTAAAAGCCTTTTGTGTCTCGCTGTCCGTTCAGTTCACGGGGAAACTTTAGACACATCAGATAAAAGTGCAGAGGGTGAATTCCTGACTGGACAACTTGTGCTGGTGCCTGGCTGGGACAGGGCACTGCCCACTGCTCCAGGCTCACGTGCAGCACGGATTTAACAGCAGGACACATCCAGTTCCAGCTGCAAATGAACAGTTCAGGCTCACAAATTCTCTTCCTCCTCGCCAATGTTCTCCCTCTGACCTCTGCTTACCAAGGAGCTGCAGGAACTGCTAAAAAATGATTTCAAGTTTACTGGGGGCTGATATCACAGAATCACTGAGGTTGGGAAAGCCCTCCAAGATCACCGAGTCCAACCTGTGCCCAATCCCCACCTTGTGACCAGCCCAGAGCCCTGAGTGCCACGTCCAGTCCTTCCCTGGACTCCTGCAGGGAGAAGGAGCAGCATCAAAAATCTCCCAATCCCAAGTGCTTCCCCACACACTGACAGCCGAGCTCTGTGTGCTTTGAGCAAGCCCAAAGCGGGGTTTGGCTCAGCAGGGTTTAAAACAAAGCCTGGCTTTTACGTCGGCCTGAGCCATGGGGGCGGTGTGGCCAGGGCTGGCCTCTGTCACGCAGCCACAGCCCGGCCACACGAGGCCACCACAAATTCTGAGCTGGGCAAGTGACACAGGACCATCTGTTGGACATCTGGGCTGCGTTTAACACGCCACGAGTGCTTCCAACATTAGCAAAATTTTCAGGGAAAACAAAAATAATAATCAAAGGCAGCCTTATCTTTCATCCTGCCAGAATGACAAAAAATTTTAGGCTGATGATTTTCTTTAAATCATTTCCTTTAAACCCTGATGAGGTGTGAGTGTGCTGAAAGGCAGCCAGGACCCCCTCCTCAGCAGGCCCTCGTGCAGAGGGTGTTTAAACATGGGGCTGAACCTTCTGGACACCTTCTGGATGATGCCACCAGGGAATTTATTTCATTACAAGTAAACCCAGACTTCATAAAGTCATTGGATGGTTTGGGTTTGAAAGGATCTTGAAGCTCATCCAGTCCCAGCCTTTGCCGTGGGCAAGGACAGTTTCCACTACCCCAGGCTGCTCCAAGCCCCAGCCTTGGGCACTTCCAGGGATGGGGCAGCCACAGCTGGGAAATCCATTCCAGGGCCTCCCCACCCTCACCGGGAAGGACTTATTCCCAATATCTCATCCAACCCTGCCCTGTGGCAGTGAGAAGCCATTCCCTATGTCCTCCCACTCCACGTTCTCGTAAAAATCCCCTCTCCATCTTTCTCAGGCTTTTCCCTCGAGTAAGAACCGCTCAGGAGGAGCTCAGGAGGCAGCAGAGTGTTCGGGTCCCATCCCAGCACAGCGCTCATTCGGCTTTGCTGCATGAAACCCTCCCAGCAAACGCTGAAATCTGGGTAATTCAAGGTGTAATGCTCAGGACAGATGGCCAGCTCCACGTTCCCACGGACTGTTTGGCTGAACGTGCCCGGCTTGCCATGTCACTCCTGCCAGCACAGCAGTCCCAAATTCCAGGAGGGAACGACCCAAAAAAAAGCCTCCAAGTTGGTGGATGTTTTTACAATGACCAGTGATTAAATTAGCTTAGTTAAAGGATCTAACACCACGTCTTGAATTTATTCCAGTGTCACAGTTACTGGCAGGGATAAAGTTTCACATGAGCCAATTAACTAAATGCACTATTGCTGTATCTCAGCTGCTTAAGCTCATCAGTTAATTAAGAGCTCAGTGTAAGCTGAAAATAGGAATCTTACCCGACGCACATACCAAACATACATTATCTTAATGATTTAATTTTACACTTCCACATGACGTTCCTCAGGTGCCTGAGGAAAACTGAAAGGCGACTGCTTGGTTTAAAGAAAAGTGAAAGTGAAAGTCACATAAACATTTCCAGATTTCACCTCAGAAACCGGACTTCCCAGAATGATACTCGCTGCTTTATTCAGCCCTGTTTCACAGGGTAGTTTCTCATGGTAAAGTTAACATTTCACGCTCAGTTTTGAAACTCAGCTCCTCTCTGTTCTCCTGGCCAGTCATCCCCCAGGAAACTCCAGCACCCACAGCTGGATAAAGCTCAGCAGCTGGAATTTAGGGTAGGAACACATGACCAACCTCTCAGCCATAAGGAGTTCCTCCCCTTCAAGTACACATTTTGTTAAGAAATCCACATTTTCCCCAGAGTTAGAGACAAGTAATAACAGATAAGGTCATCAGTGGAGTGCTGAGATAATTAGAAAGCAATCTAAGCTTAAAATGAAAAATGTGCAAGCCTTTGTTGCAACTTGTATAAATATCTGGATGTCTTGTACATCCAGGGGAAAAAAAAAAACCCCAAACCAACCCAATCCTTTAAATGGGAGCACGTGAACAAAGCAACCTTAAAACTCCATCCTTTTAAGGCCTTTTTATCCCCCTGTGGATGTACTTGGGGAAAAAACAGCCCTGTCAGAGTCTCTGGTCAAGGATTATTGGTGTAATCAGAGAACGGATGGGGCTGGAATGGACCTTGAGGGACATCCAGTGCCACCCCCTGCTGTGAGCAAGGACACTGCCACTGTCCCAGGTGGCTCCAGCTCCATCCAGCCTGGCCTTGGACACTGATCCAGGGGCAGCCACAGCTCCTCTGGGCACCCTGTGCCAGTGAATCCAACTCTGAGCAATTAAAACGCCCCAAACTGGGAACATAATCAAGGCCTCCTCCTCCTCCTCCTCCTCCTCCCAGCGATGCCGAGCACACACAGCAACTTCTGCTGCTCTCAGTGAGATGGAAGGACCTTGGAACAGGCACAGGAAACTGCCCTCTTCATTTAAATTGCTGAAACGAAGCGAGATTAAAGCGGCCAGAGCCTTTCCACCTTTAGCAAATTAATCTGATCTCTTTCAGAAGTCCCTGAGCGCACGAGGCTTTAGCTCTATTAATGGCCTGAGCGCTGCTTGCTCAGTGTTTCCAAAGGACACAACAGCCCTTAAGTAACTTCCTTGCAAAGGCAGGGATCACAGAATTTGATTGAAAAGGCATTTAATTCTCCACAACTCAGGGCAGGCTCAAAACTGGCAGCACGGTGATGATGCTGGCAATGCTCTCAGTTGTTCCATATCCAAGCAGGGCTCGGCCATGGGCTGTGCTTGTCTTTTCTAAAAAGGTCCTCACCCATCATGCTCAAGGAGCTTATTCCTCCTGTGGCATCCACTCCAAAGCAACAGCAGAGCTCTTTGTCAGGACAGATGCACTTCTCCTACTTTTTCCCATTATTTAAGACATAACTGAAGGAATAACAGATTAAATAATTAAGTGTGTGAAGATGCTGGGCTTGAAAGCGTCTGCAAGAAAAGTTCTGAGTTCAAGCAGAACTCTCCACTGTTAGAGCCTCTTCTCACCCCTGCTCCCCTTTCTGCAAGGGGAAATAGTTGCAAATTGAGGGATGAGAAGTTTGACTGGAAATGAGAATGCATCATTAAAATGAGATTCTTATTTGAGCCATCTGAACACAAGAGCCCACCTCTGCCACGGTTCTTCAGGGCAGGTGTGATTATTTTGTTCAGGTAAAAACTCCTGAAAGAGTTGGGGAAATCAAACCCCGACGCCCAAACCTGATTAAACTGCAGCAGTTAAAAGAATTCATAAGAATGGCTGGATGTGAGTCCATGGCAAATTCACTAATTACTGTGCTCTAATGAGCAAACCATGCCCAGGAAGTGCTGATTCCACAGCTCTGAACAAAGGCACCTCAAAGCCCAGAGCAGCAGAACTGGGGCCACGTCTCAGACCCGTGGAAAAGCTAAGGATGAGCAGGAGAAAAATGCACTAAAAAATGTTCCCAAGTGAGCAGCATCCACGCAGCTCCCCCATCCACAGGGGCCCATTATTGTCGTCAAAACCGCCTTTCACACACAATAATCTCTGCTGAAATATCTTGGTAGAAGAATGTTCTGTGAGAAAAAGGGCTACTAATTTATTAACCTTCAACATAAACCAGCAAAAGCTGGAAAGTTTCAAAAACACAAGAAAAAAAAATGGTGCGGATCCCTAAAACTGAATTGCATGGCAAGAGTCCCCTCAGCTGGAAAAAATCCCCTGATTAATTTATAATAACGAAATGAGACATGTGAAAGAAGGAAGGGTGAATGCAGTGAGCAGAGAGAAATGCACTTTATCAATGGAAGATGAATTCAGCCTGGAAATTTGGCAGGCACAGCAATCAGATAGCGACAGAATCCTTGAGTAGGCAAACCTGGAAAGAGTTTCAAGACAAGATTAGATCAGTTGGGGGAATTTCTAAGACAGAATATTCTGTTTGACACAGCACTGAAGCAGAGATACAGAAACCTTTGGACTTTGCAGAACTTCGTTTTAAGCTGAATTGTCACTACTTAATAAAATCGATTTTTAACAGGCTCGATTATCAGATCAGCAGCTCAGCATTTTCTGGACAGAGCTGCCAGGAGATGTTAAAGCAGGACACTGGCAGCAACCAAAACGCCTCCTCCCCCACCCCTAAATATCTGCAATATTTTCCTAACTAATGTGAGCTCAATGCAAATGATTAACTCTTGGTAATAAGTTTCCCACCACAACAAGATAAAATGCTAATGTGGTTCCTTCCCCAGTCCAGCAGCACACCAATCATCAGGAAAAACATGCTCAGGATCAGGAAGAATTGCAGTTGCACTCTTAAGATAAAACACCTTCTTTGGGATGGATAAAGCAGAAAAAAACTAATTGCATAAAGGAACCTGTGGATTTCCCAAAGCAATATTGTGAAGAAGTTGTGGTAAGCATCAATTTAAATAAGTTTACATAAAAATTCTTGAGGAGAAGTTGCTGCCTGAGAACTGATCGTGACTGATCCTGGGATGGATCAAGGCTGGGAATGGGGAGTGTTCAGAGCCCACTCATCCCTGTCACGTTAAGGATAAAAAAAGAGAAATTTGGGTTCCTGTTTAAATGGGCAGTTGTGTTCCCCCCCCACTGCTGGGCACCAACTCTCCAAAAACCAGCAGATTATTTCATTTTCAAGCTACCTAAAATTTCAATTTTCAAGCTGCCAGAGTGATAATTTAATCAAAAGCCACGACTCCTCCTCCTCAATTTAAACTGATTCCTACAACACCAATATTTAGGAGAATTGGAAAGGGCACAAAACTTCCCAAGGAGACAAAGCCCACACAGCCCTTGAGACTCACCTCTAGCAGCTGAGAAGAACCTGACATTTTCTAAAGGTTTGTGTTATTTAGGAGAAAAAAAGGATACCCCAACTGCAGTTCAAGTGTTTTTAGAAGTTTACAGGAAAATAATCTCTGTCTACACTGGTTTGGAAAGTCTCTATTACGAGGCAGAGCTCAAGAACTAAAAGATTATTTACAACTAAAGGATTTTTATCCTGGTACTGCCTTGTAACACCAAACCACAGCAGCCACGCTGGCTTGTTCTGACAATGCTGCTGCTCCTGTTTTATTCCCAGCTGCCAGACTAAAATCTTGTATTCCCTGGTCTATTTTGCAGGAGTTTCAGATAAAGCCAAACCCCGTGCCTGGAGTATTTCTGGAGCTATTTTAGTGCTGTATTTTAAGGAGAGCCCTGGATAAACACAAGGAATGTGATTTGTTGGGATGCACTAAGGCAGCAAAAAAATGGGATTTTGCTCTTAGATCCGTGTGGGGCCATCCAGTGTGTGACTGACTGGAAGTGGGTGACTTCAGTCAAGCAATAATCATGTGGTTTTCTCTTGAAATTCGAGCTTTTTTGGCACCAGATCTACTTTTAGATCTGGATAAACACACAATGGAGATCTACGGATGTGAAAAACACACAAATGAGACAGAGAATTCATCTCAAATGAGCATTTAAACCTGTCTCAGGATAATATCCAATATTGATCAGCACTTCACAGAAGGTATTTTTGTTCTAGAAGCACTCGTATTTATAGCAACCTATGTGCTTTCAACGAACTTCTGTGGGCACAGAGCAAAAAAAGAAAAAAAAATCACAAAAAAAAAAAAAAAATCAGTCTGCTACGTGTTTCACCGAGCCAAGTCATCGGCATGCAACTCACGAGTGAAATCCAACTCTTCAAAAAAATAAAGTTTAAATAGCTCTGTGACAGCTTTCCTCTTCTTCAGCCTTCCAAGTGCTCCCCCTCAGCTGGGACCTGTGATTTCCCACCCGTTTCACGAGCAGCTTTGCTCGTTCCAGGCACTGGGAGGATGGAAATGCCCAGGGAAAGGGAGACATTGGCTCACCCTCAGCCACGGGGGCGCTGGCAGATCTGGGAATGCTGCTCCTTGGAAATGGGAAGCACTGGAGTGCTGAGCTTCAGCTGAACATGTTTGACTCCTGCTGCCACCAAATATATCCCGCTCGGGATTATATCCAGCCAGGGAAACCGCATGCAGCCTTCGGATAACCGCCGTGCTTTCCAAGCTACGCCACGCTCCGCTTCCCAAAACCACTTCCCAACTGCTCCTTCCCCGTGTCTCCTCAGCCTGGGGAGTGGTAACAAACTGGCAGCAGCCAGAGCTGTGCTGGGAAGGAACGGGATCTGTACCTGCACCAAAAAAAATATCTAAAATACGTTTGCACGTTCGAAGGTTTGAGTGTCCCCTTCCCACTGGGAGCATGTCCCTGCTGAGGGACAGGGAAGCAGAGCAATGGCTCAGGAGCATTTGAAAGCGGAATATTCTGCATTAAAGACACTCTCGTGACATACCCAGCTCCCGTGTGCACCAGAGAGGGAGCAGAACACACCCAAACCCCCTCTGAAGGCACGAAGCCGTCGTGTGACGGGGGCAGCGCCCGGTGACAGCTTTTCCAGGAAACGCTTTGCGCAGCCAGTGCACGGGAATTAGCAATTTTTCCTGAAATCGTTTCCCTTTCCTCCAGCCAGCCATTATCCTGTGCTCGCTGACGCTCTGCTGCAGGCTCAGGTGCTCCCGCAGCAGCGTGGGGCCAAAAAAGCAATTGGTGGAGAGGAGAAAATGGCATTTGGCAGCTGCAGGTACCCTCTGCTGTTCTGTAGGTGCTCTCTTACAAAGAGCCTGTATTTACCCACACAGGCAGGAAATCGCAGGAGATGGGAGTTCTGTGGCAGGGAAATAAAGCAACAAAGTAAATGCCACAGAGAGATTCTTCTGCCGGATCCACAGTGCCCTTCATCGCAGCACGGGAGCAGGGATGGAGCTTCATGACTGAATTTTAAAAATAGAAAGGTAACGAGCTTCCAATCCCAAAGTGCTGTGCTCTGCTTCCGATGCCATTTCAGACCCTGGGAGTGCTCTCGAAGAGCACACAGCTCCACTGGGAAAAGGTGAAAAACGCCTCCCTTCGTAATCTGTTGTCTGAACTAAGAGAATTATTTATAGTTGCTACATTTATTATACATTATTATAAACTGGAAGCTGTTATGAGCTATCAAATGTTTATCATTTCAGGGGGATGAAAAGTCATTTCTGTATAAAAAACTGGTGGTAATGCCAGGCTGAATTTCTATGTTTTAAGAGCAAACTTTCCCTGTTAAACATGTGCAGAGCTACCATGCAATCCACGGCTCTGTGTGATACATTTTCCCATTTTAGCCTCTAATCTTTTCCCCCTGGGCTCTACCTGCTCTTGCTGCAAACTACTGAAGCATTTTTCACTCCCATTTGTGAAGTGCCTCTGCTTTCATGGTTGAGAACGTGGGGAAAAACCACATGACAGATCATGCAGAAAGTGCCCAAATCCCCTCCCTTCCACCTAATCTGCAGCACAAGGATGTCTTTATACACACACACACACATATATATATAGACAGGCACATATAAAATCCTGCAGCACATCTGAGATTCTCCAGAAGCGAAAAATCAGCGCTCCAGAGCTGTGCCCATCTCCTCCCACAAATGGCTTTCAAGCAGGGCTTTGAATTTTCCTTTTTAAATCCTGTTCACTGAGGAGAGGGGGAGATGGGAAGGGAAAAGGACACGGAGAAAAGGCTGAAGGGAGGAGCTGGTAAAACTGCTCTAATCCACAATCCCAGCAGCATTTCTGCTTCGGGAAGGACGATTTCCAAATGTTTTTCATCAGGCCTGAGAGGTCAACTGGATGTGGAGCAGCTCCTGCAAATTGATGGCATCCAATAATTGCTCCTGCATTTATTACCTGCAGAACCTGCAGTGCCCTTGCATTTCCCAGTGCTGGGAAGCCTCAGGATGAGATTGATGGCATTTTAAATATTTAAGGTAGTCTAAGAAACTTCAGCCTCATTCAGCATTGAAGACAGGTTTTTAATTTACTCCTAAAATGGGGAACAGAACAAAAACACTTTTTGCAGTTTGTTCCGCCCCATCTTTTGTGCAGCTCTCATTTGCATTAATCTGAGTGTGCCAGGGCCAGCACAAGGCAGCAAACACAAAATTCAGGTTCCAGCTGAACCTGAAATAAACCACAAGAGACATTTTCCCTGCACACAGGTCAAACAGTGCCGGATCAGCTGACATCCTGCGCTGGAGGTGTTTTCCACTTCCAGTGCCACGAGCGCTCCTGCTGCCCTGGGATGCAGCCCTGCAGGATGCTTTGGATCCATCACCTCTTCTGATATTGGGAACTCAGTGTGAAACACTGAATTACATTGCAAACACAACCCCCACGGGAGGGGCAACCTTTGTGTTTTCTTAAAAACAGAGAAAACAAACCAAACAAACAAACAAAAGATCCCTAACAAAACCTACACTTCATTTACTTCCTAAATAGTGGAACATTTCTGCCTTTTCAACTCTAAATTGCCAGACAACACAGAGGCAGCAGATGAAACTGTAACTGAAAACCTCAGAGTGCAAGAAAAGGGTTTTATTTGACAGTCAGGAACCAACTCCAGCTTTTTTATTCCCCCACAGAACAGCCTTTCCCTCCTGATTTTGGGTGATTGAACCTCAGCACTCGTAATGCAAGTTTTGCAAAAGAAGGAAGAGTCCTCCAGAGCTTCCAGTAAACCCCACAAACCTCCCCAAGCTCCACCCAAAGCACCGGGAGATGCCCCACGGACACTTCCCTGCTCCATCCTGGCTGCCAAAAAAATCCTACACTTCCTTGTAGGAGCCATAAATGATTTGAGAAAAAAAAAAACAAACAAACCCAAAATTAACAGAAAAAATAAGGATTGAGAGATAGAATCCAACCGAAATATTTGCAGCAAAGGAGGCTGAATTTTAGGGCAGTGAAAGCCAAGGTGGCAAATTGAAAAGAATTTGTTTTAAAATGTATCAGATATTTACACAGTGTCTGTCTAGAAAAGAGGATGAAGGCGATTGTTACATCACACTCTAAATTACCACAGTCCTGTTCTGCTGATAAAGCAGCAAAAACCAGTTCTGTTCCTTCTCAGTCGTGGTCATTTGGTCACAAGTCTCCCACATATTTAAATTCTTTCTTCTTTAGAGGTAACCAAAGCAACTATGGCAAACTTGACCCTTCTCTGTACCTCTGAGAAGACTCACAGGAATTTGCAACTTTACTGCAAGGCAAATCTGCATTTCAGGCTTCAACTGTATTATAACTTGTGGCTCATAAATTATATTATTCAACATTCACATGAAAAATAATAGCTATCATGTTACTGGCTGCAATGAGAGCGGATGGCTGCTTTGTAGAGTTTATTCAAACTGGCGACTAATAATATTTTCCATTTATCAAAAATCTCCAAAGTACAATGACTGTTCAATTTATTGTATTTAACCTTCAGCGAAGGAGGATGTTGTCGTTTTCAACACTGCCATCCCAAACAGAGAAATTAAAATAAATCACTTCATCTAGAAGCCAAACAAACAATTACATGGAAGAACTAGCCAAAAAGGAAACCAAACAGCTTCGTTTGCCAGCCCTTATTAACAGCAAAAATAACACCTTATTTCAGTCTCTGAGAGCTCCTTGTTATCACCTGGAAAACAAAACCAAGTCCCGTAGTTTACAAATGAGGAGTGTCACAGCATCAAAGTGACATGCCAGGAGATGAATACTGGGACTGAATTATCAGGGGTTGTCAGCACCAATTCCCAGATCCCAATAATCTCCAGGAGGCTGTGGGTGCCCAGCCCTCAGGAAACGGAGTTATTAAAGGTTACTTTTACTCCAAAGCCCTGATAAAACCCACATGTAACTCTTGTGGAAATCACAGACTCATTTAGATTGGAAAAGACCCTCAGGATCACCGGTAACCCAGCACTGCCACCTCTAAACCACGGCCACAAGCGCTCCACCTGCACACCCTTCAAACACACCCAGGGACGGAGCAGGAAGGATTTGGAGCAAGTTTCAGAGCCATGCTAAGCTTTTTCTGATTATTCCATTAAAAAAAACCCCAACAAAACCAAAACAAACCACACAAAACACCCCACAGCGGGACCTAACAGCAAAAGCCAGCTCTGATTTATTAATATTTTTGCCAGACCAGCAGGAACTACCTGAAATCCAGAGGTGCCTCCTTCAGCTGGCGGTGGAAGCCCAGCCAGGTGCTGCGTGCAGGAAAAACCACCACAGCCTGCACCCAACAGCTCCAACCCACCGAAAAATCCCTCTGGGAGACTCTTTGTACGCTCCAGCACAAAAGGGAGGCACCGAATGCTCTTAAGTGCTGCTTGTTTAACCCCCCCACCCCGCGCCAGCCAAGCAGAGCCCGGCTGTATCAGTGCAATTGTGAGCAACAAATCTCACTGCTTAATATGCAAATTCCCCTGGTCAGTGTTGCAGAGAGGCACCATGAAAGCAGTTATTGTGACTTCCAATCAGCCATGTGATACGCAGCCCTGCACGGCACTCAAGGAAAATATTTAAGAAACTGTTGTCCAGTTGCTGGGAGCAGAGGTGGAGCACAATATTTGCCTTTCTGCGAGTTAATGAAGCTCCAGCACCGCACCGAACTCCACGGGAGGGTTGGATAGTTTGAATAATCTCCCATTCTGGCAGCCCTGTTTCCACTTGGCCCTATGCTCACTGCTGGGTGATGGGGGCAGCAGGAAAGAAGACAAATTTCGACCAGAATCAGCATCTTTGCTCACAAGGAAGGGCGATAAGAACTGCAGCAGGCAGGCGAGCACCGTGTCAAGGAGAGCTCAGCAGCAATCAGACAGCTGCAGCCAAAAGGCTTAATCTGGAATGATTTGTGCTTCCAGCCACTGTATTCCCTGCTTTTCCCTCATTCCACACAAATAACTGTCTCACTGAACTTCACCGAAGTAATATGCAACTTCTGACAGGGGTGAGGGTTTGCCACGAGAGGATGAGCAGGTTCCTCCTTCTCCTTCTTGCTGCTCCCCTCGGAAGAGAGGAAAGAAACTGAGGAGCCCTCCAGGAAGGCCGTGCCCGTGGGGATGGGAGCTGGCACAGCTCTCCTGATTTTGCTCAGCTGAACGTACCTGATGTACAGGCACAAGGGCAACTTTCCAGCAGTTAATTCCAAGCCCAAAGCTCTTCCAAAAACACAAGTGAAGAGGTCACACAGCCTGGAAGTGGCTGGAGAACAGTTATTTCTTCCCTGGTCTCACCATCCTGCAGGAACTCAGTCACCATCGACAGGGCACAGCTGGAAGAGATGTGGCGCTCGGCTCCCGAAACCTTGGAATATTAGGGGGGAGACAGCTGAGCTAAAGGGATGAAGCGGGGAAAACCTGAGTCTATAAACCAGTTAATGACCACCTTTTATTGGTTTTGGTGTCTCCTTTAATGAGTCTCCAACAAACCCACCCAGGACACCCTGGCTCTGCTGGGCTACAACACACCGAGCATCGAGACAGGAACTTTTCCTGCCTGTGCCAAACAACATCCTGGTGAAATGAAAACTTGCTAAAAAGAGCAGTGCTAATGAAACAGCTGGTACCAATCTGCAAAGCCCATTTCATTTCCAGCCCGATGGGCAGAGCAGCATCTGGTAAATTCCTGGTGAGGAACGGCCTCCTCCCGCTCCGGTCAGCGCAAACAGAACTGTGCAATAAGCTGGGCTTTTGATTAGCTCCATCTCACACATGCAGACACACCTGAGCATCCACACCAGCTCTCCTGACACACACAGGCATCCTGACCTTGAAAAATGCCCAGAGTAAGAGACAAAGGAAGCACACGTGGCCAGGACATGCCGTCAGCTCTGCTGAGCTGCACACGAGTAACGGGAAGTGCCGGCCATGGACTAAAACACTGAGGAGAATACAGGGATGTGACAAATCCTCCTCTCAACTCCAATAACACAATTGAGCACGATTTTGCCACTCCCCACTGCCCTGGAATAAATTGAAACTGGCATGAATCAGACTCGAGATCTGGCTCCCACTTTCACCCAGCATCGCACACGGCTGCTGCTGTCTAATCAATCTCTCGAGCGCTCACGATTCTCCAGGAAACTTTCCCATGCTGGGGAAAAGACAAAGCCTCTCCAAAATAAGTCCATCACTGGCAAGTTAGAATCATCATGTTTCTGTTCCAAAACAGCTCCCTAGGATTTCGAAATGTTCTGGCCCTGCTCACTGACAGCAATCTGAAAGCCAATGGAGCGGGTTAGGTCACAACCTGGAGCTGGAGGAAACGAGCCTCGCTTGGGGAACAGGAAAAAGTCATCTTTCTGCACAGGTCTAGACTCCACATCGTGTTCACTTGTGCTTCAGCCGGTTCACTGGCTGATGCCTCCAGACAGAAGCTCCCCTGAGAGAGCCAGTCAGGTTTCATACGTGGTGAGGGCACGTTGGCAGAATTTGTAAAGCTCCGACTCAGCGCAGGCTGGACTTTGACATCTGGGGAGTCACGTTCAGAGAAGATCCTCAGAGCTTCTTCCAGCTGAACCTGCCCCCCCTTTCCTCCTTGTGGAGAGGCAGGAACAGATCTGTAGCATTACAAAACAGGCTATTGCACACTGGAGCTGATTGTTTAAGACAGTCCTAAGGAGCTCATAATTCAAGTGAAATTTCAGCGCTTCTCACTTCAGTGAGACAACCTTAAGGAACATTACCCTGAGAGCATGAATCAACACGAGCCAGCTGACACGCATTTCACATCTCTTACATCTCCAGAGCCCAGCTGCTGCTGTAGTGCACCAGGCACAATGGGTTATTTAACCCCGGAGCAGCAGAGTGCCGTGCCCTGGGAGCACCAGGCAGGGACACAGAAACCCTGCACGGAGCCTGCCCACCTCACACGCTGCTCTGGGCTGTGCAATCTGGTTTACAATACAGCCCTGACAATGTTCTTCTCCTATCTCGTTCATTCGATATCACAGGTGAGATAAGAACGAGGAAATTAAACCGAGCCTATTTCTGTGACATGATCTCACCTCATAACACCTAGCTACCAAAGCACATCTCAGGATGGGCACCAGTGCGGCTTTCAATGCTATTTTTCGGTCAAGATTTTGGGTTATGTGATGATTCCTGCTGTTCTTTTTCTCTGACTGGTCCATTCTGCTCAGCACTCTTGCAGGTTTTCACTGGTTGGTAAATCTGCTTAGTAAAGATGCATTTTAGGTAACCCACTTCTTCCCTCTTTCTTAATAGAGTAAGGAAGACTCATACTGCTCAAAGCTCTAAAATTCCTTTCAATGACACTGAGGTGATTAAATCCACAGGAGGTTGTGGAGTCTCCCTCTCCAGAGACATTCCAAACCCACCTGGATGTGTCCCTGTGTCACCTGCTCTGGATGACCCTGCCTTGGCAGGGGGGTTGGACTGGATGCTCTCCCTCCCAACCCCAGCTATTCTGGGATTCTGTGAAATCCCACATGGTTCTTAGCAGCTGGAATTCTGGTATTTCCATGAACTCCGAATCTGGCATTAATCAGCAGCTGGTTGGTTCCGATACAACTCCAAGTGCTGCATATTTTTACGTTATGGAATGACAGCAAAGTCACTGATAGAAAGAACACCCATCAGCTGGGGCATCTGAAATAAAACCAGACTGATAAATAACATTCTGAGAGACACAAGGGAAAACGCAGACCTAGGTCAGCAATTCTCCTCCTGAAATCCGTGGACCCTGCATGTGTGAGGACTACTTATAAGTCAAGTGTGCTGATGGTAGGCTGACTTTAAATGACTATAAAACATACACAGCTCAGCTGGAGAACATCAGGGGTCCACAAACCTGAGAGCGTTGAAAAAGCAATCATTCAGGCATTCAGCTGGAGAAAAACATGAGGGTAAAAGGCTGCTGACACTGCAGCAGTGTTTGCACACCGGCTTTGCTCCCCAAGTCGGGGTGCACTCGCACACGAGGGACAGACACCGCGCTGCTCCAGCACCTCCAGCCGCCGGGAACCGCTCCCTTCGCACGGCTGAGGCTCGAGGGGAGCACCTCTCTCGGCTGGAAAACAAACCCCGGCCGCGCAGCAGTGCCAGCATCTACGCGAGCTGAGGAATCATTTTCCGCACACCACAAGGAGCGGAGCCCGAGGAAAACAAACTTCGGGAGCCCCGGGCAGGCCCTTTCCCCAGCCCGGCTTTACCGCAGCAGGGGCCGCGTCTCGGAGCCGCCCGGCGCTGCCCAGCGACACACACCCGACACCGCTCCCCGGGGCTGCCCAGCGACAGAACGCCCCGGCAGAGCCCCCGGCACAGCCCCCGACGCGCCGGGGCCGCGGCGCTGGGGCGGGGGCTGCGCCCGCG
>VZTF01004509.1:263775-325984 GCA_013397755.1 Cnemophilus loriae | reverse complement strand
GGCACCGGCACCGGCACTGGCACAGGGACCGATACCGGGACCGGGACCACCCCAGCACCAGCACAGGGACCGAGACCGGGACCAATACCGGGACTGAGACCGCCCCCGCACCAGCACAGGGACCGAGACCGGGACCGGGACCGACACCGGGACCGCCTGCGGCCCGCGAGACCGTCCCGGCACTGACACCGACACCTGCACCCAGGACCGGGACCGCCCCAGCACCGGCACCGGCACCACCCCAGCACCGGCACTGGGACTGGGACCGCCCCAGCACCGGCACCGGCTCCGGGATGCGGGAGGGTCCCCGCGGCCGTGGGCTGTGTTTATTCTCTTCTCGCTGTGGAGCCTGCGGCCCCCCGTGCTCTCCCGTGCCTTGCCCCATCCCCGAAGTGTTCAAGGAGGGAGCTCTGAGCACCCCGCTCTAGTGGGAGGTGTCCCTGCACATGGAACAAGAGGATCCATAAGGTCTTTTCCAGCCCAAACCGTTCTGTGATTCTATGATTTGTCTCTGCACACGAAGAGAAAATCCACTCTCAGAGATAAATCCCTGCCCCACTACCCAGCCACCCACCCCTGTGTTATCAGACTGCCAGTTTGAAATAAAAACTAAGCAAACTCGGTGATTTTTGGTCAATCTGACCAAGCAGGCTTCAGTTTTCTAAGAAAAGTTTGACTCTGGTGCTCTTAATGCCCAGCTGGGTTATCTCGTTTCGGCAGCAATCCCGCCCTGGGATCGGGGAGTTACGGTTCCTACACTATCAGATGCACTGGAGCGCCTTGGAATAATCAGCAAGAAGTCAGAGCACTGAAAAATGGGAGCAGACAGCGCAAAAAATAAAGCCTGGTAACAGACTGTGCTCTGGGTTCCCCACACGCTCTGCTATACACGGCGGCTTCGTGTTCTCGTGCACAGAGCAGCACAAAACAAAACTCAAGCTGAGCATATTTTTCCTCCATAAAGATGACATTGCAAATGTGTTTTTTGGAATTAAAATAGCTAGGCTGTTTGTTGAGTTTCTAGTCACCACAGCGAAAAGAACTGATGGACAAAGGCGTTTTTCTGCCATTAATTTCCCTACATAATCTTCATACCAAAAGCCCAGCCAGCCTTCGGGAAGGCTCTTGTGTTGATAATTAAAATCCCAAACGTATGAGATAAGCTGAGAGCCAAATGCCGAGCACTTTGTCATCTGAGAACAAAAAGGCACAGAGCTCATCTGCTTTATTGGGTCCAAATGGGAAGGTCAGGCCTGGTAAGAAAGCCTAAAGAACAATTATTAGAGCCTGAGCACATGCCCACTAATTACAACAAAAGCAAAAATTCCTTGTCTGTGCAGACATTTAAACCAAATCAAGGAACCACACAGAGCTCGCTTGTTTTCAGATTTTATCTGAGGGCCACACGGGAGCTTGCCTGAATATACACTGTATAATCAAATATATTGTAGAATCACAAAATCAGTTAGGTCGGAAAAGAGCTCCAAGACCATGGAGTGCCACCTGTGCCCGATGCCCACCTTGTCCCCAGCCCAGAGCACTGAGTGCCACCTCCAGGTGACACCTCCAGGGATGGGCACTCCACACCTCCCTGAGCATCCCATTCCAATGCCTGAGATGCATCAGGCTGGGGGGAGGGATTGAATATTATTTGTTCAAAACTGCAAGAAATACGGGAGACAGTTGCAAATTTTCCTGGAAGCAGGTGTTGGTGTGAGTATTTTATCATCAGGATACATAACCCTGCAGAGAAACCATGGACTGTGGGCAGGCACTTGGGAGGGCTTCTCCCTCTGGATATCTGCTGCCCAAAACTGCTGGAACTCCAGCGTGACTCAGTTCCATAACAGGGTGGCTGCAGGGCTGCGGGCTGGCGTGGGAAACTCTGTCCCCACCAGCCAGCAGTCTGCTCGTGGAGCCTTGGAAAAACACACCAGGGCTTGTTATTCTGCCTGTTTGGGACTGAACTCTTTCCCTGGATACCTCGTTGTTCTCACACACGGGGTATGGAGCACATAGATACGTGTTTGTGTGAATATAAACACCCACGGTGGGCCAAAGGGAATATTTACAGCCTGAGCCCACGGATCAGGATGTACTTGCAATGCACTAATAAAGTACTGAAGAAAAAACAAACCTTTTTCTAACGGGATTATTTATTTTGAAGGTTATTCCTCCTCAAAATAAGTTTCCCTGAGCTTCACAATCAGAGATTCTGCACTTCAATCTGCTCCAACACCCACTGTGGCCTTGGACAAGTCACTAACCTTGGCTGTTCTGTTTCTGTCAGTAGATCAGTGTTTGTCTGCACATCTCTTGGGGGTATGGCCAGGATTAATTAATTCTTGCTCTTTATGACTTGCTAACCGCCTGCAATGCGTGGGATGGAAAACATTGAACATCAGAAGTGACTTTTCCCCAATTAAAGAGTGTCACGGATTGACTGTTCCGTGGAGGTACCACTGCCCAATGTGGTTATGATGATTTGGGGGTCGCAAACCCTACAGTGCCAACAGCTGGAGGATTTTCTTGTGGCACAAATCCTACAGAGCCAGCTGGCAAGGGGGGAGTTTAGATGGGATATTGGGAAGAAATTTTTCCCTGTGAGGGTGGTGAAGCCCTGGCACAGAGAAGCTGTGGCTGCCCCAACCCTGGAGGTGTCCAAGGCCAGGTTGGACAGGGCTCGGAGCAAGCTGGGCTGGTGGAAGGTGTCCCTGCCCACATCAAAGGGATTGGACTTGGACGATCTTTAAAGTCCCTTCCAACCCAGGCCATTCCATGGCTCTGTGATTGTCAGGTTATTTCCTATATAATCCTATATAATCAAATATTTTCTGCACTTCCCCGGTTTTTCTCTCCAGCTGGGCTCTCGCTGTTTGCTCGCAGTCAGTGGTGGTGGGTTTTGCCATCACATGATGATCCAGAGTGATAAATCCCTGTTCTCTGATGATTCAGCTCTGTGTGGGAACAAGGATGAGAGGCTGACAAATTGCATCAGCACTGAAACTTCTCTCTCAGGCATCCACGTTTGGATTTTGATCAGTGCTGCCCAGGACAGCGCTATCAAAGTCTTCACATTGTAAGTGAAAGTCTTCCCAGATTTCTGCCGTCCTGCTTTGGACAGATGGGAAAGGGAGACACGGCTGATGAGGTTATCAACCAGAGGTCCCACAGGAAGCAGCAGCAGGAAAGAACCGTGGAGTCCAACTGCTCATTTTCCTCCTCAGAGAGTCTGAAGAGATTCAGCAAGTTGCTATTTTCAGATTTGCTTCCCCATGGCTCTTCCTGAAAGCTGCTGAGGCCGTAGCCTCATTTTCACAGGCTGGAGGTTTCCCTGCACAGCACTCCTGTTTAGATGTGGTTTTTCAGGAATGCTGGCTCCCATTCCGAACTTTCCACGAGCAAATTTTAGGCTGATTCCAATCCCATATAATCCATCCCTTAGCAAAGGGACTGCTAGCAATCTCCACCACCCAGAGGCAGCAAAGCTGTGTCGAAACGATGTGAAACCAGGCAGGGTTTGTTTTCCTGGGGTGACCAAGGGAAAGAAAACTGCACAGAGGAATCCCTGTGGCTCAGGAACCCCACCAGGCACCAGGACATCCCGAGCTGGCCAGGAATGAACAGAGTGAGGGGGGTGTGTGTCCTCCAGCACCTCTCCAGGAGCACAAACCCCACTCCTGAAGCCTTGGCACACACCCCTGCTGCAGGAAATGCTGGGATGGGAACCTGGAGCTCCTGAGGGAATTTCCATCCTTGGATTATTGCTGTGAAGAGCAATGTTGTGTTCCTCTCCTGATCTCAGCAGCAAAGCCCCACACCTGCTCCTGGGGACTGCTTGGGGTTCTTTCTCTCTCTCTGTTGATAACGGAAGGAAAAGTCATGATTCCACTTGCTTTAAACGTTTCTGCAAAGCTCTGAAGTTTTGATTTCAGTTGCTGGAGAAAAGGGGTCACTGGAAAGGCTAAAAAGCACTTTTGAATGTGCAGCATCAGAAATGATGGTAGGAACCTCTGGAAGTGGTGGATTCCACTGCAGGAACCAAGCCGGATGGGGCTTGGAGCACCCTGGGCTAGTGGAAGGTGTCCCTGCCCACGGCAGGGGGTGGAACAAGATGATCTTTAAGGTCCCTTCCAAGCCAGACCATTCTATGATTCTATGATTTATTGCTTTGTCACATCAGGCAGGATTTGCTAATCAAAATAGACATTAAAAAAAAAAAAAAAATGAACCTTGACTGCTAAGGCAACAAAAGTGAAACACTGCTTCCCTCCTGTGGTGACCTCCCTGATTGCACAGCGAGACGCTGCAAGAAATGGCACTTCTAACGTGATTTTTCAAAAATTATTATTATTATTATTATTCTGATGCCATTGCAGCCAGGCAGTCGCTCACATCCTGCTGTCATTGCTGCAGCCCCGGACTGACATTTCCAAAGCAGAATACGAAGCCCAGCTCTTGCTACTCTGGAAGCCCTGAGAACTTTATCTCCTCCCAAGCTGCTCTTTGTGGCCAAGTTCTCCTCTTTCAGCTGCCTTTGAGTGGATTCTCTGCCTGGCTGGGTGCAGGAGTGTTCTGTGTCACCGTGCTAAATAATGAAGGGCTGAGTGGCAGCGGGACAAAGGGAGCACACGAGAATGGGGCTCCCAGCCCCCTGCACATTCCCAGTGCAGCAGGAGCTGCTGTAAAGCTGAGCCAGCACGGGGAACAGCCACACTTGGGCTGTGGTGATGCCATTTCTGTGTTTCCTGCTGGTATTGTATTAATTTTGTGTTGTATTACTGTTTTATTAATATCTGGAGGCTCATTCGGGAGCTCGGAGCTCCACCTGAAGCGTCCAAGGCCAGGTTGGATGGAGCTCTGAGCAAGCTGGGCTGGTGGAAGGTGTCCCTGCCCATGGCAAGGGCTTGGAATTGGATGATTTTTAAGGTCCTTTCCAACCCAAACCATTCCATGACTCCATGACACTGAAGTTCGGATTTAGGTTGTGGTTTGCTGTAGAAAAGGAACATAGCAGGGACATCATAAAAATATCTGTGGTCATGAATACGTGAGAAGAAACAATGCAAGAGATTTGTAATGCCTTTTTTTCCCTCTTTTTTTGTCATGTAAGAACGAGGGATGCACAATCGATAGTGATGGGATAAGTCGGGGCTGATTAAAGAACAATTTTTTTCATTCTCTGAGACAACCAACAACAGGACAAGAGGGAACGGCCTCAGGCTGGGCCAGGGGAGGCTCAGGGTGGACATCAGCAGGAATTTCTCCATGGAAGGGGTGGTCAGGCCTTGGAAGTGCCCAGGGAGGTTTGGAGTGCCCATCCCTGGAGGTGCCCAAGGAAGGGCTGGAGGTGGCACTCAGAGCTCTGGGCTGGGACAAGGTGGGGATCGGGCACAGCTGGGACTCAGTGGGCTGGGAGGGCTTTTCCAACCTGAATAATTCTGGGATTCTGAGCAGAGAGTGGAAGAAATGTGCAACACCCAGGCCACACTGCTTCCCTTTCAGCTCTGAGCTCACGAATACCAAAGATTCCTCTGGGAGAGAAGTTTGTGAGTTGCCTTGTTCCTGGGTTTTTAGCTCCGCTTCCCAAACGCGAAGCATTTGAAATCAAAGAGCTATTCCTAGACAGAACATACAGACAGCCCTCTCACTCAGGACTGCAAATTGGGTTCATTTGAGGAGAAATCAGCCAGCTTTTGGCGGGAGGAGAAGGAAGGGTGGAAAGGGAAACATTCTCCCTCCTGTCATAATGCTTTTGATAAAATTAAAGCTGAAGCAGATGGTGATGGTACAGGCTAATGTTCCCATATGGCAGGATCAATCAGGCAGGGAATGTGCTGCTTTAAGAGACGTGTGAAACTGATAGATGTTAATATTCCAAATATTTTAGCTTTGGATCTTGAGCGTTCTCCCAGGCTGTGGAGCTGGAAGAAGATTCTTGGGCTCAGGAAGGGTTTGCCTGGCCTGCAGTTATACTTTGGTGGGATTTTCATTCCTTCTCTCTGTCCTGAGCTGGCTGAGCTCTTGCTTTGCTCCCTGCTCGGAGCTGAGGGCAGGGGCTCACTCAGAAGGGAAATGGAGATGGAAAAAGGAGCAGGAAGGGAAATCGAGACAGGGAAAGGAGCAGGAACAGAAATGGAAATGGGAAAAGGAGCAGGAAGGGAAACAGAGACAGGGAAAGGAGCAGGAACAGAAATGGAAATGGGAAAAGGAGCAGGAAGGGAAACAGAGACAGGGAAAGGAGCAGGAACAGAAATGGAGACAGGGAAAAGAATGGGAACAGAAATGGAGATGGAAAAAGGAGCAGGAAGGGAAATCGAGACAGGGAAAGGAGCAGGAACAGAAATGGAGATGGGAACGGGAGCAGGAACAGAAATGGAGAGAGAAAAAGGAGTGGGAAGGGAAATGGAGACAGGGAAAGGAACAGGAACAGAAATGGAGATGCGAACAGGAGCAGGAACAGAAATGGGGCCAGGGAAAGGAGCGGGAAGGGAAATGGGGCCAGGAAAAGCAGCAAGGCCTCGCTGCACAGGCAGGGCAGGGCCGCTGTCACTGCCGGGTGCTCCCTGCTCCGTGGCTTCGTGGGACACCCGGAGCAGAGACGCTGTCAGGGACCAGGACCTGCCACACTGTCCCTGCAGCAGCTCATTTCCACCTAGAGAAAACCAGGAATTCTTCCCAGCTCTTTGTTCCTAACACTGACAGGCAGTGCTCAGAGGTGAAGTATTTCGTGAATGATTCACTTTTATAGGTCTGAGCTTTGCATGGAAATGGGGAAAACAGCCCCAAATCCCAACCTGAACAACCCCCAGCATGGCAGGACACATTCACACTGAACCCTTGGATGATTTCACCTGGCTGTACATCAAAACCTCCTCTCTTCTTATCACTCTTGTCTCTGAGGAGCTCGTTTCACATGTGCTGTGCCTCTGTTGAGTGGTGGAATTGCATCAGGGGAGGCTAAACTTGGATGAAAATCTGTTTGGAACCTTGGATGATGACATTAAACATCAAAAACAATAAAGACAACGAGAGATCCTGGCTTGTGAGCACTGTTGTTTGTCCCTCGTGCTGGACACGGCCTCGGGATGTGGGATAGGATCCTATTGTTGTGTTCCCAATAAACAAAGAGGCAGATTCTCCTCGTACCCTATTAGATGGTCTTTGTGTGAGTGGAGGAAAATAAAGTCTGTGTGAAGGATCCTCCTGGGCCAGCCCTGCTGGGGACGTGACCTCCAGTGCGTGTGAGGAGCCCAGTGAGGGGGGCGGAGAGGGAATCCACGGATTCAGAGGGATAAACAGCACTTTAAATTCAATTTCAACACTCTGCAAAATATTCCCAGCAATTTAAACTGAAGGGATGCAGGGGTTGGAGTGACTCTGTCGGGGCTGGGAACCTCAGAGGGAGGTAGGTCAGCAGTGGTGCTAAGGAGGGATCTCCAGTATCCCTACAGGAAAATTTCTCGTTGTGTTGTGATTAACAGGGAAGTCTGGATTTGGGACAGCTCACATCCCACCTGCAATCTGCTGATCAGAGATACCCCTGCCAGGAAACACCTGAAGAGATGGGGAAATGGTTTAAATATTGGGATTCATAACATGGGAGCATCATATTCCTGCCTGTGGAAAAAATAAAGACTTCTTCAATCTGTGCTTCAGGCCCCTTGCTGCTAAAAAAAAACCTCCCACCTTTTTGGGTATGGGAGCTGTAAGTGACCATTTCTGAGGTGTCCTTTGTCATTTGGTGTCACCAGTGTTCAGTGCCAGGTCTGGGGGCTGGGCTGGCTGAGCACAGCGAGCTCTGACACAGAATCTCAGGATCACTGAGGTTGGAAAAGCCCTCCAGGACCATCGAGTCCAAGCTGATCCCCACCTTGTCCCCAGCCCAGAGCACTGAGTGCCACCTCCAGCCCTTCCTTGGGCACCTCCAGGGATGGGCACTCCAAACCTCCCTGGGCACTTCCAAGGCCTGACCACCCTTTCCATGGGGAAATTCCTGCTGGTGTCCACCCTGAGCCTCCCCTGGCCCAGCCTGAGGCCGTTCCCTCTCCTCCTGTCCCTGTTCCCTGCGAGCAGAGCCCGACCCCCCCCGCTGCCCCGTCCTGTCAGGGAGTTGTGCAGAGCCACAAGGTCCCCCCTGAGCCTCCTTTTCTCCAGGCTGAGCCCCTTTCCCAGCTCCCTCAGCCCCTCCTGGTGCTCCAGCCCCTTCCCAGCTCTGTTCCCTGCCCCGGACGCGCTCCAGCCCCTCAATGTCCATCTTGTACTGAGGGGCCAGACCTGGACACAGCACTCAAGGTGTGGCCTCACCACTCCAGCTCTCACCTAAAACATTACTTTTTAGTGCACAAACCTTGGAAAAAGAAGTGTTCTTTGTCAAAAATAATAATAATAACAAAATATCTCTGAACTTCCACCATCTGTCAATGTCAAAAGTATCTGCACACGTTGTAATCAGAAAAGAAACACTCTGAGCACAGGGAGAAGAGATGAAGTAATTTGTGTCCCCATCCCTCCAGCGAGGCTTTGTTCGTTATCTCTCATTTTGCATCCGTACATTTGATTTTCCCTGCCTGAGCCTGGGATCCTGCGTTTGTCCTCGGCGAGTTCCAGCCCCATTACCCAGATCAATCTGAATTCAGGAGCTGCTCTCTGTGCTGCTACAGCACCTCCCAGCTCATAAAGCTGCATTATCTTTGCTATCAGACAAATCAGTTATTAATGGGCATGAACAGAACAAGCAGCTCTGGCCCCGCCTGAGCTGGGGGCTGCATTTTCTCCTGCTGATGCACCGAAATTTCAGCGCTTTGTTTGTGTTCCCGTGGTGCTCCCGCGGCCCCGATCTGCTCACGAGGCTGTCGTGCAATCCTGAGTATACGGATTTTTACAGCCAGGATATCTCACATCTGCTTCTCCCCTGTCCATCAGGCTGTTACTCTGTCAGGGGAGGAAATCAGATTGATTGGATGCGATTTGCTCCTGAGAAAGCCATGCTGGCTTTTTCTTCATAATTTTATTATCTGCTAGGTGTTTGTATTGATTATTTCATCATTTGTCCCAGGATCTTTCCAAGAAATAGAGTTGGGCAGGCTGGGGGATCACTCCTGGGGCTTCATTTTCTCCTTTTTCAGAGCCAGGGCACTGTTTATTCCTCCTGTCCCTCGTGTCCTGTCCCCACCTTCTCAGAGATCCTCACTGATGCCTCAGAAATTCCCTTGGATGGTTCACAAGTGCTCTGGGATGAATTCCATCAGCTCTACTGACTTCAGGACATCCACACATTTCCACGGGTGTATTCCAGCCTGGCTTCAGCTCCTTTCTAGCACCAGGTGAGGGGAAACGATGGAGCAAAGCAGATTTTCTCCAAATCAGAGCCCACACAACGACAGACGAGTGCCCAGGCAGGGAGCTGGGAAATCCTGGCCTCCAGAGCACAGCGATGGTGCCCCTCCCACAGATCTGCAGGGAAAACGAGGCTGGGATTTTGCAGGAATTACCTCTAGGGAACCATCAGGGATGATTTCCCGATGCTCCTCTGAGCTGCAGACCACCCTTGTCAGGCTGCTGAGTGGGCAGGGGGCTTGGGAAGCTCTCTGAGATGTTGGTTATGGACCCAAACTGGTCTGAGAGGAGGTCTGGGACCCACACAAGGAGGTGGAGGTGCATCCAAGGATTCCTGGCAGCTTGGAAGTTGCAGGCGGGACTTTGAGAAGGAGTTGGAGAACCTGAGCACAGAGCAGTCGCTGGTCCAGGGGATAACTCCTGTCCAAGGCCATGCCACGACCTTCAGGAAAGACCAGGAATTCTCTGCATCTTTATTTGGGTTCATTTTTGCCGGTCTGAGCTCAGCAAACTCGCACTGGTGCAGCTTTACGGAAATGAGAGATCCTGACTCTGAAACCAGTGCCTGGGACGCTCCACATCTTAATTTGGGTGCTTAATCTGGCCCACAGAGGCATCTGACTGCAAAAAAGAAAATGTGAATTATCACTGGGCAGGCAGGAGGGGAGAGCCCGGTGTCAGCTTGCGATTTCCAAGCAGTTTATTTCATTTATTAATTATTAACTCCCAGCCTGTCAGGAATACATTTACAAGGGCAAGATTAGATCGTGCTCGTACCTTTGTGAACAATTCAGCTTTTTATTAAATTTCCATCCAGGAGGAGAATTTATGCAGATGAAATTATTTGAGGGACTATTAAAAAGATCCAGAAAAATCCCAGTTCAGTGCAGCAGAAAGAGGAGATTTGTGAGAAAGCATTTATCACCTGGAAACACACCCCAGGTAGCTCAATCCAGTTTGCTTTTAATTTAACTCCTCAAAAGTGACTGGATGCCTTTTTGTTCATACTTAAATCGCCCAAAGTAATTACAGAGCAGGACTTCCATCTCATTAAGCTTCAGACCACTAGAGAGAGCCAGACTAAAGTCAATGCCCAGTTGTGCAGCCTGAAATGGGAACGCCAGCTCAGATCAGGAGAGTCAGAGCAAATAAATCAAAATTTGTGATCAGAGCTCCTGCCTGGAGCCTCAGGGCTGAGGTGCTGCACCCCACGGACCAAGGGCAGCTCCTCTGCCTTGGAAGTCTGGATCCATCTGTGCCAAAAGGATCCTGCAAATGCTTTGGAAATTCTGCCCTTATGAGGTTCCAGCATCACCCAGTTCTCATCCTGGGGCTCTCAAGGAGCTACATTTCTTTTTTTTTATTATTATAATATTTTATTTCTTTCTTTTGAATTTCCGGGAGCTGATTTTCTGTGTCTAGGGAGCTCTCTAATATCATATCAGCTATGCCAGGGGAAAAAAAAAAACCAACCGAGGTGATCAGAGGGATGGAGCAGCTCTGCTGGGAGAGCTGGGATTGTTCAGCCTGGAGGAGTTTTGGGGTGACCTCACTGTGGCCTTCCAGTGCCTGAGGGAGCTGCAGGACAGATGGGGAGAGACTTTACAAGGGATGGAGTGACAGGACAAGGGGGAATGGATTCAAACTGAAAGAGAGGGGGTTTAAGTGGGATATTAGGAATAAATCCCTGGCTGTGAGGGTGGGGAGGCCCTGGCATAGGGTGCCCAGAGAAGCTGGGGCTGCCCCTGGATCCCTGGAAGTGTCCCAGGCCAGGTTGGACAGGGCTTGGAGCCACCTGGGATAGTGGAAGGTGTCCCTGCCCATGGCAGGGCACGGAACGAGATGATCTCTAAAGTCTTTAAAATAAAATAAAGTCAAACAATTCCCCTTCCTCCTCCTTTTCCCATCCTGGCCATCGAGGTGATTTGCAATAACTCTCAGTGGAGAAAATCTCTGAGTGTTTGCAGCAGAAAACATTGCAGAGGACAGCGGAGCTCCTTTGTTTAAGGAAAAAACTTCTCGAAACCGTTTGAAACGAGCCTGCCAAATATTTGTGTGCAGCACCAGTGGATAAACAAACAGGGCTCCGGGGCTCACAGGCAGCTGGGCAGCGTTGAGGTTAAACACTCCCAGATTTCTCCCTCGTCGTGCTCTTCCAAGCCTGGAAAATAAAGCTGCATTTTGCTGTTCTTCATCCCCTGATGTCAGGCACTGAGGAGCCCTTCGGGGGATCTGCCTGCCCCGAGCAAAGTGCAGAAATCTGGGCTCTTTATCTGCGAGCAGACTGAGCCCTGGATCCTGGGAACTGGGATCCTGGGATTCTGCAGCTCCTGAGGATCCTCCCTGGCAGGGGCACGGCCTCCTCAACAGCTTTTTGTAGGCTCCAGGGTGGCTGAACTGGTTCAGGGATTGCCTTTCTCTCCTGAATCTCAGCTCTGGGGCTTGGAGGGTTTTCCTTGCAGTGGGAAATGTCCTGGGAGCCGTGGTTGAGGCAGGTCTGTGCTGGGCTGTGCTCTGCAGCACATTCTCCCTCTTCAACTCATCTCCTGCACTGTAAACGCTCAATTCAGAGCTCTGAGGTTTGCAAAATGACAGATTTCAGGTGTTTTTAGGAATTAGGGTTCCAAACCTTCTCCTGATCTTTTGTGAGTGTGGGGATTGAAAGGATTGAGCTCCTTTATCTCACTGAAATAAATCTTCAGGGATTCAAACCTCACAGCCACATCTTCCATCTGTGTCATCGCCAGAGCTGCAGTCTGGGATGGGGATTGGCAAGGAAATTCCAGGGAAATTCACTTCTCCAAGGGGTGACATTAACACAGAATCACAAGGAAACTCACCCCGGGAAAAAAGCAGCAGTTACAGCAGGCTAAATGCAAGTTTTTAACTTGTAAAACAATATTTACTCATAAAAGCTGGCTGGCAACTCCAACAAAATGCAATCATAAACAACCTGTACCCAGCAGAGCCATTTTATTCTGGTTTGTGGCCCTGCCTTTGAACAGCTCCACCATTGTCAGGGAAGTGACACTCGTGCAAGGTGACAAACATGGGGTGACTTAAATGCCAGCACGTGCCTGTAAATGAGATTTTGGGGAGCCTTTTTCCAAGAACAAGCCACCTGATTTTCTTCCTGAGGGAGGGAAACACACAGCAAAAGAGGAGAAACCCATAAAAACATCAGTGTGGCTTTCTTGGAGTCCACAGGGCCATTCCAGAGGTGCTGGATGATGAACTGTGGATGATGAGAGGCACAGATTGTCCTCTGCAGTGTGATTCTCTCAGGTTGCTGTCACCCAGCAGTAAAATCCAATTTCCAGGGGCTCCATGCTCCCCACCTCCACTCCTCAGTTTGCAGGAGGCTGCTGCCCATCCCAGAGGTTTCTCCAGGCAGCCTCTGTGTTCCACCTGCAGAGTGGACCAAGGGGAGAGGTGGACAAAACCCTGCCCAGCTGCCTTCTCTACCCACCAGGGTGTTTAGATCACGATCTCCTTAGGTCTCCTTTTCCTATTTTCCTGTGGCAATCTGTGCTTCCTTTCCTGAGCACCTCCCACTGCCACCTCACAAACCCTTCCTGGCATTTCCCATTGCTGAGGGGAGGCCCGGGGCCGTGCTGGTCCCTGCTGGAGCTGATTCCACCTCCTGGCTCCTCAGTCACGTTGTGAGGAGCTGCCTCAGCTCCCGGGCTGATAAACACCGAGCTGAAGAATGGTTTTTCCACTTTGCCAGGCAGCGGAAAAAAGGCTCTCCTGCCACTCCTGGAGCCAGGCACTTAGTGGGCTTTGGGGAACAAAGCATAAATATTTCAGGAGGGTGCTTTAATAAGTGTTTGTTTGCTCAGGAGCTGTTGATTCCTTCTTGGGGAGTTGCTATGGTAAAACCACGTTGGTTTAAACAGGAATAACGATTCTCTCCTCATGTCTGGGTCTGCGGGAGCTGCTGCAGATCCCTGTGTCACCAGCAAAGGGATGGCTCTGGGAAGGTGGGGATGCAAGGACAGATTTTGGCTGATTTCCTGAGCACGTTCTGGTACTGCCTGTGCCAGACTTTGTGTCGGAGAATTGAGGCTTCAAAACTCGCCACTCGCTTCTGAGGGAGCCACTGCACACGCTGAGTACCTGAGCCATTAGCTGAAATTAGCAGTTGATGAAATGGTTTTTCTGATGGTTTGAGATGTCCCGGAAAACTTATATTCTTATCTTTTGTCTGTGTGTGGAAAGTCCAAAGGCAGGTTCACTTACGTGGGAAAGCTCATGAAAGAAAGGGAAAGAAGTTGTCATTCATTCCTTTCGGCTTCATCTGGCATTCATTCCTTTCACCTTCTCTCCTTTCTGTTGTTTGCAGCAGAAAAAGCCACACAAGCTGGTCTGGAGAGTCACTGCCCTTCACTTCCATCAAGACATTAAACCAATCACCTCTCCTCACGTCTGGGTCTGCGGGAGCTGCTGCAGATCCCTGTGTCACCAGCAAAGGGATGGCTCTGGGAAGGGGGGGATGCCAGGACAGATTTTGGCTGATTTCCTGAGCACCTTCTGGTGCCAGAGATTGTGTCGGAGAATTGAGGCTTCAAAACTCGCCACTGCCTCCCCTTCCGAGCACAGGACTTGGAATTCCATCCTCTCAGCACGTTATTCCCGGATTTAGGAACACCCAATCTGCCCAGGTGGCAGAGATAGGGGATGTCATCTGCTCCAGCATCTTCAGGAAAGGAGCTGCAGTCGGTGCTGGAGAACTGCTGCCAAAAAGTCCAATAGACACAGATAAAACATGGTACAGCAAAGAGCCAGAAATAGAAGGGCTGCCTTAGATAAGGGACTGATGGACTGTGCCACTTCAGCTGGGCTTGTTTAAACCCGTCTTTGTGTATTTATGTCACAGATTCCAGCCTCTCTCACGCGGAGTCTTCAGGAGTGCTGGCTGATTTCTGCTCGGCAGCAGCACACGGCCCCGCGTCCCCAAAAACAACACCAGAGCTTAGCAAGGCACTGCTAAAACCCGGCCAGGAGAGGGAATGTCCTTTGTGGTGCCGCAGGGTTGTTGGCATGGGAACGGGAGCTCATCACACGGCATGTCCTTTCTTTCGCACCAGCAGGGAACTCGCAGTGTTCAGCCCCAAAAACAGGGCTGGAGGAGCAGCTCAGAATGCCTTGTGTGAGGCCAGGCTGTTCCCCTTGGGGATCGGCTGTCTCTGCGCCCCATTTGGATTCCTGCTCTGTGCCACAGGAAATCGGGAGCTGGCACAGCCAGCCTGGGCTGGGGGGGGTTGGTTGGGATCTTCTGCTCAGCCTCTGCGTGAGCCTCAGCAAACGCAGCCTGCCGCTGCTCCCTGCTCCCCTCCGCCGTGCCTGCACTCAGGGCAGCTCTCCAGCAGCTTGCAGGTGATTAAAAGCCTCCAGATGTACTGGGTCTAAAAATTTCACCTGCAGGAATCAGGGTCCTGCAGTGTGTTGGGGATCCTGGGAAGCTCACTGGAAGCACAGCCTGGAATGATGGGATAACCACCACTGGAAGCACACCCTGGAATGATGGGATAACCACCACTGGAAGCACAGCCTGGAATGATGGAACCCCCCCAAGCCCGGCTGTGCTGCTGGAGGAACGATCATTTCCCACATTTCATCTCCACACTCCACCTCCCAGCCAGCTCTTGGTGCTAAAGCTCCATTAACCATAATGTGACACCTCTGAGATCCTAATAAACCCCAGAGCTGGGACCAGTGGTTAACGAGCTGGCAGGGCACAGCAATCCAGTGTTAACTCCTGTCACCTCGGAAAATCTGGGACAGAAATGGCATTGTGAGCTTGCTGGACAGACAGACAACCCACCCAGACACTTCTGCAGGGATACCAGGGACTGTCAGCTGGGCTGGGATTGGAAGAACACATTTGTTGTGTCTTATATCTCCTTAATTTTAGCTTTGCAAAGTGGCACCTCTGCGCTTCACATGATGGAGCTCATGTGGCTCTGCCTTGCAACTGCTAAGATTTGGTCAAATTTATTGCCAGAAGTTAAAACAAACCCAGTGAATGCTCCTCAAACCCTCTTCACAAGCCACACAATATGAAACACGTTGTGTTTCCAGTGATTCCTTTCTCTGTCTCTGTGGGCTGCAGATTAACTGGGGAATAAGCAAACATCAATAAATGTTCATCCCTTGGCCTTTGGGCTTGGTTAGCCACCACCAACTCCCAGGGCACAGCCAAAAAATACAATTCTGTGTCCATGATGTTCTGGTTGAAGGCCTGGAGAGCAGGAAAGGACACTCCACTCTTGTCTCCCTCTGCTGCAGTAGCCAAAATTGCCCCTGCGGTGTTCCAGGCAGAGCTGGGCAAGAAATTCCCAAGTGAATCCGGGGACATAACACAGGACAATGTCCTGAGAGCTCTCAGGATATCAGAGCCTGAGACCACAGAGAATTGTTGGAAATTCCTCAGCAGTAGCACTATTTTTTTTTTGGACACAACAGGTCCATTTACTCAGACAGAGCTTTGTGTGGGAAAAGTTCCCAAGAGAATACCAGGAGCATTGTTAAACCTCAGGTTTGGAGCTGGGGATGCTCAGGGATGGGATTTTCTGAGGGATTTGCTGATTAAATCCATCCCAGCTTGGATTTTAGCCTTCCTTGCTGCCCAGCACCCTCCTCCTTTTCCACAGTGCCCTGCAGAGACCAAAAAGATCACTGGGAAACCTCGATGTGTTTTCCATGAGGAAAAAAATCCTCCTTTCCACCTCTATTTCTGAGAATTTTCACCTGGCTCTAACCCCCAAAAAAAGAAAAAGAAAAAAAACCCAAAAAGAGAGAATGGGGTGACCAAGGAGCATCCCAGGCAGAGCGGGGATGGGAGGGGTTTTGGGGACATCCTGAGCTGGCTTTGGGGACTTTGGCTCTGCTGAGGGCTGGGTTTTCCTCATCTCTCCCTAGAAATATTCTGAGACCTCAATTCCCTAGGAAATCCACTCTCGTGCTTTCCTCCCTGCAGCAGCAGGGCTGGCTCAGGTGGAAGATTGTTCACATTGTTCAGGATCTCACAGGCTGAGGTGGCCAGGGACAGTCCCCACTTCCTTCCAGAGAGTTTGGAACAGGTTTTGGAAAATAAATAAAGCCCCAAAAAAAGCCACACAACTTGTTGGCTGCTGACTCTGCAGGTGCTATTTTTGCACCTTAAGTGTTTGCAAGCTCCCAAGAGCAGGTCCAGAGGAGACATTCCCTGGGAAGGGAAGGGCTCTGCTGAGCAGGAGAGGTTTCTTCCTGTTTATGAACTGCTGACATTGTGTTTAAAGCAGGAGGGAGGGACTCTGTGTCAGGCTGCAGAGCATTTCCCTTGCCTGGCTTAGCGGCCAGGGAAAACAATTGCAAAAAAAAACCCCAACACCTCAAAAAAAACAACAAAAAAAAAGCAGATTTCTGCCCTAGGGTTTGGCTGAGGGGATGTCAGAGAAGGATCCGGGCTCCAAGGTGGGTCCCATCCCAGTCCTGCCCTGGACATGAGGACCCTGGGGGTTTGTGTGCACTGGCCATGCTGAGCTGTCTCTCCAGGCATCCCAACTCGTGTTCCCCACAGAGTAAAAAACTCCATTTACTGCTCACAGGAGGCCAAATCTATTCCTCACAGGCTCCAGCAGCTCCACGTCCTTCCTGTGCTGGATCCAGCATTCCAGAGTGGGGCACAGGGGCAGAATCCCTTCCCTTGCCCTTGCCCAGGTCCCTCTGGGTGACCCCATCCTTCAGGTGTGTCAGCCACAGCCTCACCTTGGCTCACCTCACGTGAAAATCCCTTCCCCCAAAGCAGGGGCTGCTCTTCCCCTTCGCCAGCTGGGAACTGCAGCCTCACAGAGCACAAGGATTGGAAGCATTTCAAAATAATTCACTTTTCTCTGAACATCCGAGGGTCAACCAGCTCCTCCTGTTGCTTGCCCAGAAGCCCTGGAGCAGTTTCTGCCACTCTTCTGAGCTCGTGGTGACCTTGCCCTGATAAATCTCTGTGACTGCTCAGGGCCTGGCATCAGTGGCCCAAAAATGAGCTTAGAAATCCCCTCCTCAGTGTGGGGTTGTGGCCTCGTTGGTGCTGCACCTCACAGGGGGTCGGCCCTAAAAGGTTTTGCTGTCACCAGCTGTGAAATCCTCATTTCCCCCAGCCTGAAGGCAGGAAAAGCGAAGGAGGAGATCTCTTTTCCTGGCTCCCAGATGCTGCGTGTCTCTGCTGGCTCTCCAGAGGAGGAGGATGAGGTGGGTGCGTGTGTGGCAGGGCTGTGGTCCCTGTTTTCCGGGAAATCCAGGCTGGATGCAGCCAGGAGGGGACGCTGGGGCTGTGCAGCCTCCCGGGAGCTCTGCTGGTACCCACTGAGTCCTGCTGGAGAGCCCACAGCCCCTGCTGAGCTCTAAATCCCGTAAACCCAGGCAGTCCCTGCATTCCTGGAGCACCAGGAGAAATCCACGTGGTGTTCCAGGGAGCACAGCTCCACTCCCCAGCTCCCAGAGCGGGAAAAGCTCGGCTTTGCTCGGGATGAAGCATCCCAGGGCAGGGAGCGCCTTTGCCCTGCAGCTCCTTCCCAGGGAGCAGGGAGCCCACGCCACGCCTCCGTGAACTGCTCCAGGTTTGGATGCTGCGCATGGGGAGGGAATAAACTCAGCTCAGCTCCCCATCCGAGCTTTGGAGAGCTCGGGGATGACTTCAGGGCCAGCAGCTCCTTCCAGGGAGGCTCCTCTGGGCGTGCCCAGCCCTGCCCAGCACCCCGGGGCTCCTGGGCCAGGCTCCATCTCCCGGACGTGCTGGGTCTCACACGAGGTGGCCTTCGTGAGCTTGCAAAGCTTCGAGGCTTGGATGGAGCCCTGAGGCACCCGGGCCAGGGGAAGGTGGCCCTGACACAGCAGGGAGGTGGAATGGGAGGGTTTTTAAAGTCCCTCCCAACCCAAACCATTCTGGGATTCTGGGGTCATAAGTGCTGGCCAAACCCCACCCAGGGATGGTCCAAAGCATGTCCAGGGTCTCAGCCTGCAGAGAAATGTTATTCTAGTTCAACTCAAAACATTCCATTTTGCTTCAGTTTTGGATAATTTAACACTTTCAAACCTCTTGTTTTAAAAAAAGAAAAAAAAAATCTGATTTTGCTTTATGTTTTTTAAAGAACGGGTCGAAAAGAAATGATATTTAAAAACGTAAAATTTAACATTTCAAATTTAAAATGACTTTGGTTTTAGCTCCTAGACAGACCATCTGGTTTTAAAAATATTGAAACAATGTGGGGTTTGACTTTATCAAAATGCTTTTTTATTCCACCTCAACTTCTGTGAGTGGAACGATTTGAAGAATTCAGCCTTTTTGGGAGAAGAGGATTCCTGAGAAACAATTCCCACAGAATCCTCTTCCACTTCCTAAATCTTTAGCAATCTCAGCTTCCTCACTCTCAAATTCTGCTGCAATCACAGGCTTTTCACCAAATAATTGTTTACAGACAGCTTCTACCTGTTCCCATCTGTGCTTTATCAGCAGCCTCTGCTGGAACAGCATTTTCTGTCAATAACTGCCAGGAGTTCCCAGGATACCAAATCTGCTGGGGCCACGTGGATGCTGAGAAGCTCAGAAATTGCTGGGGGCAAAAAAATCAACCATCAGAAAGTCCCTTCCAAGGGGAAAAAGGCCCCAAAAAAAGATTCAGAAGCATCACCAAGAACCTGTTTCCCAGCCTTGGTCCCTCCAGGGATGTGGGATGGGGCAGCTCTGCCAGGAAAAGATGGGAAGGAAAAAGGAAAAAGGAAAAAAAAAGGGAAAAGGAAAAAGGAAAAAGGAAAAAAAGGAAAAAGGAGGAGTGAAGGTCCCTCTGGATCCCCTGACTCAATAAAGGCAATAAATCCCCTTTACTCAAGAGGTTTACTCAGCTCCTCTCAGTATTTTCAGCAGGGAAGGGGTTTTTATGATGGCAATTCAATAAATCTGCAGGGATTGGGGTCAGGAATGCAAAGCTTCAGGTGGCCCCCATCCCATCATGGACCTGGTCTCACCTCCTCTCTGCACGTAACTGTGATAAGGGGTCAGGTTTATCCTCTGTTTATCCTCTCCTCATTCCCTGCAGGACAGAGGTGGAAACCTCCCAACCCCTCCTGTAATTTCTCCTTCTCTGCTGCTTCTTGAAGTCTGCTGGAAATTATTTTATTTATCTGGTCATTCTCCTCTCTGTGGTCTCCTCTGCTGGGTTCTCTCTGCTCCTTTCTCCCCTTCCACTGATGGGTTTTCTGCTCCTTTCTCCCCCTCCACTGCTGGGGTCTCTCTGCTCCTTTCTCCCCCTCCTCTGCTGGGGTCTCTCTGCTCCTTTCTCCCCTTCCACTGATGGGTTTTCTGCTCCTTTCTCCCCCTCCTCTGCTGGGTTCTCTCTGCTCCTTTCTCCCCCTCCTCTGATGGGTTCTCTGCTCCTTTCTCCCCCTCCTCTCTCTGGGGTTTTTCCTGCTGTGCAGTTTGACCTTTTAGAGTGTTCCCAGTGATCCTGCTGAAGAAACAAGGACAGAGGACAGGGAGGAACCCTCCGTGCCAGGCTGAGCTGTTTTTAGGGACACCAGCGACTCCCTGCACAGCCCAGGCTCTGTTATATTTATTTTATAGAGAATTTATGGGATAAATACACTTCTGTCAGTGCAGGGGTGGTTACAAAGGGGATTGGCTGGCGAAACTGGGGAGCCTCCTGCCAGAGTGGTTTGCAGGATGGGTTCCCTTCGTTGGAAACCCTTCTGGGAAGAAATTCTTCCTGAGAATTCCCTGAAACACCTTCCTGACAGGGAAGGCAGGTTTGCCCTTGGATTCCTTTCCATGCTTTTCCCAGCAGCTGTGGCTGCCCCTGGATCCCTGGAGGTGTCCAAGGCCAGGCTGGACGGGGCTTGGAGCACCTTGGGATAGTGGAAGGTGTCCCTGCCACGGCAGGGGTGGAACAGGAGGATCCTTCCCACCTCACGTCATTCCATCATTCTGTGATAAACAGGCAATAAATCTGCATCTCAGCGTGGTCTGTAGCCGTTAACAAAGAACCTCTCAGTGCTCCACGCTGTTATTTTGCTGCTGCTGATGGGAAAATGGACAGGGAGCAGTCGGGAAACGTGGCCAGAGCTGCTGATTAGTGGCAAATTAACACCAGAGCCAAGCCTGGAACTGACGTGCAGTGCCTGAATGTAACCCCAGCAGGGCACAGCTTCACATGCTCCTATTTGCACCTACTTGTGTAAAATTTAGCTTTATTTCTCTACTTTTGTTGAATTTGGGAGCCCAGCTTTATTCTCAGAGGGAGTAGGAGGGAGAATGTCATATTCCAACAGAGCCAGGGATCAGAGCACTGCACCTCCTTCATCCTTCTGTGCCTCTGACATCCCTTGCTCAAAGCAGGAGCAGGAGACTTTATTGGCACCTTCCAAGCTGTAAAATAAACGATCCCAAGAGCCCAATATTGAATTTTTCACTCAGTGCAGAGCCTGGCTCCTGTGCAAACGAGAGTCCTCTCACCCCGAGGGAATTGGCAGCTGGCTCCTCACTCTTCCACTCATTTTTAATGAAGTGTGGTGGCATTTTGGGGGCATGTGGCACCCCCAGTGACCCACAAACGGGGCTGGTTGTGAAAGTGGGATGAAATGGCAGGCAAACAGCAGGGCTGTGCCAAAAAATGAACGTTCTGTCCTGCCCAGCTTCCCCTGGGCCGTGGGGAGCGGGGTTGGTAATTCACCAGCTGTTTCTCACCACTGATTATTTGCAGTTGCAGAATTGCTCATTTAGAGCCGCCCTGCCCGTGGACACGTTGGGCTCGGGGAGATCCCACATTCCCAAGAGCTGGAACAGCAGCAGATTGGAAGGGCTGTCCCTCCCCAGCTTGGCTCAAAGACCCCACAGTGTGTGTTCCTCTGCCTTCCAGCTCCATGGCATGTGCAAAATAAATTCCTGCACTTTGAGGAAGGATCATTAAGCTCCTGTCACTGAACTCACCACGAGGAGAGGAGGGTATGTAAACGAGCACTGCAGGGGTTTTGTTCATTCTCGAAGCAGTGCCAGAGAATCTTTGTCTCCAATTAGAAATTAAAAGCTGATTTTCCGATTTACTCGTACCCCACACTCAGCCTCGGGGTGTGGAGCCTTGCAGGTCATTCCTGCTGTTAACGACAGGGGCACTGAGCTGTATCTCAGGATTTGGGTTTAGGGGTGGCGTGGCCTTGGTCACTCTCCTGGGGCTCTGCTGCCTGTGCAGGTGGAGCAGCGGAGGCACAAATGTGCATTTGTGGGGCCGCTGCAGCAGTGCTGAGGGTGTGGCTGTGTCCCACTGCTCCCGGGTTCCCTCCTGCTGCAGGTGAGCACAGGGATGGAGCGGAGGGAAAATGCCTGAAATAATCAATAGGAGACAGGGAATGGGATGAGCCCTGCAGGAGAGATTCCTTCACACAGACATTTTCACCCCCTTTTCACAGAATCAGAACGGTTTGGGTTGGGAGGGACATTAAAACTCATCCAGTGCCACCTCCTGCCATGGGCAGGGACAGCTTCCCTCATCCCAGGCTGCTCCAAGCCCCGTCCAGCCTGGCCTTGGGCACTGCCAGGGATGCAGGGGCAGCCACAGCTGCTCTGGGCACCCTGTGCCAGGGCCTCCCCACCCTCCCAGGGAACAATTTCCTCCCAGTATCCCATCTAACCCTGCCCTCTGCCAGTTTGAGGCCATTCCCTTGTCCTGCCAAATTCAGCAGGGAAGTTTGGTGTCAGAGCAAAGCACAGGAAGCAAGGCCAGGGAATGGGACAGGCAGCCCCTGCCTGTGGCTGTGTTTTACCTTCCAGGGGTTGGGCTGTGCCAGGCACTGCAGGCAATGTAAACAGCAGGGTGAGGGCAAGCCAGGCTGGACCCACGGAAAACAACCTGGCATTTAATTCCTGCCATTATTAATTCATTCCAGCCTCTGAATGTGAAATGAGAGAGGGATTGAGCTCCTGAGCGAGCCAGAGCTGCCAGAGCAAAGGCCTTTCATCAGGGGAGGTCACTCCATCCCCGTGATGGATGCTGGGCAGAACCTCCTGTGCCACGGTGATTATCCAACTATCACAACAAACCCTGTCTCCTGTGGGTCTTGCCAGGCAGGATTTGTCACTGTCATGCCCCAAATAGCCACCCCAGCTGCCAGGGGAGCAGGCTGACTGTGCCTATTCACCAGGCTGCTCTCCGTGCTGGGCACTGAACAAACCAGCCAGTGTACCAGGGCTGGACGTGTGCCACCAGCACCGGGCCTGCAGCCACGTTCCACCTTGCTCTTCCTGCTTTTCCATCCATCCATCCATCCATCCATCCATCCATCCATCCATCCATCCATCCATCCATCCATCCATCCATCCATCCATCCCAGGAAGGACTCCTTGTTCCCATGCCAGGTTTAGTGCTGTGGTGGGAATGCTCTGCTCTCAGAGCAGCTTTCCGGTAGGGACAGGGACAAAGTCAGGCTTTTATTTTATGGCCTGGACAGAGAGGCTGTGGCCAGGTCCAGCTCACTGCTCAGGTGAGTGACTGGGCCCAGCAATGAGTGTCACCACGTCCGTGTGGCTGTGCTGCACACAGGGACAGAGCTGGCAGTGCTGGGGAGCAGAGCTGGCACCCTGCTGCAGCAACCAAACCATCCCAGACACCAGGGCTGGCTCCACGTGATGCCCAGGGTTCTGCAGTTTATTCCCCCACAGCACAGCTGGGTTGAGCCTGGAGTGACAGGACAAGGGAATGGCTTCACACTGACAGAGGGCAGGATTAGATGGGATATTGGGGGAAAATTCCTCCCTTTGAGGGTGGGGAGGCCCTGGCACAGGGTGCCCAGAGAAGCTGTGGCTGCCCCTGGATCCCTGGAGTATCCAAGAACACGTTGGATGGGGTTGGAGCAGCCTGGGACAGTAGAAGTTGTCCCTGCCATGGCAGGGGGTGGAACAGGATGAGCTTTAAGTTCCTTAAAGTAAAGTGAAGTAAAGCAGTGCCCCTTCCTCCTCATTTTCCCACTCTGCCTGTTGAGGTGATTTGTAATAACTTGCAGTGGCCCATTAAGAGTCACGTGGTGTTTCCAAATCTGGAGGGGGTGAAAAATCCCTGGATCATATTTCTGGCCTTTTTTCCTCTGTCTCAGACCAGGTGCCCTCTGTCCCATCCTGCTGACCCTGCTTGGCTCCCTGCTGGTAAACAGGGATAAAGTGGGCACAGAGAGGCTTTGCTGGCTCAGCACCCCTGGCACGGACAACATCTGCTGCCACCCCAGGGCTGCTCCGTGCTGCTGTGAGAGGGGATCTGCAGCACAGGCCTGCCCACGTGGCCCTGGCTCCTGGCCCTCTGCTCTGGCTCCCAGGAGGTTTAAAATATAACCTGGCTCATTGGCAGGGTTTTGGGGGCTCTCTTTTAAACAAGTTTTCCCCTGCTTGAGCTCCCCAAGCATGTGCTGCTATTTTTTCCGGTAATGATCAGCATTACCCCACACATTTCTTTTTAGAATAGACATTTTTAGCCCTGATTATGCAATTCTTACTCCCAGAAAGAATTTGCTGTGTGAGCTGTATTTTTATTTTTATTTTTTTTTCAAAATAAAAACAGCAACAGATTTTGCTTCACTTATAGCACTGCTAAGTGGTTTTCCCCAGGATTAGAGTGGGCTTCTCCAGGGAATGTGTGCTTCCCAACACACATCACTCCTATCAACATGTCTAGCTCTGATCCCTGCAAAAATCACCAAACAGTCCCAGCTTTCATAGTCTTGGACAAGCAGAAAAATATTTATAGAAGAGGAGGACAAGACCACATGGAACTGTAGGGACAATTGCAACATTATTCCCAATTTGAGAGGCTGGAAAATAAATCCAAAGCAGAGGAACTCAGTATCTCAGCAAGGTGTGATGGTGAAAAAGCACCAGGGGATGAGTTTTCTCTGTCTGAGGGAATGAAAGAAGCACCAAAATGCTCAGCAGGGCTATCCCAGCACCCTGCCCATGCTCTGCTTCGGCTCCAGCCCTGCTCCCAGTCCAGCTGTGCCCTCTCCCCGTCCAGCTGGGAGCAGCAGCTCTGTGGTTCCAGTGCCGCCAGGCGTTGAGGGGGACCCACAGGGCCAGAGTTTGCTGGTGGTGAGGGAAAAAAAGTCTCCAGACCTTGTGGGGTTTGGTCAGAGTGGCAGAAGCTGGCAAAAGTTGGGACATTTTCACTGGAGACAGGTCCTGGTGTTGGGACAGAGCAAACTTGGGAATATTCACCAGCTGGATGTCCCTGAGGAGCCTGAGCATGACCCAGGGTGGAGGCAGATGGCACATGGACCTGCAGGGAGGTGTCTCCTGCTGCCAAGCAGGGGGAAAGTGAGGGCAAGGGGTGCCTGTGCATCGATACCCCCCAGGACAGGAGCCAACGAGTGCCATTGACGTCAAAAGTGACCCCGCCAGCGCTGAGTGTCCCGTTACAGGCAGGAGCATTTAGCTCCAGGAAAATGCCTGAAGCTCTCACTGCTGCCAAACATGCCAGAGCTCCTGGTAGACTGGATCACTCCAGAGTCCTCAAAGGAAAACAGCACAGAACTCCTTCAGAGGAGAGACAAGATAAAGCTTCCAAGCTGGGCGAAGTGAAGCAGCTCCCGATAAAACTCTGGAGGTCAAACCCACCCTGGCCTCACAGAGCCACTGTGTGCAGAGGCTCAGGAATTCAGAAGGCTCTTTATCCAGGCCTGGAAAGCATGATGCTATCCCATGTTTGTGGGATTTCTGGACCGAGGCCAGCAGAGGAATCTGCTCCTCGGAGTTCGCCCCAGCACCTGGATGGAGCTGAGCCAACAGGACAGGAGATGGTGCTCAAAGCCTGAGCAATCCAGGCAGCCCTTCACAGCCCGGTGCCTGCTGTCCACACATCCTAAAGCTTCCTGGCAGTCCAGGGGAACGCAGCAGTTTTCCTGCAGGGCTGGGATGGGGCTGGGATCCCCGGGGATGCTCCCTGGATGAGCCGGCTGCTCTTCCCACCGGGGCTGAGGTGAGCAGCCAGGGCTGTGCTCTCCCGCTGGACATTCCTGCTGCTGGGGAAGGGCTCCACGGTGAAAGAAAAGAAAAAATATTTTAGACTGTCCAAGGAATAGCTTGTGGATGTCTGGGAGAGCTGCTGGAGCTCCCGTGCACTGTCTTGGGTGTGACATCCACTGCACGAAGGAAACAATGTTTGATCTTTCCTTTTTTTCCTTACCATTTCTCGCCTTCGCACCAGAATCCACTTCTAGCCCTTTAAAGAGCTTTTCCTGGGAGAGGAGGGATGTGCTGGGTGCTGCCCACCCCACCCTGGCTGCCAGCAAATCCAGCCTGGTTAAATATAGGCCCTGAGGGAGGCCTTGGGAGCAGCACTTCAACCTGAGGTCCTCAAACATGCCTGGAAAAATTCCACTTGGCATCAGGCACTTCACCATATGCTGCTGTTCCCTCCTGCTTCTATCCAAACAGGACCTCCAAGCTCTGGGCTGTGGAATAGCTGCTATTTTGGGGGGGGCATTCGATATCTTTCCATTCCCTGACCATTCCTGAAGGTGCTGTCCTCTCCTCCAGGCTGGGACACAAACAAACTTCCCAGCTGGATTCACTGGGCTGCAGTGGGGCAGGACCAAGGGCTGGGTGTGAAAGGTGTTGGGAGGCTGAGGCTGACAGGTACCCAAATATTCCCCATCTGCTTTGGGATTTTTCTGTCACAGCCTGTGGGGCAGTAACTTTCAAGAGCAAGACTCCCACATTTCTCTTTTGAACTGCTGGTTTGCAGAGAAGGAATTCTTGTGCCTTCTCTTTCCACCCAACATCTGTGGCTTTGTGAGAAACTTTTGCTCTCAGAAGAACAAAATGCTTTGAGCGTCTGTTCTATTCCCACACCAACTCACACCTCAATCACCCACGCGGGTTTGGAGCAGCCAGGGGGTTTGGCTGGGATTTCAAGTGGAGAACAGGGATTTCACAGCAGGGCTGATGCAAAGGTGCCACAGGGAACCTGCCACAAATCCTGGGGGGATATCAAGCTGTTTTTTTCCTTGCCCATCATTGCCAGGCAGCTGGAAGCAGTGAGCTCTGCCCAGTGCGGCTGTGCAGCACAAACCCCTTTAATTCAGAAGTGTAGGATAAGCCTGGCCTAAAGCTCTCCAGACAAACACAGATTTCTCGAAGGAGAGGGGAAAGGTGCCTCCTGCAGAGGTGTGGGAGGTGCCTGAGGGTTTCTTTGGTGACATTCCACTCCTCTGATCCCAAATTTGACAGACTTGCAAAGATCCTGACACTTTTTCCTGAGCTGGCTCCCATCTCTAGGCTTGATCCTCACTGCTGTGAACTCACACTCCTAAAATGATGAGTGAGAGCAGGAGAGGATGCAGCAAACACCAGATGAGTTCTTTCTCAGGTTTATGGGAGGGAGTTTGTGTTGTAAAGCTGTCAGGAGGGCGGAACATGCAGATCTGAGCAGTCAGGCCTTGCTCCACCATGCTGGCCAAGCTCCTGTGCTGTCCTGGTGTCACTGGCAGGGTGGAGACAGGGCCTGGCTGGGCTCTCCATGCTCTGATATTTATTTGTTTGGATGCCTGATGTATCCGCAGCTGAAAAAACCCTGCCTGTTCCTCAAAGAGCTCCCTGAGCTGATTGTTGCAGAGGCAAGAAATGCAGATTTCCTTCATCCCCCAAATAAACACAACCTGAATACAACCCCATTCATGCCCGCAGAGCATCCCTTTCCTCCTGCTTCCACGGAAAATGCTACCAGGAGAGCATTTGGGTATTTTTAGCTCCTTTTAGTTGAAGTGGCAGCTGGAAAGCAGGGGCAGAGCCAGCACTACGCTGCCAGCCAGCTCCTCCCAGGTGTCCAGCAGCTTCCACACGGACACTTGGGGATGCAGGACAGGTCCCTGGGCACCTGGGACATGTTTGGGGCAGCTCTGAGAAAAGCCACAGCATCCAGGAGCTGTAAATACTCTGTGTCCTCCCAGGCACCAACCTGAGCCACGAGTAATTCAGGCTGTCACCCTGCAGGCCCCAGCCCCAGAGCACGGGCAGCACTTTGCTCTCCACTGCTGGAGGCCTGACGAGGCTAGAGTCAATATTTGCCACTCCTTGTGCTTGGTAGTGGGAAGAAAACATCTCACCCAATGGTTTTGTTGTCTAATCTGTGTAAGTGCTTCTATTTCAGCAAGGGAGAGTGAGCAGTGAGAGCTCTGCTGTCCCTCCAAACCCCAAACCACGGCGGTGTGCCCTGTTTTCCCCACGGAGGAGGAGCATCCCCGCAGTGGGAAGGGCACCTGGAGGGCTGCAGGCAGCTCTGGGGCTTGTCTGTGTCACCCATCTGAAAATGAGAGAATTCCAGAATATCCTGAGCTGGAAGGGACCCACAGGATCATCCAGTGCAGCCCCTGGCCCTGCACAGACCCCCCAACAACCCCACCCTGGGCATCCCTGGCAGCGCTGTCCGAACGCTCCTGGAGCTCTGGCAGCCTCGGGGCCGTGCCCCTTCCCTGGGGAGCCTGGGCAGTGCCCAGCACCCTCTGGGGGAAGAACCTTTCCTGATATCCAACCTGAGCCTGCCCTGGCCCAGCTCCAGCCCTTCCCTGGCTCCTGTCCCTGTCCCAGAGCAGAGATCGGAGCTGCCCCTCATGAGGAGCTGCAGACCCCAGGGAGTCTCCCTCAGCCTCCTCCAGCTGAACAATCCCAGTGCCCTCAGCAGCTCCTCCGGGTCCCCTTCAGACCCTTCCCATCCCCGTGTCCCTCCTTTGGATGCTCTCCAATAGTTTTAGAACATTCTTATATTGCGCTCTGGGATTTAGTGCCCATCCCCAAGTTTTTAGGACATCTCCAAAGCTCTGGTGAGGCCGTGTAACCATCCATGGCCGCTCCTGGGCAGCCAAGTGCGGCTTTGCTGGGCTCGGTGCTGTTCTCTGCTGTGACATTAAAGGTAGCAGGGCTTTCATGGCTGTCGGGGATGTGAGGACCATGAAACATCCAGCTGGACTCCTTCTGTCTGCGAAACGAGCAGGCTCAATCTGGAAACAATTGGGAAGAAAACAAATGGGAATCGCTGCAATGGCTTCTTTGTGAATTTACCTCGGAGGGGAAAATGCCCTTCCCCAGTTTTTAGTGGTACAGGGGAAGTGTTCACACCTCTGAATTCGGGTGGTAAACGTGGTTAATCTAAGGACTACCAGCCACAATTAATTCCCTTTGCAGTTTCTAATGGCTACAAAGGATTTCATCTCGCAGGACAAACCCATTCCAAGGCAATTTCCTTTATTATTCCAGCTTGCAAATTGCCTGTTCCTATTGGGCTTCAACGCAGGTCTTTTGAAGTTTAACACATCTGCCAGTTTATAAAGTCATTATTTTTAATTAATAGATAAAGTTCCTCCATCATTCTCCGAATTAACTCCAGCTGAGGAGGAGACAGAGCCAATAAGTGGCTGTGTGTATTCACTGGGAAATTCTCTCGAAATGCTGTGATTAAAGGTGGAGAAAGGGATTTGGGCTTTATTTGGCAGATAAATGGAAAAGCAGAGCAAAATATTCCTTGCAGGTATGCACCTGCCCTACTCTGAGACACCAAGGAGGTGGAATGTCAGGAATGTGTCCTGGGAATGGCAGTGCCCATTTTTTTGGGGGCACAGGAGAGTTATCCCTCTGCTGCTCCCCACCTTGGCACCCTCCCCACGAGGCTGAGCTTGGTGTGGCTTCAGAGCAGCTTCTCCTTCGAGGTCTGGACACACATGGAAAGGCTTGGGAAGAAGGAGGAGGTGGAGTAAGGATGGAAAGCTGAGGCTCTTGGCTTTTGCTCAGCCTACACCTGTTGTGCAGGTCTCCGGTTCCCCCGGTGTTCTGGCATTCCAGAAAAGCAGTTTGGGAGAGGGATCCCCACCACTGTGTGTTTGTTCCTGGAGGATTCTGGAGGACTCTGTGATTAAAGAGCTCCACTTGACCCGTCAGCGATGGAAAGATTAAATTTAGGACAAATCGATTATTCCACAGTGATGTATGTCAATAGTGAGCCAGGAGTTGAAGGGTAACAGAGTCCCTGCCTGTCCACCTTAGAACACCCTAAAAATTACATTATTTATGCATCAAAATAATTCCTGGATCTTCCTTTGCGCTGTGTTGCTTCATGGCTCAATCTCATCCATCGTCATGGAAAGGGTTTTTCCCCAGGAACAGTCCTGGCTTCCAAAGGAGAGGTCACAGTGATGGAGGGATAGGGGAGAAGCCCCCAAAATCCAAGTGGAAAAGGCAGAGTGGTCTCACAGAATTCCATCCATGGGGGAATGGGAGGCAAACAAGGAAAAAAAAAAGAAAATAGAAAGTGAAGAGCCGGCAAAGTTTAAGAATCTGTTAAGGTCAAACATCATTTTGAACATGAAATCCAGCCCGAGCACAGCCAGATCTCAGGAAATCACACTGGCAACTCAAATATAAACCAAAAATGAGATTGTTTATTTGGCATCAAATTGGACTTTTCAGGATATTCTTTGCAAGTCATAAAGATGAAGAAATTGTCTCAAATTGAAGTGGCCAAAGAAAGAAGTGCTAGGAACAGTTCAAGGCTCGGTTCAGTGGCTGGCCAGGCTGGGTTTATGAGCTGAGAGTATTTCCCTGGACGTTCATGGGGTGTTAAATCAATGCACAATTTTACAGCTTTAACGTGGGAAGAAACCATGGTTATCATTTGATTTTCAGTGCAAGGCATGAAGTTTCATGTGGCACCTCCAGCTCTGGTCCCTCCTGCTCTGTTTGTGCAGCAGAGGAAGTTTCCAGGGCGATGTCTGCAGATCACTGGGACCCACGAAGGTTGCTGAGAAAGGCACTTTCACACATTCTTCACAGCAAACCACGTACGTGACACTGATAAAAAAAATCCCTTTATCTTCACTGGGAAAGTTTTAGCTGTCCATAAATGAAAACACACTTGAAAAGCTCTTGGAAAGACATCAAAGTTTAGGCTAAAGGCCAAAAAAGGCCAGTTTTCTTTGTAGCTGTAAAGGGTGAAGGAGCCAGCCACAGACAAGGACTGTCACTAAACTCAGAGGACCTCAGGGTGGCAAAGCCGAAAGATTTGGCCCTAAAATTTGCCTGAGATGAAACTGGGGATTAGACCTGGGAGAGTTGGGAGTGTTCAGCCTGGAGAAGAGGAGCTTTGGGGTGACTGAACTGTGGCCTGAAGGAGCTCCAAGAAGGATGGAGACAGATTTTTTACAAGGGATGGAGTGCCAGGATGAGGGGGAATGGCTTCAAATGGACAGAGCTGCTTCATCAGGCTGGGAGTTGTTCAGAAAAGGTTCCAGCCTGAGGGGGTTTCATGCATGGGATGTTTGAAGGGAAAAGTGCAATTCCAAGGCTGCATTCAGATGTTTTGGGCAGTAGCACATTTCAAATGGATAAACGGGCACTGCTTTTACTGCACCAGGATGTCACAACAGAGGTTCTGAACAGCTGAGGGATGTGGGGGCCTCCTGGTCCAAGACCTGGCTCTGCCTTGGCAGTCCACTGGACTTAGGAAGTAAATCAGGAAAATAAATTGCTTGACAAACAACAAAGGTTTATTTAATCTTAATCAGAAGTGCCAGGGCCTCCCCAACCTCACAGGAAAGAATTTGTTCCACATATCCAACCTAAATTTGCCCTCTTTCAGTGTGAAGCCATTCCCCTTGTCCTGTCCCTCCAGTTCCTGATGAATTGTCCCTCTCCAGCTTCCTTGGAGCCCCTTCAGATGCTGGAAGAGGCTGAGGGGTGCCCACACAATCTTCTCTTCTCCTGGCTGAATATCCCCAACTTTTTCAGCCTGTCTCCATAGGGAATGTGCTCCAGTCCCCTTATCAACCTCGTAGCCCTATTACAGAGCAATTATTCAGAAAATTTTGGGGAAAATTCACAGGAGAAACTGTAAATGGAGTCCCTTGAAGAAGAGCAAGAGCGCTGTGAAAGCTTGGAGAGAGGAAGGGAATTGCTGAAGTGCTGGAGCGAATTCCCAGCACAGTTTCACTCCATCCACCCTCCTCCAGATGTTTGCCTATAAAAGGTTCATTTAAGCTCCATTTCTTAGCTAAAAGGGTTGATAGCAAAGATCTTTATCCTCTGCCTGGCTACTACTCTGACGAGCCAAGTAGACAAGCCCTGCCAGAGAAGAGCCTGTTCTGGGAGCTATATTTGTAGCTGTGAGAACACAAAAAGTTATGCCTTTGGAATAGAATTTCCTGATTTCTCAGATGTCCTCCTGGATCCTGGCCTGGCAGCTCATTTCCCTATCTCCAGTTTTCATCTCCAGATTGCTCCAGTGGAGCAGCCCGAGGTTCTGAAGGCACTGGCACTACGAGTTCTTGCTGCCCTGGAGGAACACATCCTCAGAGGGTTGTTAACCACTGAGTTTGTTATCCTGCAAATGGGGGGAGGGATGGAGGAGCCTGAACGGATTCTGGGAGCTGTGCAGGAGCTGGGGAGCCTGGGCTGAGCTCTCTCCCTTCCAGAGCACCACAGAGACAAAGCTCCTACAGTTGTGCAGCTGAAATCCTGCACAGGCCAGAGGAGCAGGGATGAGATGCACCCCCGGGACACTGGCCTGTTCCTGGTCACATTTCAGGGCCAGATGAACACACAGCCCTGCTGAAAGAACCAGAGTGACCACACTGGAGCCTCAGCACAAGCTGGGGATGTTCTCTGCCTCCATATCCTGCTGTTTTGTTCTTCCCTCATCCAGCCCTGGCCTCATTTCCCCCCCAGCACCCAAAGCTCCTCCTTTCCATCCACTTTATTGTTAAATATGCCCAAATCCCAGACCAGCAGCTCAAGGAACACCTTTTAGGTTTGGTTTTTTGCTCGCCCCGGGCAGGTGGGGAGGAAATTTCCCCTCCTGCAAACAGCTCAGATATCTGCTCCTGATCCAGCATTTTTTCCATTTTTCATGGAGTCACTCCCAGCTGTAAGTGTGAGGGAGTGGACAGCTGCTCCTGGCCCCAGAGGTGAGCGGGAAGGAGCAGCCAAGGAACATCTGTCAGTGGAGAAGGTTCAGGGCACGGAGCTCAGTCTACAGCGTTCGTTCCCTGCAGCTCCCGGCTGGAAGAACAGCCAGGAAGAATTTGTTCTCCCAGGATGAGCCAGGAGTGGGGATCCAGGAGAAAGAGGGTCAGTGGTGGCAGAAGAAAAGACATTCAATGCTGACAGCCTGCAGGGATGGGCCAGGAATTCCAGCAGTGCAGGAGAGACTGCAGGAAAGCAGCTGGAGGAGAGGGGCTGGAAGGTGGATATGTGGGAAGAGCTGGAAAAGCACTGCCTGGAGTGTGTCCCTCCTTCTGCACCGAATGGGATCTTTAGGCTGGACAAAAGGAGGCTCAGGGGGGACCTTGTGGCTCTGCACAACTCCCTGACAGGAGGGGGCAGCCGGGTTGGGTCGGGCTCTGCTCCCAGGGAACAGGGACAGGAGGAGAGGGAACGGCCTCAGGCTGGGCCAGGGGAGGCTCAGGGTGGACACCAGCAGGAATTTCCCCATGGAAAGGGTGGTCAGGCCTTGGAAGGAGATGCCCAGGGAGGTTTGGAGTGCTCATCCCTGGAAGTGTCCAAGGAGGGGCTGGAGGTGGCACTCAGTGCTCTGGGCTGGGATCAAGGTGGGGATTGGGCTGGGAGGACTTTTCCAACCTCAGTGATCCTGGGATTCTGTGATTGTGTGCCCATCACTGGGGATGGTCCCAGAGCGAGCACCAGAAGATGGCACTCCTGGCTGTGCAGCCACCCTGGAGATGAAATTCCTTATGTTTGATCCCAGCATCTCTCCAAAGCCAGGGACCTGTTCCCAGTTTTTCAGGGTCACAATTCCCCCCTTTGTGGGTGACAGCTGCTCTTGCTGGCCAGCAGAGCATGGCTGGAGGAAGCAATTAATTTGTTTTTCTATTGAAGTTTGGGGGAAAAAAAAAGTTTTCTTCCAACCATGACCAAGAAAGGAGGCAAGAGCACCAGGCAAATAAACAGTCACGAGTGTCCCTCAGAGCTCTGTTTATGCTTCTTCCCTGAAAAACAGCTTCAACCCAGTACAACACTCCAGGGTAGAGCTGGGGAAAGGGGGAGAGCTGGGAAAAACAGCCCAGGCAGAGCAGGGGGTCCCTGTCACTTGTCCATGCATGGGGACAGCCACCCTGAGTGAGGCGGAGTCACGTCCAGCTGGGGACAAGTGCCCTGCAAGAGGCATCTCTGCTTCCCTTCCTCTTTGATGGAGGGGCTTGTGCACATCCCAGCAGGAATGTGGGAGAGGAAAACCCTCCTGGATTTGCCCTGAGCCATCCTCACGAGACAGGAATGTGTCACCTGCAGGAGCAGTGACGTTCAGGACAGACAGGCCGACATTTGCCAACATTTTCCCTTTCTTCCCACTCGGAGCTTGGCTGCCTCTGCTTTTTCTCACAGTGCCAGGGATGACCACCGTGGTGCCAGCTTGGTCTGAGAGCAGGTGGGAAGTGGCCAAGCCACCCCCAGCGTGTCACTGTCGATGTCCCCAAGCAGGGACAGACAGTGCAGGGACGAGGGGCTGTGGCCTTGCCACACGTGGCACCTGCAGCGAGTCCTTTTTGCCCTTATTCCACATCTTGGGACCCAGCCAGGCAATATTGATCCCCCTGGAGGTGAAGGGATAAATGCTGGCATTCATAGCTCTGGTCTAGGCAACCCAAATCCTATAAAACCCACCCCAAAAAGCTGCACTGAGATTCCTCCCTGGGCTGGGTTTGCTGGCAGCTCTTGCCTGGTTTAGGTGGCACAGATGGGCACATTGTGGGAATCAAGGGTTCTCCTGGCTGGCTCTGAGTTCTTTTTCCATGGACATGGAGAAGATAATTTTCCTGAACTAGAGCATTTCTGAGCAATGCCATTCCCAATGATTGTGTTTCTAATCTTCAAAGGGAATTTACAGAGAGATTTGGGAAGGACAAGGCTGGATCAGTTTTGGAAGAGCTGTGATGATTTGTTGGAGAGGGAAAATCCTGGTCCTAACCAGCACTTTCATCCAACTTCTCTGCATTTCCCATAAGAGAAACTGGGCCATAACCTGCTTGAAATGTCCTCAAATCTGTGATTCTTCCCCCAAACTGTAATGTCCTCTTTATGAAACCTCCCAATTCCTGACCTAAACCCCCCAAACAATCTTTGCCCTGCTCCTTCTCACTTGCAAAGTTGTGTTTCAGTGCTGAGCAAAGCAATCCCCACACGCAGATTGTGTTTACAGCAGGATTTTGGATCTTGCAGTATGAAAAATGCTGCAACTATGTCAGTTATTCCTTTTCCCATCAGTGCAGAGCAGAGAGTTCAGTCCCCTTTAGGAAACTCTTCTCCATAATTAGGAAAGTGTCACGGAAATTGTTTATCTTAATCAGCGAGGCTGGCACTGTGAAGGCTGTGAACTCTGCAAGCTCCCCAAAAACAAACTGAGCATTGCTGAGACCCCTGGTGGGATTCAGCAGAGGGCAGGGGACTGAGGGAGGGGTGTGTGGCACAGCTGGGGCAGATGAAACTGTTCTGATGCCACTGGCCTGGCAAGGATGGTGCTTTGCCAGTGAAAGTCCCGCTTTGGGGCCATTTCCAGTGGTTTTTGCAGTGAATTTTACTGAGGGAGCTGGTTCTCCTCCACGTGTGGACAGGGGTGAAGTGAGCCCAAGACTTGCAGGGAGAATTCAGGTTGATTTTGGTTGATTGGGGAAGACCAATGAAACAGAAGTAGAATTTTGACCTTAAAGCTCATCCAGTGCCACCCCTGCCATGTCAGGGACACCTTCCACTGTCCCAGGGTGCTCCAAGCCCCAGCCAACCTGGCCTTGGACACTGCCAGGGATCCAGGGGCAGCCACAGCTGCTCTGGGCACCCTGTGCCAGGGCCTCTCCACCCTCACAGGGAAGGATATTTTCCTTCTTGAATACTTCAGAGTCCTCTTCCTTCCCCTGCAGAGCTCAGGTCACCCTTACAGACACCAGAGTGGTGGCAGGAGGTGGCTGTGGGAAGATGGAAATATCCCAAATAGATCAAGCTCTCTTTTTACTCTTTTTTCGCTGGCATCACCAATGGATCCTGGAAGCAAAAGGTGGAAAAACGAGCCTGTAGAGCACGAACACAAAAAGCAGGCGTGGGGATTCTTGGTTTGTGGTGGGCTGAGTCATGGCCCTGCTGGCGAGGGACACGCGGTGGCACTGCAGAGGTGGGGAGGTGGCAGATGGCATCTCCAGAGCAGCTGGTGGGGAAGGAGCTGCTTTCCAGTGCCAGTTTGTGTGGAAAGGCTCCGGCCCTCAGGATGCAGCTCAGGGGATACGTGACCATGCCTGAGTCATGCCAGGCTCTCAGCCAAGGGGCTTCATGAGCTGGATCCATGTCCTGCACAGCCCAGTGGTTTCCATTTAAATTTCCATGCCAACTCAACTCTTTGGAGAGCCATTCCAAGGAGGAATCCCACCTGGGGGACACAGGAGTGGCTGATGTGTCAGATGTATCTGATGGAACATGTCTGGCTGATGCAGATGTACTCAAAGGTAGTTTTGGCCCCTTTATTCCATCGCTATTTGTCAGCCCTCATTAAATCCAGCCCTGCCCTGACAGAGCACTGGCAGCGAGACTGCAGAGCTCAGCTTTGTCCCTGGGACAATTTAATCTTCCTTCAGGCTGTGGCTGCTGTGGAATAATAAAGCTTCCCTGCTCGGATGTGCTCTCCCAAAGGTCACATCCTTTCCCGACACCCTCTCCAGTAGCCCTGGGCTGTTGTGGGAGGGGAAGGGACTTTCTGTCCCCACAAAGAGAGGTGCTGCCAGTCCCTGCTCCTGTTTCAGAGTGTTCCCCCTGCCCTGTCCTTCCAGGCTGATGCAGTTTTGGACTGGCTCCACTGCTGGAGGAGCCCCAGCCCAGTCTGAGCACTCACAGCATCACTGCAGGTTCTCACTGGACTCGTGTCCCTCAGGGTTTGCTTCTCCCCATCCTGTGCATCGCTGCACTCCCTGGAAGATGCTGCTGTGAGGGCTGGTGAATCCCAGAATCCCAGAAGCCCTGAAGTTGGAAAATCCCTCCAGGACCATCAAATCTAAGCTGTGCCCAATGCCCACCTCGTCACCAGCCCAGAGCCAGGAGTGCCACCTCCAGCCCTTCCTTGGACACCTCCAGGGATGGGCACTCCAAACCTCCCTGGGCAGTTCCGATGCCTGACCACCCTTTCCATGGAGAAATTCTTCCTGAAATTCCATCTTTTCTCTGTTTTTGATAATCAGCTTCTCAGAGCTGTTTAACTTTCACTCTGCTCTTCACGCAGCCTTCATTTGTTCTCAGCTCTGCAACAAATCCACCTCCTCTGCAGTGCCACAGCCTTGATGTGCCTTTGCAAAGTTTAATTGTCCGGAGAATAATTAAGCTGAGCTTCTCTTTCCCTGCTGTGCAGCAGGAAGGCTGGAAGAGCAGCTGAGCCCTGGCACTGGGGTTTGTTCCAGCCCTGTCCCTTCACTGTACCTGCCCTCAGTGGGGTTTGCGCATCCTGGCACCGATCCCTCCTTCCCACAGGACACCTTTTGCTCCTCACTGTTAAGGCAGGAATGACAGCAAAGCTGCAGCTCCACAAAGATTTCGTGCGATCCTTCCACACCATGGTGGTCAATCCTGAATTCAGGAGGGGAAACCACCTTGTTTGACCCTGTTTTGGGGAAATGTGCCCTGCACCATCCCTTGCTGGTGCTGGTGAGCTCCTTTCTGTGTAAACCCAAAATCTCTGTGCCAGCTGTGGGACAGCTGAGGAGGGGACAGCTCACTGGCCACAGCCTTGGAGGTCACTTTGACCTTCGTCCTACAGTGGCTTGATGGAGCAGAGGAAATATTTAAAAGTAGGAAGCAATGGAGATGGATCAGGATCCTCCCACAGCTCTGCGCCAGGGGAGTGTTTTGTTTGCCATTTGAATTATTTCTTTTATTCTTTCACTTCATCAGGGCTCAGAGAGGGATGTGGAGGCTGCCCCAGGCTCCTCCTGAGACGCGGAACTCCAGAGCCATTAACTCCCAGGGAACAACTGGGAACTTCACCTGGCATGGCACAGAAGCTCTGCTGGTTGGCAGCGTGGCTGGTGGAGGATAAAGCCTGAATGGATAAACAATATCCCGGGAAAAAGAGGTGCAAACAGCTGAACCCTGGCCAGCCCAGGGGGAAAAACACTGGCAGAGTGACTTGGATATGAAAGGCCTGACAGGGAGCAAACTCTGGTGCTGCTGATCCAATGGGCATCCCTGCAGGAACTGGGACCAAGAGGTTTGGAGCAAAGCTGTGGGAGGGAATGCTCCAAACCACTGCAGTGCTGAGCTTCCAGCTCGCTTGGACCTGACAGCAAATGTCCCCCGTGTGTGACTGTTCCAGGCCTCAATACCTGGCCCTCAACGTGTTTCCTACATCCCCCAAAGCTGCCTGGCCCATCTGAGGGTCCAAATCCACGTGCTGGGAGTGTGGTGGGAGAAGGTGGCACTGAGGACTCAGCTGTCCCCTGCCGCCACCTCAGAGCCTCTTGGTCTCTGGAACACCAGGGCTGACCTGAAAGGGGCACAGCTCCTTCATAGCCACATCTTGGGTGGATGTGTTTTCACATCTCGGGTCGATGTGTCTTCACATTTTGGGCGGATGTGTTTGCTCTTCTTGCTGGAGGAAGTGGTCAGACCAAGGCTTTTCTCTCAGTGCATTGCACACTAATGTTTATTATTTTCAAACCCTTTTAAGGCACTTTCTCCCAAGAGTTTGAAAGAATTGTGAGGCTGTAAAAAGGCAATTTGTCAGCTGGGAATGCTGTCCCCAGCTCGGATGGATTTCTGATCAAATCTGACACTTTGAGTCGCTGCCTTCCAGAAGATAATCAGGATGGTTACCGTGAAAGCAGGAAGGTTTGGGGAACGTTGGGTGTGAGGGAAATGAGGACATCAGAGGTTCTTTCCTCAGCCTCAGTGAGGGACATGAGCTGATCTGGTACTTCTGGAGAGCTGAGTCACCTTTTTTTAAGGTTTCTTGGAGGATGGTGGGGCCCTTCTGCTCCAAACCATCATCTCAGTGTGAAGAACCCTGCAAAGTTGGTATTTCCATGAATATTTCACGTTTAATGAGAGCCAGAAGAAGGAGCAATGCACAGTCAGTTGTGAGTTCATTCCCAGGAAATGGGATCACTTCAGAAAACACATGGAACACGTCACTGCTCATTAATTATGCAGAACTTAATAAGTTGCTGGATACAGACTGAGCTCAATTGCTCCATTTTTTCTGAGCACAACAGAGTGGAACTAAGCCCTGCCAGATTTGGGTTTCTTGTGTTTTAACTCCTCTGGGGGGAGCATGTGGACATTTTTTATCAGAAACTTAGAGTGAGAAATAACCCTCCCCGCTTATCAGTGACTCCTGGAGCCGGATCAAAGGATGTTTGCTGTGCTGTGGAGCTCAGTAGTGCCTGACTTGGAAGGAAAGTCATTTCCTGCCATGAGTTCTTCCATGCCTTGCTCTTGGATGGAATCTTTATCCCTGGATCTCCTTGTCTTTCTATCAATCCTCTGTTCAGATGTATCCCTCATCCAGGGGAATGCTGCCAAGGAGATCTGTGGAATTTTGTCCTCAGTAGATTGAAAATTTTGGCGGGAAATGCTGTTCATGGGAGAAGGAAATGATTTATACATTTTTGAGTCAGGTTTTGTGTGCGTTTGTGTCCCACAAGGATTTCCCTTCCCCCAAATGTGCTGAAGTTTTTCATTTTGACAGCTTGAAAGAAGCCTTTCAGCATCATCTTTCAGAATCGCTGCTTGGTTTTGCCTTTTGAAATATGACCTAAATTTTAGAGAAAGGGTGAAAAAGAAGAACCAATGCTCCCCAAACAAAGGAAATCTCTTATTTTGGGCCCAGTTCTTCTTCTTTGTCACTGTTGTTTTGCACAACAGCAGAGGGGAAAATGCAGCTCTGCTCGGGCTGAGCTAATTAATTTTCCCCTGCTTTCTTTGTTCACCCACCAAGCTGAAAAACTGGCTGTTCCTACAGCTTTATTTGGAAATGGGCTGGGCAAGCTCCTTATTCAAACAGTCAGACTGCAGGAAATACCCAAGGGATCTCAGGAGGAATAACACCAGGGGACAGCACTCGGTTTAGAAGCATTCCTCCTGTTCTTTGGTGTAAAACCCCACTTTTTGCAAAAGAGAAACAGGATCCCTGGGACTCAGGGAGGGTGAGGGCTGCTTTTTAAGGAGCAGGGTGATATAAATGACCCCAGGTGCTGGGAATGTCACCGTGCAGCAGGAGGAGCCGCGGGCTGTGCAGGCCGGGCGGAAGGGAGGGAGCAGGCCCTGAGTGACTGAGGCACTCCATGACAGGGCTTCGGCTCTGTTTTCCCGAGTTATTTTTGCTCCTAACGAAGGCCTGGCCTGGTGGAAATGAGCTCAGGAGCTCAGTGCTTCCTGTGGTCACCTGCCAAGCCAGAGGCGCCCGGCCTGCCCGGCCTGGGCCAGCCCCACCGCGGGGCCCGCCACGCTCCCCTCTGCTGTGCCATGTCCCGGGGCAGGGGACAGCCCCACACGTCCCTCGAGGGGCAGTGCCAGCCCAGCTGCCCCAGCTGTGAGCCACAGCCCCCAGAGTCCCTTCCCAGACTCCGTGTCCGGCCCAGGGCTCAGCAGCCTCCCCAAAAGCACAGCAGAGCCTGTCTGCATCCTCCCAGGGGACCTTCACATTCCCAGACCGCTTCCCAAGGGAGCACTTTGCTTTTTCCTGAATTGCTGAGTGTATTCTAGAGCGATTCCACAAAAAGCTTGGAATAAATGAATCTTTTCCTCTGTTGTTCGGACTCGTCCATGACTTCATTTAACTCTTGGGACACTGAACTCATGGGAGGTTTTAGTTGTTTGGAAATGGTGCTGCAGGAGGTGGAGAATGGAGGTGGCTCAGCAAATCCTGCTTTTCCTGGGGATAACGTGCAGCTGGATACTGCAAGTGGATATGGAGTATTCCAAATCCAGGCACAGGTCTGGTACTCCCAATAGAAGAAGGACATGGAGCTGCTGGAGCAAGTCCAGAGGAGGCTGCAAAGCTGATAAAGGGCCTGGAGCACCTCCCCTATGGAGACAGGCTGGGAGAGCTGGGAATGTTCAGCCTGGAGAGGAGAAGGGTGTGTGGAGATCTCACAGCACCTCCCAGAGTCTGAAGGGGCTGCAGGGAAGCTGGAGAGGGAACTTCATCAGGAGCTGGAGTGACAGGACGAGGGGAATGGCTTCACACTGAAAATGAGTAGATTTAGATTGGATATCAGGAAGGAATCCTTCCCTGGGAGGGTGGGGAGGCCCTGGCACAGGGTGCCCAGAGAAGCTGTGGCTGCCCCTGGATCCCTGGCAGTGTCCAAGGCCAGGTTGGCCAGGGCTTGGAGCAGCCTGGGACAGTGGAAGGTGTCCCTGCCCTTGACAGGGGTGGAATGAGATGATCCTTAAGGTTCCTTCCAGCCCAAACCATTCCATGATTCTAAACCAGACCAGCAAAGGGGAGAACGCGTCCCTCTCACCTACTGGTGCCCTTCTCTTCCTCCCCACCAGCCCAGTTTCAGCTCCCACCCTTGGGAATGTGTCCTCTGGATCTCTCCAGGGATGAGATGGACACAATGTTCCCACTGGCCTGGGGATTGCTGCCTGTTTCTGTCCAGGGATGGGAAAACAAGCAGGGAACACTTCGGTATCCTGATCTTTCGCAAGGAACCTCTGAAGTGCTGGGTGTGGGAGGGCTGCTCAATCAGGTCAGTGCTTTTTGGGCTACAGCAAAATTCCTCTCTAATTCCCAAGGTTCCAGGAACAGGGAAGCCCTATCCTGGAGCAGTTTCCAGCAGGGACACCGTGAACAAGTCAGCCTTAATCTTATTATCTCAATGAAGCTCTTTATTAGCCTAAATCAGCCTGGCATCCTTTTGATGTCTGTCCAGGATGGATTGTATCTCTCCCTGTTGGAAAGGCCATGGAGAACTCTACTCCTGGGCTGTAAATAAGGAGGAAAAAAATCTTCCTTGTTGATCAAGTGTTTTAGTGGCAAACTGGCAGCAGAAGGGGAAGTGGAATGATCAGAGGTCAGACCTGAAAATAGAGTGACTTTTGGGGAACAAAGCCCCTGCACTCCATGAGGAAATCCCAGGCACCAGCCCAGCTGGGATGGCCCTGCTGGAGCAGGGAGGTGGCACCAGTGACCCACTGTGGTCCCCTCCAACCTGCCCCATGCTGGGATTCTGGGATGTTCCCAGGAGTCCATGCCTTCACACCTGATGATGATAGGAAGCAGCTTTTCTCTTCCTTGTGCCAAAAAGAGTTGAATGAAAGCCCTGTGTAATTCCAGGGCGTGGTGGGTGACAGCACCATGATATCACTGCCTGGCAGTGCCAGCACCCTGCTCTCATGGCACAGCCCGGTGTCTTTCCAGGTGTGGCAGCAGGAGATGGGATCTCACCTGCCTGAACATCCCAGCGTGGCACCGACTCCTCACCTAGGGAAGAGAGGAGAAGTCTTGGCTTCAGCCCCACGCTTCAGACTGATCTCAGCAGGGTGGTTGTATAAGCATTTTTAATTTTTTAAAAAACATTGTCTCATAGGGTTATTTAATCAGCTTTTTCACTGTTAGATTTGTTGTCTTCACAAAGCTTGAGCCAAAAAGGGGGATGGACCAGAGATGAGGGCGAACCTGCCCAGTCTCCCTGTTCAGGCCACAGAACTAAAAGTCAGCAGAGAAAGGAAACACAGGAAGGTCAATCAGATCTCCAGAAGTCTTTCCATGGCATGGGCATTGTTATTAATGGACACTGATAAGGGAAATAATTTCTTTTTATTAATCAGGATTGCTCCCTCGAGCACATCCCTCCAAAGTTCATTTTGCTTCCCCCATGGTCATCCTTTGGCTGAGGAAGCCCCTTGGTGAGAAGGACTCGGTTCCCGTGGGTTTCCAGCTCCCCAGCCCTAAACAGGGATATCGAGGTTGCTCAGAGGGTTGGGGCTGCTCAGATTCCTGCATCTGTTTCCATGCAGGGGAGTTCAGGGCTGTGGGTGAGGAGAGGAGCCTTGCAGGAATTAAAAACATGCAGGGCAATCCAGGCTGCAGCTGGTAGAAAGTCCAGCTGGCATGAGCAAGGGAGATAAATTCCCAGGAATTTCAGGCTTTAGGGCAAGAGAATAATTCCCCGTTTTTCTCTAGACCTGTAGGTCTGAGCATCCTCTCTTGTTCCAGTGCTGGTCTCTGCTCGGAGCTGTGCCTCTAATTGTTGTAATTAACTCACAGAATATGAGTTAATTACAACACATCATTGCCTCAGAGTCCACAGAGGGAAAAGGGACCCCCGGCACAGCCCACCCCCAGGATCAAATCCCTTTGCCATCCCTTATCAGCTTTCCCAGGGCACTGATTTGCCAGAAATTCCCCTCTGGACTCCAGGCTGTGGAACCTCCCTGGCCCCAGGGAATTTTTGTCCCTCAAGTGTGAAATTGCAGCAGAGGGGAAGTGGACAAGGGACATTAATTCATGGGACAGCTTTGCTGTGGGAAGATAATTTGTATTTCCCTCATGCAAATGCTCCAGGAATATGAATGACCTCCTGCAGGGACCGCTCTCAGAGTTATGTTTTGTTGTTAGAATGAAAATTAGGGAGTGAATTTAGCCTGGACACAAGGGCAATGGGATTGCCAGGAGCAGGAATCTGTCCCTGTTATGACAAGAATATTCTGAATGTGACGTTTCTCATCATTAATAAAAACCAATAACTTTCATTAAAAATATAAAAATTTCTAACAGGTGGAGATGCTCGTTTGCAACACAGACACGATCCCTCCAGTGCTTTTATTTGGGAAGAAAAGGAAAAACAAGCTGGTTCCAAGAGATTTTTTTATTTTTCGTAGAATCATGGAATCATCCAATGGCTTGGGTTGTAAATATTCAAGGCAAGGTTGGACAGGCTTGGAACAACCTGGTCTAGTGGAAGATGTCCCTGCCCGTGGCAAAAGGTTGGAATAAGAAGAGCTTTAAGGTCATTTCCAACCCAACCCAGTCTGGGATTCTGGGATTCCAAGAAGGAGAATGCAGCCATGGGTATTTGTCCTCATAGCTCTGGATGTTTATTAAAGATAAAGGTTGGAAGGAACAATCTTTTCAAAGCCAACTCAACACCAACAGGTCTGGCAGAAAGGCAAAAACCTTCAGGGACTTGAAAAATGGTTGAGTAACATGAAATTGGTGATTTTTAGATGTGAGCAGTGAGTAGAATGAATACATATAATAAATATAATATATATGGCCTGAGTTATTTAAGTCTTAGATTATACATGAATTATTTTATATTTTATATATAGCATGTGGCATTAAAAAAAACAAACCCTCAGCATCTGCCAAGAGAGCCCAAAAATTGTCTCTGGAAATAGCCCAGATCTTTTCCAGTGCATCCATAAAGAGCACCTGCGTTCAGTGGTCAGCAAATGTTGCCCAATTGATGGCAACTGTTGTCAACATCAACAAAAATAGATGGAATAATGAAAGATTTCTGCTGACATTCTCAGATACAACGTGTGCAGCTCCCACCTGACCACAAATCCCTGACAAATTCTGTTGGTTACAAGCTGAACAGATTTTTTAGGGAAAAATTCTCCGGTGAAAACCTGCCCAAACTCACATTATTCCCTTGGTGACTTCATTATTGCATTGCTGGTATTGTTCATGTTGCTTTTTAAAATGCTATCATGTTAATACGATATTTAATAATACCATATTTTGTTCTAAAAGATAAAAATAGATTTCAAAAAGCATCAGAGGCCAATACATCTTCTTCCACTGTAAATGTTCCCAAGCCTTAAAGAAATCCCAAGAGTCCCATCATAAATATATGACATAAAAAAGGGCTGATCCTGGTGCATCTGAACTGAGCTCAAAGCCCCGTGGAAGGATGAGCCTCTTCCCTAAATAACTGATCCAAGTGTTGCTGGAAGGGAAACGAGACAGGGAATAAATCCTGGTTTTTCCAACAGTTTTATTCAATTAGTCTTTCCCTCATGGTATTATTGCCAGAGGTGCTTGATTTGGGCTGGATGAAATATTCCAAGATTCCAGGATTTCCCCCTTTATTCACCATGGGAATTTGATTCCTGTGGACAAGTTGGAAATCATTAGGATAAACAATCTCCTTAGGAAACCAACCCATCCTGGTCCCTGATAATTGTTTTGTGAGTTCTTGGCGTCCTGAAAAATAAAATAATTAAATAAATAAAGGGGGGAAAAAAGTCATTAAAATAATTGGCTTCCTAATTTGCTTGATCAGAAGCAGCAGCATGGATTTGATTCCCTAGGACAACGTGTCCTGCTTTGGAAAAGGAGGAAACATTCCTTGTCCTGCTCCAGTGGGAGCTCCAGAGCAGCACAACGGGCTCAGTTCGACTCCCACCCCGCCCTAAAGGTGCTGGGATTTACCCAGAACAAATTCCAAGGCTTGAGGAACCGATGGATAAAGTCAACAGCCGTGGAGAACACTCATGGAAAAGCCTCTTGGCCTCATGGGTTTGAGAGGGAACTAAAGCAGGTGTTTTTCCCGTGGATTTTTGGCAGCAGGAGTTGCTGCTCCCTCAGGGTGGGATTGGCTCTGCAAAGGTTGGGTGCTCTCCAGCCAACGTGATGAGGTTGAAGTGTTGGCTCTTTTTTTTTTCTTCAGCCAGGAACTGTTTCCTGCAGTTCAGAAACACTCAATAATTAGGAAAATTAAAGGAAAGGAGGGAAATTAAGCATAGAAACCTCCAGAACTTGGAGAGCTACAGGGCATGAACAACTGGCGCTCTTTTCATGGAATCCCAGAATTATTCAGGTTGGAAAAGACCTCCAGGACCATCAAATCCAACCTGTGCCTGATCCCCACCTTGTCCCCAGCCCAGAGCACCGAGTGCCACATCCAGGAATCCCTTGGACACCTCCAGGGATGGGGATCCAAACCTCCCTGGGCAGCCCCTTCCTTCTGCAAACCCTGCGGCTCTGGCTGCTCTCCCGGAATGCCACCTCCCACCAGATCCCCTCTGGACTACGGCAGGAGTCGGTGCCTGTTTGCAGGGGCTGTTCCTGGGCATTCATTCCAGCTTTAGAATCCCCACTGGAAGCCCACGGTGTGTGAAGAGGGAAGAAAATCTCCCTGTGTGCTGCCCCAAGGATCTGCTCCAATGAATTTCCAGGGATGAAGCCCCTGAATGCTGCTCACTCAGGCCCCCACCCTTGCCTGAGCTGCTTTTACATCAGGAACCTCAAATTCCCAGTTCCCAGCTCTCCTTTTCCAGGTTTTTTTTTGCCCAGGCTGGGTAAGCCTCGCTGCAGGGGAGGATACACACAATAAACAGCTTTTTGAGGTTGATTTAATGCCTCGCCAGCTCTCCAGTTATTAATCCATCCACAGAGGAGGTTTATTGCTGTGTCTACCACAAACTGATAAAGATTATCACGGAATTAATTCCCAACAAGTGTGTTGTTAGGCTTGGAGCCAAATGCTCCGAGTTATCAGTGGAAATAAATACTTGAGCATAATTTCTCAATGAGCCTGTCTCAAATGGACTTCTAAGGCCAAACCTTTGCAAATAAACTCCGGGGAAAGTGAAAAGAACGAACGTCACCATGTTCTTGCATCACGTCCAACAGATCTGACGCTTTTGGTGCAGGGCTCAGGATGTCTGGGATCCAGAAATACCGCCCAGATTTCCTGGCATGTGGCAGAGCTTCTCCTCTGCCCTCATCATCTTCACCCTCCTTAAAGAAGGAGCATGCAGGGAATGTTCATCCTTCTCGGTTGTTGACCTTCTGTCTTCCCACTTTGTGTCTTGCACTTCCCAGCAGAGCCCTGAGACTTTCATTTTCGGTGAAATTCTCCTGCACTTTCATTTCCAGTGAAATTCCCTCCTTTCCTGCTGCCTCTTTTGAAGGAGTCACCAGCTCAAAGAGACACTGAAGCTACAGTGGCTGCTGATGAGCACAGAGTTCAAAAGCAGCCAGAAATGTCTGGGCATTGGCCAGAATCATTTTCTGTTTGTGCAAGTGACAGAAGAGTTTCCATCATCTGTTGAAAAATGATCCTAAAAATAACTTTCCCTCGAGTGCTGCACAGCCAGAGACCTGTGCAGAGGACATGGGTGCTGGCAGCTTGGGGACCTTCACCTGGGAGAGGAAGGGGAAGGGATTCAAAAATAGGGAAAGGCCAGGACCTTTTGAATATTTCTTGGAATACTTCCAATACTTCTTCTTTCCAGCTCATCTCCTGCCTGGGTTGCACCTCACAGTGTCAGGACCATATTCTTGCTGTCTTTATGGAATAATAGTGCATTTCCTTTACTCTGGGATCTGCGTGAGTGTCTCCAACCTTCTTCCTTCCAGGAAAAGTCACATTGCTGCTGCTACAGGGGAGCTGTCCCAGGAGGCTGCAGTCAGGCTGGAAGAAAACCTTTGGGAGCATTTTGGAGACTTGGAAGCACCTCCAGCTTCTGTCTTAGCTAAAGGCTCCTTCATTCAAGGTGCTGGAGCACCAGAGTGGCTGCTGTCCTGCCTGGGTGCAACAGGGGATCCCAAAAACCATCCGTGGGTTCCTGGAGTGGCCATGGCTTCAAAGAGGAGGGTGAAGGTGGTGGGACAGAGAAATGTCCCCGGGCTAATGGTTTTTTGCAGCAGGGCTTCACAAACACTCTCACAAGTCAGCCCATGGTTTATGAAGAGATGGGAACTGGGCCAAGCTGGGCCCAGTCCCACTGGGGAACTGGTTTCTATATCTGAAACAAACCAGTCAAAGAAAAGCATCTCATCTTTGTGTTGGAAGATATCCCAGGGCAAGGTCTGTTTGCCTGGCTGTGGAAACTGGGGCTGAGGAGCAATTTGGGAAGGGGAGCGGCAAAAAAGTCAATGTTTTGAGGCAGGAGAGATCCAACTGACACCTCCATCTGTCCAGCAGGGCAGGCCGTGGTGCCATGGGCCACTGTCCTGCCTCAGGGCTGGGGAGAAGCTGTGCCTGTCCCCAAAAAGGACATGAAGGAATGACGGAGACACTCAGAGACACTTAAAGCGTAGGATGTGATTCAAACCTTGGCACTGGCAGGAGAGAGGAACTCAGATTGGGCCAGTCCTGGTGATCTCAGCATTTGGAGAGGGCAAATGTTGATCTGCCTCTGCTTTGAAGGGCAGAATTGTTTGTGGAGCCCACCAAGGCTCCCAGTGCAGCTTTCAGGGTTTAAAAGAAGCTGTGATGTGACCACAGCCTGCCAATAACTGCAGGAGGAAAATGACAGAGTTAAGTAGGAAAAGGCTGAAAAAAATCCTGCTGGCATTCCCAAGGTAAGCAGAGCAAGGAAAATGTAAAACTGGGCAACCAGAGGGCTCTTCCCTGTGGGAATCCTGTGGGCTCTTCCCTGTGGCAATCCTGACGTGTCACATCAGGCAGTTCACAGTGTGTTCTCAACAGCAGTTTCTCACCAAGCCTATCTCCTTTCTTCACCCATAAAATTGTATTTTTAAAGAATTTTTAATACTTTTTGAAGCCTCTCATTGCCACAGAGGGTGGGGAGAATCCACACCTTGTTCCTCCTGCCTCTGCCTGGAATGACCTCGGCAGCCTCGGCAGCACTTCCCGCCCCAGGAGGAGGAGGGAAATTTTATGGCCTGTTTCAGGCAGCAATAAAATGTTCTACACCTGGATTTTGGATGCCTGACTGCTGGGAAATGCTTGGGAAAGCCGCTGGTGAAGCCTTTAATTGTGGCTATTTTGGGGCATCATTGAGTGCTCTCCAACAAACTCCAGGTGCATCAAAATAAATAAAGCAGCAAAATATTTGTGATGCCATTATTGCCTTGAAGGGGAAACTCTCAAAGCTTTGCAGAGGTTTCCAGAGGCCGAAGGTGGTAAATGGCTCCAGAGTTTTTCCAAGAGAGGAAGGCCATGAGGAGAGGCAGGGTTGGAGCTGAGCCCTCCTGGCACAGCCCAGGCAGAGTTTGCACGCTCTGGCTGCAGCTCCTGAGAGCCTGGCTTTGCCCCCATCCTGTCCCTCTGATTCCTGGCTGTCCGCGGGAGGAGCAGGGTGTAAATCACTAATTAACGCCTCCCTCCCAGCTCATTTGTGAAACATTCAGAAACATAGTGAAACTTTCAGAAACGTGCACAGCCTCTGCACCTCTGGCACCTCTGGGGAGTTGGTTTGGCTTCAGGGAGTCCTGGATGCACACGGAGAACCTCTAACACTGAATTCACCCTCATCAGACCCAGGGGATAACATCAGGAGACTCTGCTGCTCTTAGGGACCAGTGGAACTTCAGGAAATTGTTGCCAAACTGACTTTTGTGCCTGTTCATCATCATCATCCCTTCCACAGAGGAGAGCGAACACGGGCAGGGATGAGTCTGGGACAGAAGGTGAGGATTTCGCACAGAAGCTGCACATTCTCCACAGTTTGGCATGTTCGGCCCTCTCCAACACCTCTGGCATTTTGCAGGGCAAAGAAATAGATGCCAAACTCATGATGGCTCCTTTGGATGCTCAGGGAGAGCCAAGGAAAAGCAACCAACCACAAAATTCCTTCATGAGGATCTTTTTTCTAGGCTGGGAGTGGGAATTGGGAGAAGCTTTGCGAGATGGGGCTGCCAGAACAAGCTGCATCACCAGCTCCATTTTCCCAGCTCCATTTTCCCTGGAAGAAGGGGCAGCTGTTAATTTATTTATTTGGCTCTGCTCCACGAATAGAATCAGGAAAAAGCCTGGAAACAGTGGGACAAAGTGCCCCTGCACATGGTGATGTACACAGAGATGGAGGATTTATGCTGGAAGCAGTGGAAGAATTCCAAACATGTTTTCATATTCTGCATCCTGCCTTTCATGCCTTCAGCAGTAGGAAAAATGTTGTCTTTACACTTCTGCCTGCAAAAACAATTAGGAATGTTAATTGCACTGCCCAGGAGGTGGAACAGGGGCTGGCCAGGAAGGAATTTTCTTTGCTCGTAAACAGGAAGACTCAACCTTTCCCGCCATTCTCCGTGAAGGTGGCGGGAGGATTCCGAGGAGCTGGAAAATGGGACTTCGGTGGGAAAAGCAGTGTAAGGAAGAAATGAAAATAGGGAACAGCAAAGCAAAGGCACCATCCAGGAGCAATCTCTGTTGAGGGGAGAAGAAGGGTGGAGGCACCTCAGCTGCTCTTTGGAAGTTCTCCAGGATTTTCCCAACACCCAGGAGCACCCAACATTCCCCAGCACCCAGGAGCACCCAACATTCCCCCCTCTCCCTAAATTAGAGTTTAAGTCTGAGTTATACCCAGAGCTCTGTGCCCTGCTCAGCTCCATCGTTACAGACTGAAGGGGATCCCATGGAAAGGGTTATCTGGGGAGGAAACCCTTCTTTGCTCAGGTTAAAACTTTGAAACCCAGTGTTTCTCCTCAGATTTTGACATGGTTGTTAAACCTTAAGGATTTCTTTCAGAAACATGGTTTTTATGGTGAAAAATGGGACAAATTTTCCTCGTTTCAGGTCTCCACCTTCATCCCTCTGCTGAGTGCAGCACAATGCAGGACACTGGGAATGTGAACTCTGCCCCTGCAGGCTCTCAAAGCATCTGAGTTGGGGCTATTGAATTAATTTAATTTTTTTTTTGCTGCAGAATTTCTGTAACCTGGCCCATGATTTTCCCTGCCAACAATTCCCAGTGGAAATACAGGTATCAAATAGGAGCTCTGGTTATCTCTGGTTAACTTGTGCGCAAAAACAAAAGGTGAAGTTGAAAGTTTTAAGCCTCCTTTTGCGTTGCATTTCAGGTCATTTATCCTTGGCTCTTCCCAGGACACAGGGAACTAGGGCAGGGCAATTGGATAACACCAAACAAGTCATTTCCCCTCGCTTTGCTTCACTATTCCCATCAGGAAAAGGGGAAAGAGGAATATTAACTTCTCCTCGAGGGGATAATGAGCTGGCTGCAGGATCCTGAGCTGGCAGTGGCTGGATAGCCCATGTGTTATTATTTAATACTGGATAAACAAAGTCATTTCCCAAGGGTCTTTAGGATAACATCGCCTTTCAGTGAGTGTTAATTGACTTTATACCAATTTGTGCCTGGATCCCTTCATTAAAACCATAACAACACATCCTAAACCTCCAGCAAATATTTAAAAACTCAAGTTTCCGTTATGTCCTGCTTGCCAAAAGCGGCGTTTTGTCCCTTTTTGCAGTGATTCAGAGCGTGCATCCCTGTGGCTCCCTCCTGGCAGTGCCAGGCGCCACCAGAGCGGTGACGTCCGGGATGTTCTGGGAGCAGCTCTGCCCTCCGGCCCTGCCAAACAGGAATTGCTCCCGAGGTGTCCCAGGGACCTGAATCCCACCCAGTGACGAGGCAGGGCAGGAGCAGAGGATGCTGTGCCACAGCTCAGGTTTGTAAATGGAATCAGAGCCTGCAGAGGCAGATCCCGAAGGATCAGGGTGCCATCTCCCTCCCATTCCCACAGGCACTGGGAATTGTTGGCAGGGAAAATCGTGGGTCAGGTTACAGAAATTCTGAGGAAAAAAGGATTAAAAGTTCTTCAATAGTCCCGACTCAGGTGCTTTGAGAGCCTGCAGGGGCAGAGTTCACATTCCCAGTGTCCTGCATTGTGCTGCACTCAGCAGAGGGACGAAGGTGGAGACCTGAAATGAGGGAAATCTGTCACATTTTGGCTCTGTCACGTGACCCACCGTGGGTCATGGCCATACTGGATGAAAACAGATGGATGAAAACAGATTTCCTGTAGGGATATTCGGCTGTTTCGATGTTCCCCCTCCTGCTTGGAGCAGCCCCAAGCTTTTGGAGGATGTCCTGGAGCACCAGCCATAGGGATAACATCCAAGTGCAGGAGGAACCCCTGGAAAGGGACTGTTTATTCAGGGACATTGTTTGTCATTTTCAGGCCCTTGTTTGTAATTTTTGGGCAAGTTCAGATGGCTCCAAGTCCTGGCGTTCCAACCAGCACTTCTTGAATAGGGAACAGAGGTGTCCTGGCACCGAGGGGAGCTGCCTGGAAAGGAACATCCCTATGAAGAAACTGAGACTCTTTGTGTGCTCCTGGCAGCCCCTGGCACAGCCCCTGGCACAGACCTTGCACTTTTCATGGAGCTTTTTCTTCCCATCCTGGCATTCTGAATTTTCTTTCCTCGGGAAGCTCCAAGAAGAGCCGGGTGCCAGCGGTGCTTCCGCCAGCTTTAAACAGGGCTGGGTTGCTCCCCAGGATTGCTGTGGGGGAAAAATGCATTTACACCAAATCCACATGCCCAGGCTCAGGAATGGAATAACTCATGCCTTGGGTGATCAGCAATGACATTATGGTCTGAAGGCATTTCTGGGACATCTGTGATGGATTCACAGGAGTCAGCGAGGACTGGGCTCTTCAGGAAGTTTCTGGAACTACCAGTGCACTTCCAAGGCTTTTGCTGAATCCTTGACAGCTTTGAAGGAAGTTAATTGTTTGCAGGAGGTAAAACTGTCAGGAAAGGCTCCTGAGGCCATGAAAAGCTTGTCTGAGTATTTAACTGGAGCTTGTAGTTCGTGCAGCTCCTGGAAGAACAAGGAAGGATTTAGGATTGGAAACGCTGTGCAGGTACTTGAGGCTCAGTGTCAGAGCTGTTTCAGCAGCAGAATTCCCTTCCTGCTCCCCTTCCTGGGCTTGCTTTAGACACATATTACAGTCTAATCCTCAGTGTTCCGTTTTTTTCCTGTCCCAGAAATACAAAGGTTCAGGATTTAGGAGTGTGAGACTCAGTGGGTTTGAAAGGAGCTTGCCCGGAGAGTCAAACAAACAGCAAGATTTCAAGGATTCACTTGAAATCCCTTCTAATAAGGCCTCCTGCCAAGTCTATCCAAAGCAGCAGGAGCTTTTCCATCGACTCTAATGGGCTTTGGGAAATGCTCTGTGGCACAGCAGGGAGCTTTTGTCTGGCAGAACAAGCTCTCCTGAAGAGGGATTGGATGTGGGAGCAATCCAGGTGGCCCTTGGTGGCCTTTATTTCATGGTGCTCACTGGTTCCCTTCTCCAGGGGGAGAGCGGAGAGGCTCTGCTGGGAAAAGGCTGCAGAGGGACTGGGATGGGGCTGCTCTGGTGAGGAGGTGATGCCACACAGTGGGAAAAATTCTGGAAAACAAGCAGGAGATGTCTTCCCAATTATCCCTGCTGCTTCATTTGGATGAAATCCATTAGCTGTGCAAGGGAAAAGTCAAGGTATTTTATGCCAGGCTGGTATGGATTCAGAACTGGGCAGAGCTGGTGACTCCCCATGAAGGGCTGCAGGTCCAGTGCCAGGGCCACAGGGGGAGGCACTGGAAAAGGGCTGTGCATGCCTGGTTTGTACCCTTGGAATTCTGATTCGGTCCTTTGCCACTTGCTGATGTCAAAACATCATTTGCAGTGGCGTTGAAGAGCTTATGAAACGTTCCCATTTCCCCAGGAAGAAGCATCACAGAACTCCTGTTCTTTTGTGCCTTCTCGTGGCTGAGCTCATTGCAGAGGTCAAGTGGAGTGCAGGGACTGCGGACACCTTCCCCGGGATGTGGACATCCCTCCAGGAGCCAGGAATTCAGGGATATTTATAGCCCGTGGCCAGGGAGAGGAGAGGGCTTGTTTTAAAGGAAAATAGGCAGAGACAAGCACAAATATCTGGGAGACTGCTTCCTTCAAATTCCAGAGGCTACCAAGGAGGAAAGCTTCTCTTTAAGGCCTCTATCCCACAAATATCCCAAAAACTGCAGGGAGGTGAAGCGGGGAAAACACATCCTGATAATTTGTTTGTGAAGTACCTTGGAGTGACACAAACTTCTCCCTGGAGCCCAATGTTCCCGGAGCTGTTATCCGGCTGCCTGGCTATCAAATAATCAGGAGATGCAAAGAGGAGGATTTTGGCTCCTGGCATGAGAACAGATGACCCAGTTCAGCATCCCACTTCCTGGGAGAAGGAGAGGCCGGATCCCTTCAGACAGAGGGAAAGGAGGGCCCGCAGAAATCCTCCCGATAGTGCAGAGGAATTCCCAGTTTGGATTTGTGGGGCTTTTTTCCCACCCACACAAATTGTCAGTGGCTGGAAGTGTCAGGGGAAGGGTTGGAAACTGGAGGAAGAGGGAACATGGTGAGCCAGAGGGAGAATTATCCTGGAAAAGGACTCTAAGGAACTGTAGGAAAGAAGGGAAAGAGCCAAACCAGGATCAGATGAACAACGTGCTCAGTGGAAGGTCAAGAGCCAAGGAAGGGACAGCCCGGAGAAACAGAGGGAGAAATGAGGCACCTCACCCTGAATCCCCTTGGACACTGCCACAACCAGCACGGATTTGGGAATGGCAGCATCCAAATGCAGCAGATTGGAGGGAATTGGCTGAAGAGCAGCCCAGGGATCCATCCCGTTCCCGGGGAATGTGGGCAGCTCTCCAGCCCTGCGGGGTGAAGGGCACTGACTCCCTGCAGGAAGACGCCAGGCAACCCACCGAGAGCACGAAAGGAAACAAAACAAAGTCATTGGGATCGTTCGGGACTTCAAAGCTCCGTGCCACGCCCGGGCCGGTTGTTGCTGTTCGGGCTGGGAGCCAGGGCTGGAATGAAGAGGGGAAAAGCTGCTTTATCTTGTTGTGCTCAAAACCTGTGTCAGCCCTGAGAATCGAGCACCTGAGAGACGAGGAGAGAGGAGAAAGACTCAGAGCCGCATCTCCAAATGCACCAGCATCACTTAGGGACTTGAATTCACGTTAAAAGCTGATCTAGGTGACACTTTGTCTTCTACATCACTTCCACGGCAGCATTTAGCACCCAAACTCATGAAAATTCCAAGTTTCCAGGCTGCTGATGCATCCCAGAAAATGCCACCTCACACCCAACCTGTGGCATGGCTGGAGCTGAACTTAGGGAAGAATAGTTTGGAGGGGAACAGCTGGAAAGCTGCTCCTGAAGAAGGGGTTTGTTGACAGAGAAATTGAGAGTCCAGAGTTTGGTAAATATTAAAAAAAAACCAGAAGTCTGACTCATGTTCACAAATGAGTAAAATTAAATTGCTGACATCATTCCCAGGAACCTCAAGGGGACTCACATGGAAAACTGCTATGAGAAGTTTATAAATGGTGGCATAAATTATTAATTTTATTAAAATGTGTGCCCGCAGAGCAGCACTCAGGAACTGCTGCCTGCAGGGTTTTCGGGCAGGGCTTGGAGCAACCTGCTCCAGTGGAAGGTGCCCGTGGTGGGGGGCTGGAAGGAGCTGATCTTTAAGGACCCTTCCAACCCAAACCATCCCGGGATTCTGGGATTCCAGGAACCAGCCAGCAGAGGAGCCAAGCAGAAGTGAAGCCAGCACTTTTCTGCTATGGCCCTCCAGTTTGCCACACGTGGGATATCAACACCCAACTGATGAGCAGCAACTTGCTGGGATGCTGTGACTTGTCCTTGTGCCCTGGGGCTCCAAAATCATCACTTTGGGCTGTGGGAGCGGTGGAAGATGTGGCTGTTCCCAGCTCCATGCCCACCTTTGTGTGGTTTGGGGCTGTGGGGTTGATGGAGCCTCCTCTTCTGCTGTGATTCATCACCTGCAGCCGGGGTTGTGTCACCCCAAGCGCTGTGACAGCATGGGCAGTGTGGGGCTGGCTCTGCCTCCTGCTCTGTGCAGCTTTGGGCGTCACAAAATAAATGTATATCAAGGTATTAGCGTCCAAAAAAGGGTTGTGAAGGTGGTGAAAGCCCAGCCTGGAGTGCAGCCTCCTCTGCCCACCCCTGCCCAATTTATCCCCCAGAGCAGCGGGATGTGGAATTGGGGTCCAGGCGCCGACTCTCAGCCCTGCCAGTGTGAGGTGCAGCTTCTCCAGGGGAGGTGGCAACCCCTGAAATCAGCCCTGAAATGAGGCCAGCTCGTGCTTGGATTGCTCATGACTCAGAGGTGTGAGTAAATGTGAGAACACTCTGCAGCACGGCTGCTCTGATGGGAACACTCCCTCTTTCACACGCTTCGGAGGTGATTCTTTTAAAAAAATAAAATCTAAAGGAGCAGAGTGTGAGCAACAGCCAAGGAATTTATTTGCCCATGTGCTTCCTACGTCTCTCTCACACCTCTGTTCTCCTGCAGCTTTGCTCGTGGTGCAGATCTGGGTGGAGTGGAGGGAATAAAGGTAGTTTTCTTCATGGGAATCAGTGTTTTTTCACATGGGGTGGCTGCACTTGCACATTTTGCTCAGTGAGGGGGGAAGGCAGAGCTCGAGGGGGAGTGGCAAGAAAAAAAAAAGCAGGTGAATGTTCCTGAAGCAGCATCTGCTCAGAGGAAAAGGTTGTAGAAACCTTGCCTAAATATTCCTGGGACAAGGACATGTGTCTGTAAATGGAACTGGACTTTAGAGGGAAATTATTATGGAATCAAGGGAGAACGTGGCAAAACAGGAGTGGGATGGTGCAAGAGGTGATAGAGAGAGCCTGGGAAAGGATGTCCCTGGAAAAACACTGCCAGTGGCACCTCATCAGGTGCCTCAGCCCAGATTAAAAACCAGCTCCAAAAGCAACTTTGGGTTCCTGATGTCACCTAGGAGAGGCTCGGTGTATCTGGTGCCCAGGCTGCACTGGATTCATATTTAGGCAAATCCCCCCAGCAGTGACATCTCTTTGCCAGCTGCCAGGGTGAAACTCTTGTATTCTGAAGTCTTCACATATGAAACATCAACAGCAAGATCAAGGACTCTCCAAGCTGAACCCAGCCTGGCAGAAACCAGTCCCTGGTGTGAGCACGGAGGAAAAGGCTGTGCATTGGTATCCGGGTGGAGCTGGGTTTGGGGATTAGCTGAGATCAGCTCCAGCGAGTGACTCCAGGCAGCAGGAGCTGATTCTGTGACTGGGACCTGTGAGAACCAGCTGGGAGTGGCTCAGGCAGGCGGGATCCCTTTGGAAACCATCACACTTCACATCCCTGCAATCTTATGCTAAAGGCTAAAAGCAAAAGTGTCCAGCTGAAGTGGCAGCCCCAGGCACCTGGGACATCCTTGGGTGGCATCAACCAGACCAACAGCTCTCATTTTTTACCCAAAATAGAGCATGGGAATGGTCTTGGGAGCACCTGTGATGTCTTTATCCAAGGCTGTGGATGACCACAACAGGCTCAGGGGAAAAGGAGGCTCAGGGGGACCTTGTGGCTCTGCACAACTCCCTGACAGGAGGGGGCAGCCGGGGGGGGTCGGGCTCTGCTGCCAGGGAACAGGGACAGGAGGAGAGGGAACGGCCTCAGGCTGGGCCAGGGGAGGCTCAGGGTGGACATCAGCAGGAATTTCCCCATGGAAAGGGTGGTCAGGCCTTGGAAGTGCCCAGGGAGTTTGGAGTGCCCATCCCTGGAGGTGTCCAAGGCTGGAGATGGCACTCAGTGCTCTGGGCTGGAGACAAGGTGGGGATCGGGCACAGCTTGGACCTGATGGTCTTGGAGGTCTTTTCCAACCTAAATGATTCTGGAATTCTGGGAAGTGCCACTTTTGTGTGTCTCTGAGCCTGTGCTGACAGTGGGACAGAGCAGGCACTGGAAGGTTCTGTAAGACCTTAGAGACACCAGTGAGAAGAAGGCCAGAGAAATACAATAATTGGAAGTAAATGGAAATAAATGGGAGGGCTCAAGCTGCTGACACATGAAGGGAAATGGAAGTGGCACAAATTAGGCAGTGACTAATTGGGCACTGCAAACAGAAGGAGGGTCACACACCAACAAGGAGAGGAAAGCAATTAGGGGGATAGTTAAGAGAAATAGAATGACTAATTGAAGGAAAGCGTCAGCTGAATGTCAGGAAATAATTCCTAAGCAGGAGCAGCTCAGGGCTGTGCAACAAGCTCAAAATGACATTTCCTGAGCTGTTCAATCCTGAGTCAAACATTCAGAATCCACCACTGACCTGGCAGCAGCCCAGGCCTGAGCTGCTTCCATCGGAGCCTCTGCTCTTGTCACAGTTGTTTTAAAAACAAAAATGATGTTGAAGTCCATAAAACACAGCTAAATTTCCACTCAGCCTTTGCCACAGGAATCCTTCATTCCTTGAAACTCCTGGTCAGGCACAGACCTTTGGTTCCATAAAACAGCCAAGGAAAGATCTCCAACACTGATTGAACGTGTTTGCCTCGAACCCTTCCTTCTCCTGAAGTTCACAAAAAGCCAAACAACCTCAAATCCTGATTTTATCTTTATTGTCCGCCCTGGAAGGCACAGTCATTTTCTGATTCATTTACTCCTGTGGCCAGTGCCAGCTTGATCCCTGGAACTGCCTGTCTAGGAAGCTGCTGCCTGCCTGGGATGGGTGCTCTGGTTTTTTCCAGCTCTGATGGAGCTGATTTCCACTTGCCAGTCCTTTCTCATAGTCCCCTGTGTCATGGGAATAGGAAAAGAGGTGGAGTCCCAACAAAACTTGGGGAATTCTGAGCTCCTAGGGAAGGGAATCCCAGAACTGGTCATAAATTCCCAGCACAGGGAGTTCGTGTTGACTGGAATTTGATATCAAGAGATAAACAGCACTTCCAGATCTTTGCTTCCATCTCCTGATGAACACAGGACTGCTCTGCAAATCTGGGCTTGTTCCTGAAGTCTGCCAAGAGTTCCCACTGTCTCAGAGTACACTGTCAGGAAACTTCCCTGCAAATTCAGCCCGTCCTGGTTTTCCTTGCTTTCCTTGCTGTGTCACACATCACAGCTTCTTTGTGTCCAAGGAAAACTGGACGTGGCACTCTGGACTGCTGACAAGGTGGGGATCTTGGACTGGATGATCCTGGAGATCTTTCCCAACCTCAGTGATTCTGGAATTCCGAAGATTTCTTGTATTGTTTTGAGATCTTGGAGCGGGAAGCTTTCCTGAATGGAAATTCCTTCCCAGCCTGCTCAATCCAGCTGCCTGTGGGATGTTTGAATTCCTGTGGTGACCTGGGAGCAGTGCTAAAGGTTGGCTGAGAAGTGTCACACGCAGAGGTGTCACTGCAGGACTGATTTACACAATAATGTGAATTTCCCAATGCTGGAAATTGGGAATGCAACTCAGCAGTGAGGAGAGAGGCTCCCTGGGGAAGGTGTGTGAGGCAGGCACAGGGCTTGGACAATTATCCAGGGACAATTCCCACCACGCTCTGCTGAACTCTGCCCTGCTCACCACAAGCCAGAGCAAGAGGCAATTAATATTACTTAACTTTTGGCTGTTTTTCCCAAATTTGGTGTTGTTGACTCATTTGGGAGCTGCATCCTTTCTTTGGAAAGGTGAAAGGTTTCCAACCAGCCAGGACAGAAACAGAAGAAAATCAATGACCCCATGGTGGATGTGGACTTTCCTCTGACCCTCAACTGTATTTCCTCAAGCTGCTTTTCTGTTCTTATTCTCATTTTTAATGCAGGGTAACTTTCTTGTAGCCTCAGAGTTTACATTTGTTGCCGATTTCACTGATTTGTGGCATAATGTTGTAAAATTTAATCTGGTTTTGAACAGAAAAGGCCTAATTTGGGGTGTAAATGAGTCACAAATCTCACAGGTAACAAATGAGATGGAGGAAGAGAAAAAGAGATTGGGAGGGTGGGACAATGACATCTCTTTTTACGTGGCACTGATGCAATAGCACAGATAAGGAGCTACAAAGGCTTCAGGTGAAAGTAATTCTTGTTAGTAGAAAATAAAGCATTAAAAATAAAGGAGTTTTTGGGTCACTCATTCAAAAATGAGTCTCTGCCTATGGGAAATCACCAGTGAGTGGCACGTGGAAAATGTCTGTTCAACATCCCAGGGGCTAAAAATGTTCTTGGTACTCCAGGCCCCACCTCTGCCCGTGTCCCTGTGCCATGCCACCCTCCAGCAGGGCATGGTTTGTCCCTGCAGTGGGTGAAGAGCTCAGCCCTTGCTAAATGACAGCTTGTGGTGGCCTCTGTCCCTTTGGAATGTGTGGTGTGTCCCATGTGGATAGCCCAGAATAAACCTCCAGCCCTTCCCAAACACCCCACAGGGCAACGAGGCCTGCAGGAAATCCGTGCAGCTGATCTGCCAACAGCACCTTCTGCCTAAACCAGGGAATTCCTTGGGAAAACCACGGTGTCCCTGGCCTGGTGTCACAGGAATGGCACTTCCAGACAGGAGCTGGGGCCTGCTCCTCCCTCTTGTCCTAAATTCAGTGGTACAGAGGCACAGTTGTATCTTTGATCCATCAGGAGAGCAGGGCCGTGATTCCTTCAGCAGCTCCCTGGAGGATCAGGAACTCCTGGAGCACGGCCAGGCCTGCGGGGCAGTGCTGGCTTTGTACCCCGTCCCCTCGGGATTCGGTGAGGCCTTGCTGAGTGCCCACCTCAGCTGGAGCTCCTTGTCCACATTTCCATGGCAGGAGAGGCCGATCAGGGGAGGAGCAGCCGAGATCTGCTGCGGTGTGGGCACAGTGTGTTATCCACATTTCCCTTCCAGTAGGAGAGGCTGATCAGGGAAGGAGCAGCCCAGATCTGCTGCAGGTGTGGGCACAGGTGCTGCCCTGCACTCAGCCGGGTTCTACATGGACCCATCTTGGGCATCACCTCAGAAATCCTCACTCTGAGAACTGTGGTTATGCCAAATTCCTTCTTCCCTCCTTTCTCCCCCAGCTGCAGCCTTCCTGGTACTGGAGCAGTGCTGGAAGCTCTGTTCCTGGAAAGGCCTCGCTGGGGTCATCGAGGGACTGATTTCCAGCTCTCCTGTGGGCACCAGCAGCACAGCAACTGCTGGCTGCACTCTGTGTCCAGCTGCTCTGTTCCCATAATTGTGTGGATCTGGTCGAGAGCCACGTGCCCCCATCTGCTGGCACTGGGTCCTGAAAGGAAAAATAAACGCTGAATTTTCACTCTGCTATTTTTGCCTTCAATTCTGTGCCCTCAGCAAGATGTCAGCTCTGCTCTTTCATGGTGTGTGTGTGAGCCTCAGGAAAGCCTGGAGAGGGATCCCTGGGAATTTTGTCCAGGGAAAGACGTAGTGTGGTCTTTGGAGCTTGAGGGGGACCAGGGTCTGTCCTGAACCCTCCAGAGCACAAACCACAGTGTTGAATGATGGAAACTGATAAACAGAGAGTTCCCCAGGGTAAACATCCCCCCATTCCTCAGGGAATAAACTCAAGCTGGCAGCATGGATCCGTGACGGTTCTGGGATGTGCAGTGGGAAGCTATAGGGTCTCTAAGATGAGCAAACACCCCAAAGTTGCATTTATTTCCTGAAATTGTGGTCTGTTTTTAGCTTGGCCTTATGCAGAAGTTACTTTAGTTGTCTGGCAGTGCTGTGTGAAGGTGTCACTCACCATGTCCCAGCTGTGCCACGATTACAGGACACAGCAGAGCAGCTCAGGGGGTCCCTGGTCCTGATGCCCTGGTCCTCATCCTACAGCTCCCAGCAACGAGGGGCAAAATTCCACATGGGCTGCAGGTGGCCTCTGAATTCCTGAATGTCCCAGCATCCCTGAACTTGCAGTGAAGTTCAGGAGAAGACTCAGCCTGTGTTGAGCTCTGATTTATTCCTCAATTTTCACCTGGTTTCCCTCAGGAGAAGATAAAAGTGGTGATAGCAACACTCATCTATGAGCTCCAGCAGCCCCTCCTGGGATCCACATAAACCTTCAGCTGCTTTGCCTCTGTCCCTTCTCTAAAAATGAGTTGAAACCACAGTAATGAACCTACTTTACCAATCCTGGCCCCTGGCCAGAACCTGAAAATGTGGTTGCTCGGTTATTTTGGGCTTGGAATCCCCTCTCCTTTTGTATCCTGCTTCCCCAGCCAAAACACTGAGTTTCAGGAGCGACAGAAACACAAACACGAAGTGGAACAGCTCTGCCTAATCTTGTCATCATCTGTTCATGGGAATGGCCTGACATGTGATGCTTGCCCGCAATATTTTATCCAAGCTGTGGGTTCCTGTGCTCCCAGCTGCTGTTTATCCACTTCCCCAGGAGTCCCCTGGAGCACAGGGACAGTCTCTGCTCGGGGCCACACCAGGATGTGTCTGAAATCCTTCAGCTGTCTGGAGTAGCAGAACCGGATTTTTATCAATGTAAGCAAGACGAGATTCTGTCCAAGATGTTCTAATAAAAACAAGAGTCTGCCCTGGGAACAAAGAGCCTCGTCAGAGGTTTTTTTCCAGCTCATTCAGCACCGAGGAGCTGCAAACAAGGTGGTGCTGCTGCCATGGAGGTGCTGACATTGCTCACGCCCTTCACACTGCAGCTCCAGCGCTACAGGAGGCTCCCGATTCCCTAGGGATGGAGCTTTTGCTTGGAGATGAATTTTGGTACTGGTGGACTCTGTAAATAACTCATGGAACACACAAAAGGGGCAGGATGTCAGTGAAGAGTGAGGAAATGTGGATTTGTTTTCTGCACTGACACTCAGAGCACTGCAATAACAAAATGTCTGCAATTTCTAGCTTGGTTCAGTGTTGGCTATTTTATTTTATTTTATTTTATTTTATTTTATTTTATTTTATTTTATTTTATTTTATTTTATTTTATTTTATTTTATTTTATTCTCTTCTCTGGGTTGAGAGAGGTCTAGTTAGGCAAGTCTTGTCTGCCCAGGACTTTATGGCTGATGGTGAAAATATCACTTGTGAGCTGCTCATGGTCTGATGAAATGCTCTGCCGTGGCTTCCTGGATTGGAGCAAGTCCGAGATGATCAGAGGGATGGAGCAGCTCTGCTGGGAGGAAAGGCTGGGAGAGCTGGGATTGTTCAGCCTGCAGAGGAGAAGCTTTGGGGTGACCTCATTGTGGCCTTCCAGTGCCTGAAGGAGCTGCAGGAAAAATGGAGAGAGACTTTACGAGGGCCTGGAGTGACAGGATACTGGGAATGGCTTCCCACTGGCAGAAAGTAGATTTAGATGGGATATCAGGAAGAAACTATTCCTTGTGAGAGTGGGGAGGCCCTGGCACAGGGTGCCCAGAG
>VZTF01004509.1:179811-262676 GCA_013397755.1 Cnemophilus loriae | reverse complement strand
CCCACTGTCCCTGTGCTTCTTGGAAAGTCAGGAGCTGCCTGTGGGAGCTGGGCAGGGGACATGACGACTTTCCAGCTCGTTATGCTGAGTGCAGCACCCCGCTCCACGTCGGAAAAACTGGTTTGGCCTTTCCCAGAGCGGCCTCCGGAGCTCTCGGGGTCACAGCAGTTCAGAGGCGGCCGAGTGCTCATGGACAGAATTCTTCCATGTGAGAACCAGCAGGAATTCCAGGGCATGGATCAATAGGAGATCCATGTGCTGCCAGAGCGGGGAAACTGCATGGAGGGAGTTGGTGCTGGACAGGGAGGCTGGAGGCTCAGGAGTGGGGGAAGAGAGCNNCTGAAGGCGCAGGAGTGGGGGAAGAGAGCGGTGGGACCATTCCAGGCCTCCAGTTCCAGGGGGGGTTGCAGTGCTGGTGATGCTGAGCCTGTGGATAGTGGGAAAACACCCAGGAAATGATGGGAATTCGGGGGTTTGGGCTGTGAATCCAGGTGTTTCTGGTGTGGGTGTCCGGGTCTGGTCATGAATATCAGCCTGTGTCACCTACAGCTGATAGCACACACGTGGTGACATGGCCTTGGCATCATTTAATGCCAACACACACAAACGTCATGTTCTGATTCTAATTAACGAGTTCTAATTCAGATCTAATCCAAAAAATTCTGCCAGGATGCATTTTATTTGCATGGACTTTCTGCTCATTCTCCTTTTAATGCCAAAACCCACTGGATATTGCCCAAACCCACTTGAAATTAAAAAACATTTTAAAAATTCTGCTTCATCGCTGCATTATTTGGTCTCCAGCACCTAGAGAAGTTTCTGCTTTAAAGATGTGAAGGAATTTCTTCCTGACTTTTCCAAAGCACTTTATCCACAGGCACACAAGTGGGAACGTGGCAGTGAAGTGTCCTGATGCTGTTCCAGCAGTGACCCCATTCTTAAACAATCCACTCCCAACCATTCCCCTGATCCAGTTTTCCCACCTGGACAGGGTGTTGATAAGGCAGGAGGCCGGGATGATGAATTGATGGAGGTTTCCCTGTGGGATCAGACCATGCCATGACGGATTCCTGACGTCAGCAGGCTGTGGAAAAACCTGGAATCCCAGAAAACACGGCCAGATCCTGCAGCAAACAAACACCAGTGCCCAGGATAATGCCTGGAAAAGCCTTACCCTGGGCACGGAGCTGTGCTTCTGCTCTTTTCCTGCCGGGATTGGAGCGGGGCCGAGCTGGCAGCGCTTCCCTGCCTGGTGCAGAGCTTCAAAGGCTGCTGGTATTTCCTTTGAGTCATCTGGGTGAAGAGGCTGATAAGGCTGGGCCGGGGCTCAGGGAGGTGTCAGAGCCTCTCTGTGCCTGCCTGGAGCTGCAGAGCCCTCCAGGGACATTCCAGGGCTGGATTTTGGCTCTCCAGGGTAAACTGTGATGGCTCCTGGCAGGAAAAGCTCCCTAGAAAAGGTCATGCTAACAGGAACCACTTGAAGAACAGATTTCATATCGTGGATGAGGGTTAGGATGTTCCAAACCCCGTATCCCAAAGTTTTACAAACTTTCTCAAGTCCCTCTGTGATGTTTCTGGCTTCCAGACCGGGTCTGATGCACATTTCTGACCCTCTGAAGATTTGGGAGCACTTTAAGGACTTTTTAAGACACTTCAGTTGTCCCTGTCTGAACAAGTCAAAGTGAGTGTACAAAACACATGGATAAACGTTGGAGTTGCATCCCTGTGCCTGACTGTGCTCTGGTTTTGGTGGAATTCCATCGTTTTTTCAGCAGGGAACACGCTGAGTGCTCTGATAAACGTAACAGGGATGGAGCCAGGACTTTGCATTTCAGGGTTTGTCCAGAGAGATCCAGGGAAGCTGGAGGAGTGGCAGCTTCACAGAGCTCGTGCAAAAAGCTGGATGGGGTCATTTCCACCACTCACTTCCAACTTCCCCTGTGATTCCCTGAGGTTCTTGCCACACAAACCCCTGTTTGCCAAGGCTTTCCCAATCCTCCCTCTGACACCAGAACTCTTTAGGGGAGACAACTTCCCCAAAGCTGTTTGCAGCAACTGCTCCTAATGACTCTCCTGCTGCTGCTTCCATCCAGATGACTCCAAGACGCTGGGAGATCCTTCCTGTCCCATCCAGTTGGCTTCACTCTGGATGAAGTGGAAGAAAATAAATGGAAACCCCAGCAAAGCTCTCGTGTGCTGCTGAGGGAGCTCTGCTTGTCATTAAAGGGCAACTGCTGCCAGGCTGCTGAATTCCAGAGTTTTATTTCCTGGGAAACCAAGTGAACCAACAGATTTGCAGCTGGAAGAGGTTGGATTGGGATGTAACTTCCTCACTGCTCCACGTCCTGTGGCAGTGGGAGAAAACCTTTCAGAGCACACAGGGAGAATCTGGGAAATGGGAATTGCTATGCTGCTGATTCCCTGTGTGTCCCTGGGCATAATCTTCCCATATTTCCCCTTCTCTTGGATTAAAAAAAATTGTATTGATTCTGTTCCTCTGCTTCTGCAGGGAGCAGTGAGGACCAGGACCTTGAGAGTTTTTTGGTCTTCTGAGTCCTGTAGATAGATGGAAATTTAAATTCATGTGTCAGACATTGAACCTGGTGCCAAGTAAAGGGATAGAACTGGGAGAGGTCATCACAAAATTATGTCTCAGTCTGGATTGTGCCAGAAATTCCCTTTGGTTTTCTTTCTGTGGCGAGAGGCTCTGTTTACGTCAGAAAGAATCTTCAGCCTTTCTGCACCAGGCTGGGGAGCTCACGAAAATCCTGGGATGAGGCTGATGCTGTCCCGGGTCTTGGCCAAACGTGCTGTACAAATCTCGGAGTTTCCCGCACGTTCCAAGCGTCTCCAGATGAATTTAAGATGTTCAGGATCGAAGAGACGTGGAAAAAGGGGAATAAACCATGGATGATGTCCTGTAACATCAGTGGAACATCCACCCTGCACGAGGAGTTCATAATTCCATTCATATTCCCACGTGGCACCACCAAAGGAAAGAGGAGAAAACTTCCAGAAGCTCCTTGTGGTTTCAGCTTTAATAACCCTGATCCCCATTCCCACCTTTCCTTAGTCTGGAAAAGCAGGAATATGATGTGTAAAGCTCCTTGACACTGAACTGACATTTGAATTTATTTTCTTATCATCTGAAGATTTACCAAGTCTTGTCTTGCTCTTCTTCTGATCAGCCTTCGGTTGGAAAGGAAAAGGAGAATTCCGGAAAACACCTCCCAGCAGAAAGAAGAAACATAAAGAAAGATGTCAGGGAGGTTTTTATACAGCTGACCAAACTTTTACCTCCATGGACAGTGTGGAAACTTTTCCCAGGTGCTCTGCACACCTGGAACAGGAGGAAAAGCCTTTTTTTCTGTGCTTTTTTTCACAGAGTTGTTTCCATCTCCTTTAAAATGGGCTTTAGACAGAGGAGGTCAGCACTAAAAATCTTTATCTATTTGTCAGCCTTATCATAACCAGGCATCAGTAAATGCCTTCTAAATCTTGCCTTTATATAGAAAACCAAACTATTTTTCCATATAGAATAGATTTATGTTAGTGCTCCAGTTTAACTTCTGTGTCTAAAGTAGGAAATCCCCAGTTTTTATGGATTTACCTTTCAGATTATGAAATATTACTCCTGGCCCTTAGAAACCCATTGATTTTGCTTTTCCTGTGGCAAACAAGAAGTGATATCACCCCTATCATAACTGAGTTTTGTTTTTCTTTTCCATTAAGTGCTTTGTCTCCTTAGGAAAAGTAGAGACACATCCAAAAGGTCCTTTCCATGCATTTTTTAATGCGTGATTTTCCTCATTACCTGTAAGCTCAAATCCCAATTAGGATTTCCAGGAGTTCTCCGAGCTATAACCGTGAAATATTGTAGGATTCCAAATGCAAGGAGCAGTTACAGCCCCGGGCTCCTTTCAGTGCTCACAGATGCAAACCTTCCCTGGAAGCAGGATGAGGATTTCCCTTCCCTGGATGCAGGATAAGGATTTCATGTTGTTTTCCTATGAAAACACTTTGGGACTCTCGACCGTCATTCCCTACATGGTCAGATATGAAGACAATTCCCTGCTCGGAGCACTGCCAGCTGATGGCCCAATCATTCCTCAGGGCCACGAGGATGGAGTGCAGGAGGGAAATCCAAGAGGACAAGTTGGATTTCTACCCTGCGGAATTGTTCTGAGTGCGGAGCCAAGCCCAGCTCCGCTGGGAAGGGGGATTTTAGGGATCCCTTGGAGGCTGGCTGGAAAGCCATCTACTCCTGCTGCCTGACAGGAAGCTGTAACAGGATCCGAGAGGAATCTCCTTTCCAAGGCAGGGAGAACTCAAGGTTCATCCCCATGGAACACCAAGAACAGGAGCTTGAATGCCCTGTGATTCTAGGTGCTGCTGGGCACTGACAAATTAATTGTTAGACAATGCTGGCTTGTCAATATTGCAAAAATTCCCTCTAATTGCACATTGCTCCTTCACTCTCATTCCACCTTTTCCTCTGCCTGCATCCATGGGAACATTTATCCCCGTAATTCCCTCTCTGTGAGCTCACACATCCCATCCCAGCGTGCTGGAAAATGAACCTTTGACTGAAAGGGAGAAATTCCTTCCAAAACAAAAAGGAAAGAGCTGCTCCTCTCCTGGAAATAGGTGAAAACATTTTTTGCAGCAGCAGCCATGTCATTTCTTCCCCCTTTGTTTTTCCTACCCCATTAACATATTTGAAAGTTAATTACAATATTCCAAAGCTCTGAAAGGGACTCAGTGCAGTCTCTGGTCCATTCTAAGGCAAATTTTCCCTTCTCTCCTGAAGCACTGCAGGGATAATAAAAAAACCTTCTACACTACACTCAAATTTTCCTTCCCACCAGCAGTTCTGAGTCATGTCCAGGCACAGAGGTTTTCCCTGGGGAACAGGGGAGGTTCATTAACAGCCACAGCAGCTCCTGCAGCCTGTGGTGCTCAACACTCTCAATCATCCCATTTGTCCCTTCACATCCAATCCCTGCAGCTCTACATTCGTAAAACAAATGTTCACCCTTAGGTGGATTCCTGATTTTCTCAAATCTTGCATCTTCTTCCAGGAAAGGCCGTTTAGGCTGCCCTTTTTAGTTCTCTGCTCCCCTGAACTGTAAGAACAAAAGGGGTTTTAATCAGTATCTCCCAACCGTTCTGAGCCTGGAGCAAAGAGAGGTGCAGGGACCAGGTGTGGTTTGTGAGTCTGGGTGCAGACAGGCACAGATTTGCTGATATGAAGGAATTAAAATGTGAAAAAGTGAATGAATGAACCAGGAAAGTCCAGAGCATTCAGGGAATCCCCTGCCTAGAGGAGAGAACCCCAGGACTTTCCCTGCTCCTCTCCTGCAGAAAGGATGTAAAGGATGGCAGCGGTGCCTTCCAGGCCCTTCCCTGCCCCAGGGCTCTCCCAGCTCCTTGGCTGTGCATCCATAACATCTCTGAAGTCACTGCTGGTGGCTCAGGAGCAGGAATGTGGGGATTAAAGGAACATTTCCTGTGAAAGGGATACCCAGGTGCACATGGCATGGATCCCAGAGCCCTCCTGCCCTCCAGAGCTGTTCCCCTGTGTTGTAGGAGGGCTCATAACCAAGTTTCTGTCCCATTATGATGGTGTCTCACAGAGGGCTCCAGGCAGGGATATTTTCTTGCCCTCCCCTGTGGCACTGACAGGATTTGAATCCCCCAGCTCCAGGCCCTGCACAAATTTGGAAAGATTTTATGTCCGGAGAAGCATCAAAGAGCTGAGGGCTGGGTCTCTCAGGGCTGGGTCTCTCAGGGCTGGGCCAGACGCTGGAATTCCTCCCCCCAACAGTGAAATTCCTGTGAACTGGGGTCTCCCACATCTCCCACAAAAGCTGCTGACTTCATTTCTAACGACAACAATAACCCAGACTGTGAGGACTGGGTAATTAATGAGCTTTAAATCTTTGGGGGAAAGGAAAGCGTGGGTGACTTGGCTGGTGGTGACAGTGCTGGGGCCAGGCCCACGACCTCCTGGTCCCACTCTTGCTCTGAAGGAGGAGGTTGTTACTCTTGGCACCACATTCCAGAGAGATGCAGCCACGCCGGGCTCCTTTACCTGCTCCAAGAAACCATCCACATCCATGGCTGGGAATGCTGGACTCAAGCTGCCAGCAGGTAAAGGAGAGGGGTGCTGTTTATTTTAGTTTAGCCTATTTAAAGCCTTATAATTATTTTTCATATGGCTGTATCCATAATTATTTATTTTGGGCTTCAGGCAGGATTTTCTCTTTTAAAACTGCACCCACTTGAACTCGGCAGCTGCCTTAACTCATGCAATAGGAATGAGCTGAGATTTCCAGGGAAAGGGAATGCAAACCTTCCTGTGAAGTGTTTCTTACCAGGGTCTATCAGCTACAGCCACCCTGGCACTCTCAGTCTGGGCAGGGACAAGGCTCTTTTCCAGATGAAAAGTCTGAGATTCACTGCCTGACATCAGACACTGGATCTGTCCCACACCTCCCTGTGCCTGTAAAATCCCCCACGGCCTTTTCACCTCAGCCAGGCCCTCAGGAAGTGATTTAACGTGTTGTGGAAACTGAAGGAGTGAGTTGCTCTCAAATGACAGGGACGAGAGTTCCTTCCCCTCAGTCACCTCTTGTTTTTGTGGGACAAAGCATGGTGCTCCCATCAATTCTTGGTGGTGACAGCTCCTGGCCAGCCTCAAGCTGAGCTGAGTGTCCAAGCCACCCACAAGATGGGCCCCCAGCCCTAATGGGGACATTGTGTAGCTGTGATCTCCCCAGCCTCTTTATTTCAGCAGTGCAAGAGCAGTTTAGGAGCTAAAACCAAGGATCTGTGCAAATATCTGGTGAGAAACGTGGGGTTTATGAACAGGTGACAGACAAGAATTCCTGGTCCCTGATGCCCCTGTGTTGTCAGCTCCGGGATGGAGATGCTGCTGCTGGACCTCACCTGAGCCTTGAGAACCGAAGCAGCAGCTGGTGAAGGGACACAAACCTGCCCCGAGTGCCCTGGGAAGTCCCTGCGGTGCTGTCCCCACATCCTCCTGGCTAATCCTGCAGGAAGGGAGCTGCTGGAATGCGCAGGGATGGACACAGCACGCAGGCCCGGAGCTGCCCCCTGCCCAGGACTGCTTTATTTGAAGGATGAAGTCGATTTGTTTGCATTTGCATTTGTAAAATCCCCAAAAATCCTGTGCAATTCCATGAAACTCATGCCTGCTTCTCTCTGGCTGGGCAGCAGAGCTGCCAGGCACAGGGATGAGCTTTTAAGAGCCTTCAGCCCCTGACTCTGGGGGATCTGGGAGTGGTGGGGAGAAGAGCTCAGAGGGATTTCCAGGAGAATGGGAATCTCAGGAGAGAAGCCAGAAATCCCATGGATGAAACTGCAGCGGCCTGGAGGGAGGAATTCTGCCCCTTGAGAGTTCAGTGGCATTTCTGCCTTTTTCCCCTCCTAAAATCCCAACCCAGATCCACATTTGCATCCAACCTCTCATTTGGGCAATGCAGCTTCTCCCTCCTTGCTCCACCTGCTCCTCCAGGACACCTTTCCCTACTTCCCACTTCCACCAGAGGGTTACACAAGTGATTATGAAACCAAATGACCTTTGAAGTGGGGAATCAACGGCTGGGCAGGGCTCAGTTCCCTGCAGGAATATTTACGGGCACAGCAGGAAGGTTGCACGAATTTCTTTCATTGGAGGGAGAAGGCAGAGAGCCAGCACGTGTCGTGCTCACCTCAAACATCCAAATCTTCATTATTATCTTGGTTTACCTGCCCTGGCCTTCTGGCCTGCCCTGGGGAGCAGCTCAGCTGCAGGAGGGAAGCCAAGAGATATTTCTGGGGGGAAAACATTTCCTAGAACTGCAAATGTGAGTGGAGAAAACTTCTCTCAGGGATTTCTTGGACTCAGAGATGGACACAGGTGACTCAGAGAAAATTGCAGGCACAGAGTTCCTGGAGAATTTCTCTGCTTTCTGTGCTGACTGCCAAGGCTGGAGCATCCCTCCAGCAGCATCTCCAGGGATGCAAACAAAAAGTCCTCAGACAGGCACACGGATGGATTGTTTAAGGCAAAAAGCTGAGCCTCTGATACTTTCCGGTGAACTGAGGGAAAACATTCCTGTTTTGGGGGGAATGGGGAGGAATTCTGGAGGATGCAACATTCTAAAAACGTTGAGTCTGTGCCTCCACGGAAAAGGTGAATAGTGGGAGTAGGAGAGGGAGGAATTGCAGGTTCTCTGGTCGGACTTGGAGCCATTTTTTATCCCAAATATTCTGCCGAGAGCCGGCGGAAGGGGCGAATTTGAGCTTGCCAGGGCTAATTTTAGCACGAGACAGCCTTACACCATTTCCCTCAGGGCTGGCAACATCAAAAAAAGAATTAAAATAAAATCAACCCCAGATTAAAATCGCCCAATTACCATCGTGCAGCAAATAAAAACACTCGCCAGAGATGTAATCGGCCGTGCTATTAAATCCCGGTAGCACACAAAGCCCAGTTCCAGATACCATCTCCGAGGTGGTGCCGCACACAATGGCCCATCTAAACGCAATTACTGGCATTGTTTAAGGAGTTAAACAGGGCTTGTTTAAGGAGTTAAACAGGGTTTGTCTGACATTCCAGACGGGCTGAGGTGGGGAAAGAGCCCAGGTGGTGCCAGGGGCTGCTCTGCATTCAGCGCGAGTTCATGAACGAGAAAATGGGAATATTAAAGGTGGGATGTGCGAGACGAGCTGGGAATGGGCTGCGGAATTCCCCCGGAGCAAGGGAATGACTTCAGCAGGGTTCACATCATGGCCAGGATGGGAGGGAGCGAGCGGCGGGAGAGTGGAGAGAGAATTCTGCGTGTTGGACTCCTCACCCGGATACCTTCGTGCTTCCCACCCTTCTCGCGACCAGACTCGGCACCCAATTAAGCAAATTAGTTGATGGTAGCCAATTAAACAACAGCCTTTGCACGGTCTGGAGGTGGCTGTCTCCAGGATTCTCAGTCCAGTCACTGTTAAAGGATCCTCCCGTCCCCCAAATCTTGCAGAATTCAGCCAGTGACTTTCCTTTGGGGCACCCGTTCACTTCCACGCTCAGAGCAAAATCCCCGTGACAATTCCCCCTGGAACGGTCCAGTGTCTGTGTAAAATGGGAAGGTTGATATAACAGCCAGGTTTAGGCTTTACTAAGAATTCAGAGAATTAACTTAAGCCACTTTTGAATTGTGATTTTCTCTTTCCAGCATGGTTTTTAGGGAAAGGATGGGATCCTTTATGTTGTAGCCACAGAGAAAACCAAACTTTTTAGGACTCTCTCATGAAGTTGCTCCAAAAGAACTGACAGACACCGGTGGATGTCCTCTTAATATGCCTGGAGAAATAAGGAATTGTTGATTGTGCTTCATTGAGAAAATCATGGGCACAACGACTGCAAAGGTCCACGGGATCCAGGAGGAAAAGGTGATTAAACCAAATGAAACCCTCTTTGGTTTGCCCCAGAGGAAGAACATCCCTGCAGCACCCACCATGGCCATCCCACCCTGCAGCAATTCCTCCTCAGTCCATCCCCTCGGAGCTGAGGCAAAGCTCAGCAGCCACTCAGCTATTTTGGGTTTGATACGAGGCAGATTTGATACGAAAGCTCTCAGGAAAAACCAAATTTCCTCTTGGACTCTGCAGAACTGGGCACAAATTCCGGCACACGGAGTTCCTGTTCCTATAAGCTCATGGAGCTGCCTTCTAAAATTAGGAGTGAGGTGGAAGTCTGCCCTCCCTGCACACAGGGACCTGTGTCCTCAGCTCCAAGACTCACCTTGGGGGTGCAGCAGACCCTCCTGGATGGAGGGGTGGAGAGGTCAGAGCTCCCTGTGCTGTTTTCGTGGAATATCTCCTGTATCCATGGCCATTATTTATGGGAGTCAGAGCTTCACACCAGTGGAGGTGCCACATAATTTGTCTCCCGCTTAATGACACTGAAAATTGTCTGAGCAGCTCAGGACCCCGGGACAAAGGCAGGGAAAAGGTTTTAAATCAGAAGGCGCCTTCAGTTCAGCCAAAATTTGGTGCATTTGTCTTGGAATCAGCCTTGGCCTCACACCCTGAGTGTGCAACTCCAGCCCAGGCTCCTGGGAATTTATGGCTGCATTTAGGTGACCTCATGTGGCCCCACTGCACCAGGCTGGTGTCCCCTCTGAGCTGCTGGTGGCGGTGATGGAGCAGAAGCCACTCAAAAAAACCCCACGTGTGTGGCAAACTCCTCTTGTGCAGCCTCACAGCCCGCGAGGAAACCAGATCTGGGGACAGGACAAGGGAACTCAGCTGGCACCACGGGCTCAGGGGTCACTGGCAGGGACAAGCCGAGAGCGAGGTGTGGGTTGGAGACAGCGATCTCCTGTGCTTGTGAAAACCACGTTCAACTGTGGGAAAAACAGCAACGAGAAGTAAAAAGCGGTGATAAGCATCTTTTATCTGCGGCTGTTCCTGCGGTGCTCTGTTCCGTTTCCTCTGCTGCCCTCACGTTGTGTCACTCTGTAACCTGGACTCACCAGCGGCGTTGATTTACGCACCAGCGGCTCAGTCTTTGGCCCAGGGACAATGAATCGCTGGTGCTCAGCTGTCCCAGCAGTGTCGTGTTCCACACAAAGTGCCTCACTTTTCTCTGGGGTCATTGCTCGTGTCCAGCAGTTTCCTTTTCCCTTGGTCTCGTCTAAAACACAGTAATTGCTTCCCTGCAAGTGCTGGGGCTGCAGAGGTTAAAAGCTGGGATCTCCCACACTCAGATACCCTGGAGATGCACGGGGAGGAGCAGAGCATCCTCCAGCCCTGCTGCACGAGGTCCTGCTCTGCTCAGTTTCCCTTCCCACCTTCACAGCACCCTCGGGTGGGATCAGGTGGGGACAGTGGCACCTGTGGGAGCTTTAGGGGAGCTGCAGGGTCAGGCAGGAGCTGTCCCAGGCACTTCCCAGCACCCTGCAGCCCCAAGAGTGGAGCAGACCCCCCACTGCCCCTTCCCCTGCAGGGCACAGGGTGGCACCGTCCCTGGGGGCAGAGGTGGCAGCATCACCCCCTTCCAAGGCAGGAGTGTCTCTGTCCCTTCTCCTGTCCCTCCTGACACAGGTGAGTGCTAAAGGGAACGCCGGGCTTCCCTCACTGCTGCTGGAGCAAGGAGACAGCCCAGGGCTTCCTCCTGGCCATGCAGAGAGCTCCAGAAAGAAATGAGCAAACAAAAACCCCACTTTGTCACTCAAAACCTATTTCTGGTTGCACCCTTGTTCCCAACAAGGATAAAGGAGAGATTAATGGGGAGCTGCGAGTCAGGGCTGGCTCCCTTTCATGGCTTGGAGGGCAAGAGAGGAAAAGAAATGAGGAGCCAGGAGGCTGCACTCTGATCCCCCAAAAAACCTGCCCAGAGCACCCTGACCCAGCCAAGCTGGAGTGTGAGGAAGTCAAAATAATTCCAGGTGGCTCCAAGCCTCATCCAGCCTGGCCTTGGACACTGCCAGGGATCCAGGGGCAGCCACAGCTTCTCTGGGCACCCTGTGCCAGGGCCTCTCCACCCTCCCAGGGAAGAATTCCTTCCCAATATCCCATCTAAATCTACCCTCCATCAGTTTGAAGCCATTGCCTGTGTCTCATTTCTCCAAGGTCTTGTAAACAGTCTCTCTCCATTTCCCTGTAAGTTCCCTCAGGTACTGGAAGGCTGCAATGACGTCCCCAGAGGAAGGCACAGGTGGCCCACAGAAAGTGTCCCTGTCCCTCCTGACAGCCACACCCGGCACATCCAGAGGAATGCAGCAGCAAAAAGAGGGAAAGCAGAGTGAATCCCCTCTGAGCGGGCACTGCCAGGTTGCCCAAAGGGTGCCCGGTGTGGCTCGGGATGGGCAGCAGGGGCTGGCGTGAGCCGGCAGCCGCAGGACGAGCGATCCCTCCCCGCCCTCTGCATCCTGCTGCTGCCTCCTCTCACTCTCCCTGCAAGGAATTTCACAAATTCCTCTGCCGCCGAACACTGTTTTTGTTGAGGATTGTCACTTCCAAGCTCTCGCCAAGAGCCTGATCTGGCCAGGCCACTTAATTCCAGAGTGTTTGTGATAAACATCTGGGCAGGCAGGGTACGGCCAACATCCAGCTCCTCACAGTCCTCAGGAAAGTCTTCCATGCCCAAAAGCCCAGCTGTTTATTCCAATTAATGTCAGTTGGGCTGATAAAAGTGATTATTTCTCTCTCCTGGCCCTGCTTTCTCATTGATCCCACAGGCTGCTCTTCAAATGCCACTCAGCGAGGAGGGAGCACACATCCAATTACGAAAAGGGAAAAGATCAGCGTGATGACAAAGCACCAGGGCCAGTAGGGCACGAAACAAATGAGAGGTGTCTGCTTTTGACATCCTGTAATCCCAAGAAACCCAGAAGGAGGCGTTTTGGGGCTCTTCCCTCCAAAAAAAATCAATCTGAACCGTGTTCGTAATATCTCTGAGGTTTGGTGTTGTATTTGTTTAAATAAGAAGCCTTGGACCAGCTGGAAATCTAATAATTACTCAAAAGCACAGGTAAAGTCATGCAAACCTCAAAAGCAAGTCAGACTTGGGGTGATGGAATTTATTTCCATGTGAGGCAAATTCCTGCCTTTTTTTTTGAACCTGTGGTCACTTGTCCCACTTTGTGTGGGCCACGGCTTTGTAGTCAAAGGCAAAAATCAGCTCAAGCCCTGGGCCCACCCTGCCACACCTAAAAGGTGAGCAAAGATTGCCGAAGAGGAAATCAAGGGAGAAAATCAAGGAACGAAAATCAGCCTTGCTCTGCTTCCTCCGGCACAGCCTCTTAACCAAAGCCCAGGCTGAGGTTTCTTTGAACAGAGCACAACAAAGACAAAACATCGAGCTGTAAACGGGGCTGGCTGATCCCTGGGCCACAGATTTACAGGGTCCTGCAGCAGCTTCTGGACAGGGATTGCCAGAGACAGGGATGCCTTGGATAAAACACTTGTTGCAAAGCAGAGAACTCGGCTTTGTCTCTCTCAGAGCAGGGGTTTCCCACCACATCCCCAAATCTGCTGCTCCTGCCAGGGCCCAGTGCTTCCTGCAAGGCTGAACATCTGTAGGATGAACATCTCTATGGTTATTAGGTAGGGGACTTAATTCTTTAGAATGCTTGGATTTGGTGTCAGAATACTCAGAAACAGTTCAGCAAACTCACCTGGTCACTACCTGACACCTCGAGTGCTTCCTAGAGCTGTCACATCAGCTCTTACCAAAAAAGGGGGAACTGGAGCTGAGGGTGAGGTGTAGTTCCCAAACCTTCTGCTTTTCCTTCTCGTTCTGCTCCTCACTCCCACTGCTGCATCTCCTCCGTGCCCCTGCTTTTCCAGCAGCTTTTGTCCGTGTTTCCCCTGCAAGGTGAGTGCTGCTGGCCCGGGCAGAGGGTGGGAATGGATATTGCACCCAGCCAGTGCTCCCTGAGCCCTCGCGGACCACAGCCCTGCCGGGGTGAGGTCTGTGAAAGCCTCAGTGCCACAAACTGAACCCGGCAGATCACGGCTGTACCTGGGGGTGTGTGGAGGGAGTGATGGCCCCGTTTAGCTCATTTATCCTACGGGCAGGGGAAGCTCCAGGTAATTAGCTCAGGTCATTAGCTCCTCCCAGCGTCCCTGCTTCCCCAGATGTCTGCAGTGGCAGGGGGTGACCCGTGGATCTTCTGTTCCTTGTCTCTTCATTTCTAAGCCTCTGAAGTGTGTGGATGTAGAGCTGGAGTGTGGGAAGAGCGGGGAAGCCACCGATTCAGGGAGGTCCCTGCCGAGACAGACACTTCTGGACACACCACTGAAACTGCCTTTAATCTCGTTTCCTGATTCCAGTACCTCATCTGCCCCTCTGGTTTAAACCACAGAACTTCCTCCCTCCTCTGTAAATATCCCCAGCACAGGCAGGGCACGACAGGGACACCCAGAGGGCTGTGGTGTGGGGACAGTGGGGCAAAGACAGTGAAAAGTGGGGAACCTGTCCCTGGCCCCTGGCCCTTGGCACCCCAGCACTGCAGGACAAATGAAGCAGAACCATGCAAACCCATCAGACCCCAAGAGCTGATGAGTTTCAAATAAAACTTAACATTGACAAGTATTTAATTGCTGACAAAGGCAGGAGTCTGGCACTGCCTGAGCCATGGGAGGGCCACAGAGCTGCATCCAGCCAGGGACCGACCTGCAGCTGCTGCCGGTGGCATTGGGGTAATCTGGGTGAAAACAATTCTTTATTTTCACCCTTTCTGTGGCACAGGGCTGTTTTAGAACCACAGCTTTCAGCTGTCACCTCTGAAAGCCTCCAGGGCCAGCAGAGTGAGATGTGCCTCTGAGAGAGCAGTGGTGGTTCAGAGGGATGGCAGAACTGAAACTCCAGAGGCAGCATTATCTCCTGTCAGGCTAAAAGGAAGTTTTCAGGATTCCTTAGCCCTTATTTAGCAAACGTGTTTGTTTTGGAGGGAAATACTTGTGACAGTGTGTGGCTCTGCCCGCATGCCTGGCTGCAGCGTGGCCGGCCAGTGTCCAGTGGTCACTCCCTGCCTGGTCAGTGCCCCCACGACAGTTGAGAGGTGTCTGTACCTTTGACCAGCTCTGGGATTTCTGTGGCTGCTTCACTTGGATGCACCCCACAGTTGGGGTGCTGAGCTGGGGGTGAAGCTGCAGCAGCAGCACCGAGCTGGGGACTGACAGGGATGGGGACCTGGGTGACATCCTGTCACGAGGTGTCACCAACGAGGATGGGGTGCCAGGGGTTCTCCGGTGCCAGGAGCCCCAGAGTCCTCGGGATTTTCCTGGTGCTGTGTGTCCTGGTGACACGCAGGGAGCACACAGGGTGCGTAGGTGGGGTGGGGACACCTCCGGGCAGGGAGCGCGGGGACATTTGTGACATAGCGAGTGCACGTGTGGCGCTGCAGGCAGAAGGCACAGGGACACGGCAGTGCGTGGAGCCCAAAGGGCCACCGCGGGGCGCGGGAAGGGAGAACACCGCGAGTAAGGGGGGCACGCCCGGAGCAGAGAGGGCCCACGGCGCGGGGACACGGCGGGGATGCAGCGCGCGGGGCGGGGACGCGCGTGGGGCAGGCGGGGGTGGCCGCGGGGTGNNGCACCTGTCCCGCACCTGTCCCGCACCTGTCCCGTATGCGCGGCTCCCGGAGCAGCGCCGCGGCTGCCGAGCCCTGAGCAGAGCCGAGCCCCCCCGCCGCCCCGGGGCTGTCGCCGGGCCATGGCCGCGGCGGGGACCGAGCTGCCCGGCGGCAACGCCAGCGCCAACCAGAGCGCCGCCGACCCCACGGTGTCGCGGGACGTGTGGGTGGTGGGCATGGGCATCCTCATGTCGGTGATCGTGCTGGCCACCGTCTTCGGCAACGTGCTGGTGATCATGGCCATCGCCCGCTTCCAGCGCCTGCAGACTGTCACCAACTGCTTCATCACCTCGCTGGCCTGCGCCGACCTGGTCATGGGGCTGGGCGTGGTGCCCTTCGGGGCCTGCCACATCATCATGGAGATGTGGACGTTTGGGAACTTCTGGTGCGAGTTCTGGACCGCTTTGGACGTGCTGTGTGTCACGGCCAGCATCGAGACCCTGTGTGTCATCGCCGTGGACCGGTACTTCGCCATCACCTCGCCGTTCAAGTACCAGAGCCTGCTGACCAAGGGCAAGGCCCGCGTGGTCATCCTGGTCGTGTGGGTGGTGTCGGTCCTGACCTCCTTCCTGCCCATCCAGATGCACTGGTACCGGGCAGACCACGAGGACGCCATCCGCTGCTACGAGAACGAGATGTGCTGTGACTTCTTCACCAACCAAGCCTACGCCATCGCCTCCTCCATCATCTCCTTCTACGTGCCCCTCGTCATCATGGTCTTCGTGTACGCCAGGGTCTTCCAGGTGGCCAAGAAGCAGCTGCAGAAGATTGACAGGAGCGAGGGGAGGTTTCACACCCAGAACAAGGAGCAGGAGCAGAAAGGGGGAGCCGGGCACCGCCGCTCCTCCAAGTTCTTCTTGAAGGAGCACAAGGCCCTCAAAACCCTGGGCATCATCATGGGCACCTTCACGCTGTGCTGGCTGCCCTTCTTCATCGTCAACATCGTGCACGTCATCCAGGACAACATCATTCCCAAGTACGTGTACCTCCTCTTGAACTGGCTGGGCTACATCAACTCTGCCTTCAACCCCCTGATCTACTGCCGGAGCCCCGACTTCAGGTACGCCTTCCAGGAGCTGCTGTGCCTGCGCAGGTCCGCCCTGAAGATGTACGCCAACGGCTACTCCAACAGCAACGGCAGGAGCGACTACAACGAGGAGGACAACGGCTACCCCCTGGCCTCGGATAAAGCCTGCGACTTTCTCTGCGAGGAGGGCTCCTACCCTCGCCCCGAGGACTTTTTGCACGGCAAAGGTACTGTGCCCGGCGGGGAGGGTGCCGGGGGCTCTGGCGCGGCACGCGGGGGTTGCACAGAGGAGCCTTTCCAAGGAAAACGAACCTCCTTTAATAACAATAGCGACTCTTTTCTAGAGAGCGCCTAAAACCTCACGGCTGCAGGAAACCCCGAACTCTAACTCTGCAAAGCGGGGCTGGCCCCGGGCAGGGCGGAGGGGCTGCTGGCAGCCCCCCGGTGTGGGGCGCGACCCGGGGGTCCCTTAGCGGGGTGGGGGATGCGAGGCTGTGCAGAATGCTCCTCCCTGGAGGGGCTTCCTGGCCGTCGCCGGGACTGAACTACCTCATGACCTTGCTGGGAGCTGGGAGCGGGGCTGGACCCCCCTGCACCGGTGGGACTGCTCCCAGTCCCCTTCTCACAACCCCACTGGTGGCCGTGGGGCCCTCCAGGCCAGGAGGGCACCTGGGGCGGGGGTGGCACTGTGCGACAAACCGGCGGGGAAGGGATGCAGGCAGCGGGGCTGAGCGCGGCTCGGCGGGGCAGCCTCGGGGCTGCCGGCACTGGGACAGTTCGATCTCCGCCCAGAAACTGCGAACGCTTTGTGGGGTTTTGTTTTGCCAAATGCTACGGGACTTTCTGCAGAAAAAAAAATAATAATAGGAATAAACGGAGCGTTTGCCTAGAATGTAAGCCTGTGACTGTGGGACTCAGGAATGCGGCGCTGGGAAGGCGGGTGGCACGCGGCTACAATCACAGCCCGGCGCTTTGCGTCCAACCAAAAGCTTGTAAAGCGCCCGGTTTGTTTAACTACAAGGCTCAGACGACAGCGAGCCCGGGGAGGTGGGAGGGAACGAGCCTTCGGATTTTCCATGGCACCTTGGAAGCGCAGCTCCGGCCGCGGGACGGCTGCAGGTTGGGTGTGGAGGGGTTTTTGCCCCGTGTGCCAGGCTCTGCCAGGTGTCCCCGGGCAGGGGGGGGCTGCGGGACAGGACAGGGCTCTCTGGGGACAGGACAGTCCCCGGCTGGAGGGGAGCAGCGATTCGGGCTGCGGACGCACCCCGGTGTGACACGCTGGACCCGCGGCCGGGAGGATGTGCAAGCGCGGGGTTCTGTCAGGAATACTCGGCAGAGGTGCAGGAAAAGCCGCTCCCGGGACCTCTCGGCGCTCCAGGGGCCGTGGTGTCCCGGGGGATGCTCGGGCACCGCCGGCGTGCGGAGCCCCCCCATTTCCACGGGGGTGTTGGTGGCGTTGTCGCTCGGGCCGTGCCGTGGTCAGTTTGGGGTGTGGGGGTCGCTGGGTGCCCGGCAGAGCTGGGTGGGTGGCGAGTGACCAGTCCGGGGCCGAGTCCCGATGCAGGAGGAGGCAGAGGGGCTTTGGGGCAGCGCCGTGCCCCGTCGCGGAGGGGCCGCAGCTGGCATGGGGGTGGAGCGGGGTTTCTGGTTACCGACACCTCCTGGCAGTCCCCGTGTGGCCTTGGCTCTCCTGGCTGCTCTCGGGACCTGCCCCGAGCGCTGGTGCCGACCGGGCTGGAGGGGAATCCCCCCGGATCGGCAGGGAGCAGGGAGGGTGTCACTGCTGCTGCTCTGTGCTGCTGCTGCAAGGTGTGGGGACAAACTCCTCGGGCTCTCACACCCCTCAGGGTAAAACCCAAGGCTCTGGGAACTCCTACTGCTCCTTTTTTTCTTTCCCAAAGTGGTCCTCATCCTGCTTGAGAAGGGTGCTGGGAAGGAGGAGCAGCTGTAAGAGCCTTCTCTAACCCTGTGACTGGCTCGGCTCCTCTTGTCACCTTTGCAGCTCAGCACTGCAGCAGGGGCAGGGAATGTGGCTGAGAGCCCTTCCCTCATCCTCTGCCTGCCCGTGCCCTCACCTGCTGCCTTGGGGGGGATGCCAGCAGTGCCCCAAGTCCCTGGAATGTGAGGCAGAGGAAGGGTGTGGTGACACGGTGACACTTTGTGGCGTGAGAGGCCGCAGGGCAGCCCTTCAGGTAAACATTAACAGGCTGCTGAGCAGGGGACACGGGGCAGCAGCGGGGCTGGCAGTCAGGTGCTGTTTGCTTCGTGTTGCACAAGCACTGAGAGGTGAGAGGCTCTAGGGTGGTGTGGAGTCGGTGTAGGAACAAACTTGGTGTAAGTGCACACTTGGTGTAGGCACACAGTAGGTGTAGGTACTCAGTCTGGGGCTGGAGATGTAATTTAGCTCAGTGCAGGCTGTGATTATTAAATAGCATTCGGGGGAAATGAGAATTAACCTCTTGATTGCAGAGATCAATATCTCTTGCGTTTTTATCTCTCCTGTATTTCTTGCCGGTCTCTTCCATTCTGCCGTGCCCAGGGCACTGGGGGTTTGAGGGCAGCAAGGGCACACAGTGACGAGGTGTCCCGCAGTGATGGGGGGCCAGGCCAGCCCCCAGCAGGCTCAAATTCGCACCAGTTTGAGGCAGGATCCTCCGGCACAGGGAATTCCCGTGTCCACATCTCTGTTGTGGTTTGTACTTTCACTATGATGAATTGTTTGCATTTCAGTAGCACTCGTGGAGCAGGGTTTGTTGTCCAAATAATTGTTCTCTTTTTTTGGCTTCCTCTTCTCACTTCAGATATTGTGGCTGTGGGTAGCCAAAGCCGGGAGATGAGCAAGTGATTATTTGCAGAACCACTCCAGCATCCAGAGCACGTGCATGTGGAAGGGACAGGGAATTTTGGGCTGTTTGCACTGGACGAATGACCTCGGTACTGCAAAGCTCAGCTGCAGTGTCAGGAAACCTCAGGCTTGCAGTGGAGTCTGGGTGTTGAAGAACTGATCTCTTTCCTCTAAGGCAACATGGTAAAACTGGTGAAATATAAACTGTGCAGTTCTGGGGGCAGCTGGAATTAAAAGAGAGAAATACTGGAGGAAAAAATATTCTGGCACCGCCAAAGCTGAACCTTTCCATGGTTGGAAAGAAAAAGCTTTGTCCTGTTAAAATATTTTATATTAAAAAGATAGTTTTATAGACACATTAAAAAATAGAACATTGAAGTCAGGAGTCACTGTTTAAATTAGATTTTAGGATTTTACACTGGCAGAGAGTTGGCTCAGCTTGAACACATCTGATAAAACACACGGTGGTGATTTCATATGAGGGAAATCAGTGACAAATATTAAATTCTTCCTGCAAACAGAGCAGACTAAAGCCAATGCTGTGCTGCTGTCTTTACCTCGTGCCACTGCCACAGAGGTGGGGGCACAGGGGGGACACAAGCCCCAGGTGCTGGTGTGCAGCCAGCTGCAGCTTGGCCCTACGTTCACTGCTTTTATCCACTTTGTTTTTGTTTTTAAAGTCTTGGTGGGGTGAACGTCACAAACACAGCTTGGGTGTTGTTACAAAATACTGCCCTCGCCGTGGCTCCTGCCTGGGATTGGGGCAGCTGCAGTTTCCACATCAGGGCTGTCTTTGCTTCATCCCCCAGAACAGAAAGCTGCTGGGTTACGCCAATCCTTTGCCTCTCGGGAACATTCCTGGGCAGCTTTGGGCAGCCGGGGCTGGAAATGCTGCTTGATGTGGAAGTGAACAGAGGGAAAAGGCTCCGGGTGCAGATCCCCACCTGGAAGTGTGGCTCGAGCACCTTTGGAGGACTGGCTGTTCCCGAAGTGCCTCATATCCCAAACTGTCCAGCAATTCCTACAGTCCAGCATTGCCCACGGGTGCATCTTGCACTGTCCTGGGGCGTCAGGGCTGTGCCAGCCCCAGCCCTACCTGTGGATTCACCCTGGGGTTCAGGTGAAGGTGAGGCCCCAGCACAGAAGAGGGGGAGGGCAGAGACTTCAGTTACTAAATGCCCCCAAATGTTTGAAAATCGGCCAGGGATTAGGAGTGTGGAAAGGAGAGCCCGCAGAGGGAGCAGATGTGTGAGCAGCACACAGCTCTGCCCCCTCACAGCTGCTGGGCTTTGCAGAGTTTATTTCAGGGTTTATTTACTATAAGGGCCGTGTTTCTGCCGCCCCAGGAGGGCATTGCCAGGCTGGCTGGCATTAAACAGCAGCCTGCACTTTACCTCTCAGCATCTCTTGCCCTTCTGGTGTAGAATCGCAGACTCTTTTAGGCTGGAAAAGGCCTTGAAGGTCGAGTCCAACGTTAACCCAGCATTCCCATTGATCCAGATCCCTCTGCAGAGCTGTCCTGCCCTCCAGCAAGTCAACATTCCCCTCCAATTCAGTGTCATTGTTGAACTTAATGAGGATCTACTCAATCCCCTCATCCAGATCATTGATAAAGATATTAAACAGGACTGGCCCCAAAACTGAGCCCTGGGGACACCACTGGTGACCAGCCACCAGCTGGATTTATTCCATCCCCCACTCCCTGGGCTTTTAACCCAGTCAGATTTGTCCCAGTGAAGAATGAACCCATCCAAGTCAACGGAATCCAGTTTCTCCAGGAGAATGCTGTGGGAAGTGGTGTCAAAACTTAATTAAAGTCCAGGTAGGCATCATCCACAGGCTCTTCCTCATCCATGGAGTGGTCATCCTGTCACAGGAGATCAGGTGCCTGTTTTCCAGCTCAGGAGCATAACTGGTCTTATTACTAAAGACCAAGAAGGCATTGAGCACCTCAGCCTCTTCCTCATCCTTTGTGTTTCTCCAATAAAGGATGGAGACTCCCCTTAGCCCTCCTTCTCTTGCTGATGTATTTATAGGAATATTTTTAGTTGTCTTTTCTGGCAACAGCAGATTAAATTCTAGTTGGCCTTTGGTCGCTCTAACTTTTCTCCCTGCATCACCTCATTACATCCTTGTTGTCCTGAGTTTTCTGCCCGTTTTCCAAAGGTCCTAGACTCTCCTTTTCCCCCTGAATTCCAGACAAAACTCTCTGTCCTGCCAGCCTTGTTTCTCCCCTGCTGGCTAATCCAGTTTCTCCAGGAGACCTGCTCCTGCACCTTTAATTCCATCTCCTGCTGCCGGGAGCCTCAAACCCTGCAGACTGAGGCAAGGGCTTTGTCCCTCCCTTTGCCAGCCCTCTGCCTCCCGGTGTTTATTTTCCCTGGGTGATGAATCCATTTCCCAGGGATTTATGAGCGTGTTCATTCCTCTGGCAGGAGGGAGGATGGCCTGCCTTGCCCGTTCCCTTCTCTGCTCTCTGTCAAAGTGCCACCCTAAAAGCAGCAGGGAAGCGGAGCTTTCCTGACCAGGCAGTGCCCGGCGGTGTCCCTGGGCTGTGGCGATGGAAAGGGGACTTGGGGAGGGTGCTGCTGCTCTTGTCCCAGTGTTCCCCCCGTGCTCCCCTCCCCAGCTGCCTGTGCAGAGGCTCCCAGCCCTGGGCAGCCCCTTGGCTGACCCCATTGTTTGGTAACTCCTCAGGTCTGCCGTGGGAGCGGGACCCAGCGCGGTTCTGCAGGTTCAGGGCAGCCCGGGCTCTTGTGGAAAGCTGGCCTGGCCTGGCCGTTCTCAGCAGTGCCACTCCAGGCTCCCTGGGATCGGTGTTTTGCAAGATGAGGGTTCCTTTCGCCACTGTTTTCACACTTTGCTTGGTTTCCCAGCTCCACAGTAGGCCACCGCGGCCACCGTGGCCACTGGCAGAGCCTGAGGGCTCACAGACACAATTCCTGCAGGTGCTGGGAAAGAAGCCACAGCAAGGGGACCTCCCAGCCCTAAAAACAATCCCTCAGCGGCTCAGGGAGGTTCAGGCTCTGCAGCCTCAGCCCAGGCCCGAGAAATGCACAAACAGCAAATGGCCTCTGGGAAGGCCCTGCCAAGTCCTTTTTCCCTCATGTAAATATTTTTTCCTCTTAAGTGTATGTGAGTGTGACAAACCGCTCCTTAATCTTTTTTTTTTTCTCCCTGGCTGAAGGAAATGCTTGTTCATCCCTGGGTGGGAACAGCTTCATCTTGAGATCTTGCAGCTGAAGCAAGAACCACGCTGCTGAACACATTTCTTATCACCCCTGAAAGCCACACTGGAATCAGATTAAATGGTGCCTGTCAGGACATGACCTCCTTGGTGGCTGGTGGATGGAGGACCCATGGGACAGCAAATTGTGAGGCAGCCTTGAAGAAGACTTCAGAAACAGTGCAAAATATCCCTGGGGTTACAGGATCCCAAAGCCTGAAAGTCCCACCCTGTTGTATTGGACACGTGAGGGGAAATGTGAGGCATTTCTTTCTGAGAAGAACTGAAGCCCTGAGTAAGTTTCTTGCTGCCTGGCCTTGCAATCAGATGTCTCAGTGGGAGCTGTGTGTATTTTCCGATGGTTGGTAGTGAGAGGAAGTGTGCCTGCATGCAGCAGAGCTGCTGGCAGCCCCAAAATATCTGTAGGGGAGCAGGGTGGGGGAAATGGGTCAGTTCACTGGGGAATCTGTTCTCACTGCTCAGAGGTTTCCTCCCTCTCCATTCCCCTCACCTGCCTGGGAAAGGCTGGGATCAGGCTGTCACCCCTCTTCTCCAGCCCTCTGCCTGCTGAGCTCTGTGAGAATGAGAAGTTGTTGCTGTTGGTGGTTTCTGAGAGGAAAATACCAGCACCACGGCCAGCCTTGTGCGAGAGAGCGATGCTGAGATAAACCTGCATCAGCCTGGCCTGGTGGTGAGGCCTCAGCAGAACCCAAATCCTGCTCTGAGGCTCTGCCTTGACACGAGAGTGGCTCGTGACCTCCTTGCAGAGCCAAGCCAGGCTCAGAGCTGGGGTTCAGAGATGCAGCAACAGCTCTACAGACAAAAAAATGCCTTTGGCACAGCACTGAGGCAAGGGGGAGCTGCAGAGGGCAGGAGAAAACCACAGAGAGAAGGTTTGTGACTCACAACAGAAGGCCATTCCTCAGTGACATGATCGTTTAGAGCTGCCTGGGTGCTTCCCTGTCCCTCCGGGGCTCCCTGCTGCGGAGAAAGCCCCTTCTTAGAAGGGGATCCTCGGGGTTCCTATTTATAGCAGGGAAAGTGCTCCAGGAGAGTCACCCAGCCCCGAATGAACATCCCCCGGGGCAGGGGGATGGACAGGCTGTTCCCCTGCAGCCCCAGCCGCTCCTGCTGACATTTGCCAGACTGGGAGGGACAGCGGCATCTCCCTGGTGCCGCAGGCGGTGACACAGGAGGCGGTGACACAGCCTGGCAGGGCCAGGAGGAGGCAGGACAGGGACAGGGACAGGGACAGGCTACTCCAGCGGGGCTGCTCTGCCCTTTCTGTGGTGGGGAGCGTGCTGTTCCCAAAAGGAAAGGTCACTGAGCAGAGCTGGGGGTGAGGAGCCTCCAGGGCAGAGCCAGCAGGGCTGGGACTGTGATTTCGAGGCAGGACTTGGGGAGGTTGGCCAGGAGAGACAGAAATTGTGGCCAGGAGAGACAGAAATTGTGGCCAGGAGAGACAGAATTAATTGAGGATGGGGGGAAAGGATTGTTGGTTTGAAGGGAAGCATGAAGGGCTCTGCAGGAGAGCAGGATGAACTATTCCTACCAGCCTGGAATGCCCCCCTGGAGCTCAGAGGGACCCAGGATGGGGTTCTGGCATTGCAGCTGCTCGGGTTTGGTCTCAGGCTGGGCTGGCTCAGTGCCCTCAGTGCCAGGGGCAAACCACTGCTGGGCTTGGACTCGCTCCTTGGGCCACAGGGTGGGATTTCACTTCGCTGCAGTGACATGGGAATTTTCCTTTCCCATATGATTTACAAAGCCACAGGCGTGCAATGAACTCAGAGTGGATTCAGGGATGTTTTCTTTCTCTGCCTAAGAATTCTTTTCAACACTCAAAGCTTAGGAGGCGGAGGATAATGATAAAACTGGACAACTCTTTTAGGATGGGTTTGGACAACTGCAGCTGTCTAAGGAGGCTCCCATCAGCTCTGCCATGAAAGTCATAAATCCAGCACAGACTGGTGATGGGAAGAGAAGGAATCTATGGAGAATTGTTAAATGGAAACATGGAGGCAACCAAATAAGAGAGGCAAAGTGAAATATAGCCCAAGGAGAGTGTAAAACGGTGGAGAAACAATTAAAGACAAGAAATCAGTCCTAGGAGGGAAAATGAGTCAAGCACCAGCAGGGAGCTCAAGAGGCTGGATCCCCTGGAAAGGGACGGAGAAGGCAGGGATGGATTGCAGAAGAGGAAGCAGGGCTGGGAAGTGCTGTGAGAGCAGGATCTGCTTTTCAGTGCAGGATCTGCGTTTCAGTGCAGGATTTGCATTTCAGTGCAGGATCTGCTTTTCAGTGCAGCATTTGCGTTTCAGTGCAGGATCTGCGTTTCAGTGCAGGATCTGTATTTCAGTGCAGGATCTGTGTTTCAGTGGAGGCAGCCTGGCTGGTGCCTCTGCCCTCCCACGTTGGCCATTCCCCTGTCTGCTGCCGGAGGTTTGTGGGGAGGATGGCTGCCTCTGGAGTGAGCAGTAGCTTTGCTTCCTTGTCGGAGCTGCTCTGCTGCTTGCCAAGGCATGGCTGGGAGGGCGTGGAGCAGGCGTTCCTGTCATTCTGGAGCCGGGGATGCCTTTGGAGTGAGTGTGTGACAGGTATGGAGACAAACCAGGACAGCCGTCCTGTCCCCTGCCCCTGCACGGGGATGGCCTCGGTGATAAGGAGGTGGGAATGGGGAATCACAGAACCACTGAGGTTGGGAAAGACCTCTCAGAGAATCGAGTCCAACCTTTGACCATTTTGCCAGCCGGAGGAGTTGAAAGGGAGATGGGGTTTTCCCAGTTGAAGGGGAAATGGGATTTTCCCAGCTGCAGAGCTATGGGAAGGGGTTGGGTACCTGGGATGCTGCTGAGCTTTGGCATCAGCGTTGCTCCCAGGAGTTTCGCTGCTCTTAGTTTGCTCTTGATTTATCATCCTGGGGTGTCTCCACAATGCCAGCCAGGAGGTGTGGTTTGTTTGGATGGGACAGGTCAGCGTTGTCACCTCTGCTGGTGTGTCCACCGCACTTGTCCCCGTGGTGACCAGAGCTGTGGCCGTGCTATTTCCAGTGCCCCTGGGAACACGAGCACCACTGTCATTGCCACTCTGCTGAGGTGGTTTATCCTTGGGCAGCCCCAGAGGATGTGAGGAGGGACCCACAGCTCACTGTGCCCCAGGGAATTCCAGATTTCCCATGAGAAGGTGGAAACTCACAGGATGGGGAGCTGGGCAAGACCGTGGCTGGATTAGGAATGTACAGCATGGTCCAGATCTGGACAGGGGCTGTCCTGCTGTGCAAGGAGCCCTCGGAGCATGGAGATATCTGTCCAGTGTCCATATCCATCCCTGAAAAGCAGCTGCCTGGGTTATGCAGTCCCTGGGCAGAGACTGTGCTGTTACTGACACACACAGGACTTGGAAAGGCCGAAACGTTCCTCCAGGCTTTGTGTGTAATTCCTCAAGACCTCAGTCCTGTCTGAGGCACAAAGGCTTCGGTACGAGGGCTCGTGGAGTGGCAGGAAGACAGAAGTGCAGCGTGAAGGTGTCACCCTGCTCTGTGGTGACAAACAGCAGGGCCCAGATTAGAAACGAGTCTGTGCCCTGCTGACTCACAGCCCATCCCGCTGCCACCTGCCACTGCCGCCTGCCAGGACCTGCCACTGCTGCCTGCCAGGACCCGGCTGCCTGCACGGGCTCTGTCCCTGCTCATTGTGCCCAGCAGTTGGGGCAGAAGATGCTTCCCAATTACCACACATTGTCCATCCTTGGCTTCCTCAGCAGGAATCTGAGCCCCAGCCCGGCGCAGATCCACCTAAGGATGAAACCCTTCTCTTTCTTTGCCAGTTTTGAGGGTGTCTGAGAGACAACTGCCACGAGATCTTTCAGATCACAGAGGAGATGAGACACCAGAGCTGGACCCCCGAAGGATAAGACACAATCCTTCCCTCCAATCGTGCAATCCTTGCCTGGCAGTAGTAGAAAGCCATTTCATGCGGTATTTTTTTAGTCTTGAGTAATCCTGACCTAAAAGTGACTGCATCCCCTGCGAGTTTATTTCATTAACCTTAAGTACCTGCTAAATTCTCTTCCTCCAACCACAGGTTGTGTTCGCAGGGAACTTTCTTCCTTCCCCCTCCCCTCCAGTGTGATTCATCCGAGGGTGCCTCATTTCGAGGATGCCTCATTTCTCGGGCGAGTGGAGAAGCGAGAGGCGATTGCATCAATGCAAATGGGGCCGGAGGAGTCGCGGGCTGATAATGGCAATTTCTGTACAAATGCTAATTATAGGAACAGCCAAGCCAGGTCCGCGCTGGGGTTTCGCACGAGGAAATCCCCTGTGGGTTTAGCCACGAGTTCCAATTCCTTTTTATTAAAATTAAGAGAAACTCGTGGATTTCTAAAGGGTTTCTGTGCCATAGTGCAGACATAGGGATGGTTTATCCTGCTCAGAAGTTGCCTGGAAGTTCTCCAGGCTGTGTCTTTGCAGAAGGAAAGGGTGTCCACCTCTTCCCCTGGATGGAAGAGTCTGGGACAAGCCAGAGGCACATCACCTCCTAAATCTGTGTCTCCCATCCCTGCCCTGCCCCGCTTCTCTCCACAGGAATCCTCACCCTCATCCACGGCTCCTTCAAAGGATGGCGAAGGGAATAAGGAGCACTTTGTTGTTAATAATAGAGACAATTTAGAGATGAGCTGCTGAGGGATTACAGGGCTGCTGGACTGGTTTTGGAGATGAGAATAATGGAGCTGAATAAATGTGTGGAGCCGAATAAATCCCACCCACTCCTCCTTTCATCTTCGTTACGTGGAATTTGTTAAAGTTTGGCTTCCAGTAATTTACGGAAAGCTCAGTTATCATTCCCACACCCCTCTCGTGGGTTTCTGTGCACTGAAAGCACTCTCTCATTGCACAGCCCAGGTTTTTATTGGCCACTTTATGTGATCCCGAGCCCTGCTCTGCCCTCCTGCCTTCGCAGCGAGCCTGGGACTCACAGGGCCAGGTGTGGAGGAACCAGACAAGGTCACCCACCTCTGTAAAAAGCTGGGCTCCTTCAGATTTCAGTGCTGTCATAACTATGAAGGTGATTTAAAATAAAACCTGAAAACCTTCCATATCAGACCCTCAGAGGGCTGCAGATGAGCTCCTTGAACGCTCCTCTCATTCCTGCACAAGTCTTGGGACCATCCATTTTCAAATGGGGTTTCAGGTCGCAGCTGGGCTTCTCAATCTTCCTAAACAGGAGGGAAATTACAGTAAATAAGCGACCAAAACGACAACCTTGTGTCGCCTTAGCATCCTGGCCCTGCCGTTTCTGCACATTCCTGCACTTTTCCTTCTTCAAGGGGCATCTGTCTCATTTCCAGCCCCACCTCTGGCATTCAGGGGGACAGACGGGACTTGCTGTTGCTGTGTGCCACTGGGGTTTGCCCTGGCAAGGGTGGGTAAGGCAACCCCAAGCTCCCTGGCTGAGGACAGAGGTGCTGCTGCTGACGGGGGCGCGGAGGAAGGGCTGCATCCATCCAGTGCCGCAGGTCACCGCGACTGAAACCATGAGATCACCGGCAAGTCGAGCTCCACCCCGCAGGGAAATCTTTTTATATCTCCCTGGCAGATGCCAACCATTTGCTCACTGCCTGCAGAAGGGGCTCGCCAGGGAGCAGAGCAGGAGAGCCCCGCGGGCTGAGCCGCCGTGGTGCCGTCACCGCTGGGAGCCGAGCTCTGGGAAAACAGGCTGTGTTTACCCAGGTGTGATGCCCGCTCCACCCGTGGGTGCCTGGCCCTGCCTGGGTGCTGTCTGAGCTGCAGAGCCTCTGCAGGGCTGTGTTGTGTCTGCCTGTGATACCATCAGCACCCCGCTCCACAGCTCTGCTCGGCTTTGATGAGGGAGGCGAAGCTTGGTGCGAACCCAACCGTGCCGGAGCGTTTTCCACGCAGGTTTAGCCCTGTAAGCCCTGGCAGTGTTTACCAGGCCTTGGCACAACTCCTGTGCTCCACCCTTTGATGTGGGTGAGAAGGATCAGGGAAAAAGAATCCGATTTACTCTCATGGAGTAGCAGCTACCGCTGAGTGAGTGATTGCCCGAGGCAATTTCGGGAATGAGACTTAAGCTCTGGAGCGGCTTTGGAAACAGTTAGTGGGGATGTGTTGTGCAAGAGGCTGCCTGGGGCTCTGTCCCTCTCCCTGCCCCGTGTAATGGTGCATTTCTGATCTGGTTGTCCGTGGTTTAACGGGATGGAAGAGCCGTAACACACCTCGGGAGCAGCGTCCTCCAAAATCCACTGATTTAACCACGAGTGCAGTAATTACCACTTACACTCCTCCAGGTTGTCTGTGTGACTCCAGCAAGGGTGAAATAAACGTGTTTGCTATGGGGTTACTTCTGTGGGAAGTGAGAAATGGGGTCGGTTTTAATCCATGAAGTTCCGTGAGGAGGGGATGGAAAGGAGTGCTCATGGATGCTCCACGCTGGGCAGAGAATGTCTGAGGGGCAGAACACGCTGCTCAGTCTTCAAAAGAAGATTTTCTTCTTGTCCTCAGGTGGGAGACAGCAGCATGAGCAGATGGAGAGGATGTCCCTGGATTTTGTGGTAGGAAGCAAACCCCTGGCTAAGCTCTCATTTACCAGGCGCTGTTGGACTTCCTAAAATAAAAATCCTTCTGCATTTTCCCCTGACACCAAGATATTTTGCATAAGACAGTCAAACTGACCACCCCAACTCCGCTGACAAGTTTTCCAAGAAATCCTCGGAGCAGTCGGGGGAAATCAGAGTTCAGAGCTGAATTCCACAAGCGATGACGCCGAGTCTGGGGAAGGATTTTCACTGCTGGAATCCACATGTCCACAAGTGCTTCTTTCTTAGAACGTGGGATGTTTATGGCGTGGATCCCCTCCAGGCATGCACAGGCACCTGCTGCTATCCCACTTCTGTCAGATCCCTGGCTCTTTCCCATCCAGAGGATCGTTGTTTGCTATTTTCTTGTGAGGATTTGGTGGTGTCTCCATGTTTTTTCACATTCCCTGACCTCCTGAGCTTGGCACACAGCAGTGCTCCTACCTCTGTGTTTCACAGGATGTGAGGAACTGGGAGGGAACTCTGGAGATCATCCCAACATCCCACCAGAATCCCCTGCTCGCAGCAGGGTCAGGGAGAGCAGCTTGCTCAGAGCTTTGTGCTTGGATTGTGGCAGGAGGGAGCTGAAATTCCATCCTAGATCTTTATGTGGAGTGCAAAGGCAGGTGGAGGAGAGAATTCAAAATTCCATCCCAGATCTTCCTTTGTGTGGAGCCCAAGGCAGGTGGAGAATTCAAAATTCCATCCCAGATTTTCCCTTGTGAGGNATTCAAAATTCCATCCCAGATCTTCCTTTGTGTGGAGCCCAAGGCAGGTGGAGAATTCAAAATTCCATCCCAGATCTTCCTTTGTGTGGAGCCCAAGGCAGGTGGAGAATTCAAAATTCCATCCCAGATTTTCCCTTGTGAGGAGCCCCAAGGCAGGTGGAGGAGAGGATCTATTGTTCCTACAGGGAGAAGGTTGTTCTGCTCATTGTTAACTTGTTTGGCTTGGGTTTAAGTCTGTATTAGTTGGAATATCTGCAGAGGAAATTGGGTGTAAGCCAGGCTTAAGGACAAGTCTACACTCTGCTGGCATCACACCAAGAAAAGGAAATTACAGTGCCACAAACCAAGGGGAAAGCATTGCCTGTGCTGGTTTAGATGGGATATTGGGATTAAATCCTTCCCTGTGAGAGCTGCCCCATCCCTGGCAGTGTCCAAGGCCAGGCTGGACGGGGCTTGGAGCAGCCTGGGATGGTGGAAGGTGTCCCTGCCATGGCAGGGGTGGCTCTGGATGGGCTTTAAGGTCCATTCCAGTGCCAGTCATTCCATGATTCTGTCCCTGGTCCCTGCTCCCTCTGTTGGGACCTTGGCTTCTTACCAGGCATCCCCAGGTTTTTCTTTTCCCTTGAGCTGTGCAGAAGCACCTGATGGTTCCTCTCCTGTTGCTGTGCCCCGGGATTCCTCTCACACCCTGCGCTTGGAGCAGATGCTGTTTAAATGTTCCAGGAGGAGCTGTTGGCAAATGGGGGATGACAGGTTGCAGAAACAGGATAAAATAGCAGGAGTTTCCAAGGAGAGGTTGGAGAGGCAGGAAAGGAAAGGGGGGACGGTCTGGAGATGAGCTGTGCCAGGCTTGCCTGGGCTGTGAGACCCCCGCTGGGGTGCAGACTGTGCAGGGCAAGGCTGGCAGATCTTCCTGGTTCCTGGAGGGCTGGAGCAGGAAATTCTGCCTTGCTCTGCCCTCATTCCACCCTGAATCCTTGGATTGCTTGGGGAAGAGCCACTCAGCTGCCTTGCAGAGAGCTCCATTTCCGTGGACATCCAGCTCCCATGGAGATTTCCATAGGTTACAGGATTCAAATGGAGTGAAACAAATCTAAGATTTACGGAATCACAGAATCCTGGAATGGTCTGGGTTGGAAGGGACCTTAAAACTCATCTCATTCCACCCCTGCCATGGGCAGGGACACCTTCCACCATCCCAGGCTGCTCCAAGCCCTGTCCAACCTGGCCTTGGACACTTCCAGGGATCCAGGGGCAGCCACAGCTTCTCTGGGCACCCTGTGCCAGGGCCTCCCCACCCTCCCAGGGAAGGATTTCTTCCCGGTATCCCATCTAACCCTACTCCCTTTCAGTTTGAAGCCATTCCCTGTGTCCTGTCACTCCTGTTCCTGCTGATTTGTGAAACCACCTAGTGCAAAGCACTAAGACAATCCACAGGGAGGTTTTTTTCTTCTTCATCCTCTCCTTGACCCCTCGGGAAATGTCCCATGGGAGCCATTTCAAACTCCTGCCTTGACTCTGTAGCAACAATCCATTCCCATTGACTGGAAAGGGAATTCTGACTTTCTCATCATCTTTTCATCCTGTGGAATGGCTGTCCTTGAGCCTGGGACTAATTAGGACTAATGACCAAAAATGTCATCATTAGGCTTCCACCTCTCCTAGGACTGTCCTGAACCAAAAGAAGGGAATGTAAAGGACTGAATTCCAGCTGGGAAGTTGTTAGCAAGGCTGTGCATCCCTTGCTTTGTGGGATGTGGCTGATTCATCCTGCTGAATCCAAGATTCCCACAGGTGAACAGGCACCGGTCAGGACCAGAGGCTGCAAGGTTTCCTCCGCCAACTTCTGTTTTGAATATTAAGCTTTGCCTTGTGAACCTTGAGGAATTCAGCTCCCAGGGCAGAGGAAATGTTGGAAGGGGTCAGGCGAGCTGTGCTCTGTCCGTGTCACTGGGAGCAGCCAGCAGCGTTCCAGGACAACATCTGATTTTGTGCTTTTACGAGGCAGATGTTTGGGAGAAGGGATGTGCTGTTTATTCGAGCTGCCATCTCCCAGCCCTCCTCCCTCCGCGCGCGCTCGCGCTCGGAGCCCATAAATAAGGATTCTTGGGATTATGCCGCTGTTCGGGCAGCCCTGTCTTCCATCAGGGCCTGGACAAGCTGCAAAAACCCTGCTCCCCCTGCACCTCGGTTTTACAGGGGAATAAATCAGTGAGGGCTAAATCCTCCCTCAGTGACACGAGGATAAATCCGGGATGGCCGCGCTGACGTCGGCGCTGTGATGGAGTTGCGAAGCGGAGTTTGACTCCTTGATTTAAGATTTACACCGAAAGAGCTCGGGCTCAGCATGTCCTGGGACTGAGCAGCAAGGCAGGGTTTGCTCTGGGATGCAGCGCTGACGGCACGGCAATTCCACGGATTTTGCTGGAATTAAGTTGGCGGGAATGAGTTGTAGCTTCAGCACAGTTTGGGCCTCAGAGAGCTCCAGGTCATTAATGAAAGAAAGGATAAATCCTGTGTAAAGTGATTATTCCCGTTGCCTGACGCTGTTCCAGGAGAGTCCCACGGGGGTGAATCCCACCCTTTGGCTTGTGTTGGGATGAGGATGGAGAGCAAGGCAGTGGTGCCCTCACACCTTGATGGACACCAGGCAGGTGTCCAGGAGATCCCAGCTGGTGCCAGCGTGTGGAGGAACTGCCCCTGGAAGTGGTGCCAAGAGCTGGTCTGGAGGGGTGGGAATGCTGCTCTGGGCTGCACTTTTCTCCTCCAAGAGGACACAAGAAGTTGTTGAAGGCAGCAGTCAGGGTGTTAATCCTTACTCACTTGTTTTTGTAGATTTTCCCACCTTTTTTTGATGGATTAGAAGTGACAGAATGTAAAAGAGGTGCCGGCCCCTCTCTGCTGTGGCTCCAGCCTGCAGCCTGTGGGTTTAAGCAGTCTGTGGAGATTTCCTCTTGAATATTAATTTTAATAATTATGGATATGAAGTGGATATTTCCTCTTGAAGCTGTAGAGCTTCCCAAAAAACCTCACTGCCTAAAGAGATTTCATAAAGGAGTGCCTGGAATTCTGGTGGCTGCTCTTAGGGAAGCTGCAGAGCCCAGTGGTCACCTCCGGGTCTGCCAGCCTTGCCCCATGAACGCCACTGGACACAGGGTGATTTACACCCCTCTCCTGGTGGCACCTGGCCAACTCTTAATTGTTCATAAGTGACTTTTTTAATGGCTCGGAGTGGCTTGGGTTGCCCAGGGTGAGATGCAGTCGTGTGTGACACGGCTGCTTTCAAGGTCCAGGAGAAGCACCGGGTGACCTGGAGGTGCCACTGAGCAGGACGTGGGGTCAGCAGCTCGGGCTGGACCTGGGACCTGTTGAGAGTGACCCCGGGGGTGCCCCCGTGTCCCCCCTCAGCTGGAAGGTGCCCATGGAGGTGCAGTGAGAGGTAACAGAGCATTGTCCCAGTTTTCCCACCCGTTTTGTTCTCACTGAATGACTCTGCTCGTGGTGGAGTTTGCCAGGAGGGAAACCAAACTGGGATTGTTGCCGTGGAAACTGGAGTTTGGGTGGGAAGCTCATCCAGTGGGGCAGCAGGAAGAGGGCTTTGGACTTCTGCCTCCTGTCAGGCTGTGTGGCTTGGATTTGGAGCACCACACAGTCGTTATTATGATAATCTTGTTGTAAGGGATCCAGAAACTTCAACTTCCTCTGTTTCCCTGGGAAAAACGAGGCCAGGACCTCAGACCCTGACCTGGGAGGGACGGGGGTGATGATCAGCACCACCATAATGAGCAAAGCTCTCTAATTATGACAGCAGCAATTAAAGCCCAGTGCTGAGGGATGCAGAGCTGGAAGCACAACCTTGCTGTGCTCCGCGGCTCCGTTTCCTGAATGCAGAAATGGAATTATTTTGGAGTATTTCCTTCTCCTTCCCACTTGAACTCCACAAGTGGCTTTGCCCTGGGAACTCCAGGAATGGTTCAGGTTTCCTCGGAAGCTGACAAGCACCATCTATAGGATTGCTGCAGAAGAGGCCTCGGGATCCCAGCTGATGAAAAAGGGCAGAGGAGCTTCACTCCGACTTTCCAGATTTGTTCTGGAAAATCTCCAGCGTGCTCGGCATTCCACAGTGCACAAAGTCACAGCTTTCATCATCCATCCCTCATGTCTGGGTGGATTGTCCTCCCTGCATAAACTGCTGCTCCTTGGTCCCACGGGGGAACGTTGCCTGTGGAAATTGCTGGAATTTCAGAGCCAGGATTATTTCACACAGGGATTTTCTCAAAAACTCATAATCTGCGAGATTTCCAGTTTGCATCAGGAATTGCAGGGACAGGACAAGGGGGAATGGCTTCAAACTGAGAGAGGAGGTTGAGGTGGGATATTGGGAAGAAATTCTTCCCTGTGAGGGTGGGGAGGCCCCGGCACAGGCTGGGAGGGAAGAAGGGAGCGAGGAAGGAAGCAAGGATGGATAAACACCCTTTGCAGGGCAGATGGAGTGCAAATAATCTTTTTAAAGTGCAAATCTTTTAAAGTGCAAATCTTTTTAAAGAGATGCTGGCAAGGGACACCGGTGCAAATCATCCCTGTCACGTTGGAACTTCATCCTCGATTTGCACAAGAAATACAGCTCCAGTTTGGATACCCAGAATTGTTCCAAGAGAGGCATTGTGTTCCCAAAGAACAGATATGGGGTTTTTTACTCCTCTCTGCAGATCCATTTTGGCTTGAAAGCTGTTTTCTTCTCCTACACGCACAGATGATAATCTTTTACATGTCCTTATTAAAAAATATCACTTCCAGAAAATAAAAACACGGGCATATTCTGTACTTGTTCCTTTCTCTTTCTCTGAATTAATTTCCATTTTTTCATCTGACTTGTCAGTCATTTGATATCTCCACAATCAAGGAAAGAGGTTTAATCTCTCTCCTGGCTTCTGCATCTGAATCCCTCCTCCATCCCAACTTCTCCGTGCTAAATTAATGCTGTTTTCCTTTTTTTTTTCCCCACAGAGATCCCTGGATGTCCAGGAATGGTCGAGAGCTGAATGATCCAACCTCTGTTCCTCACCACCCTGAGCTCATGAGGGCTCTGGAGAGACGGAGTGGGAGCACGGCCTCGCTTCCCTGAGCCGGGGGATGCTGTGGGAAGTGATTGCCTTGGCAAAGGTCCTCATCCCAACCCATCGCCCAGCGCCCAGCGCCTGCAGGAGAAGCTCGGCAAGGACAACCAGGGGACCAGGAGAGGCTCTGAGAGCCTTGGAGGACACTGGGAAAGAAGCTACAGGGAACTGAAGGAGGGGATGGCCAAACCACCACAAAAGGTGCCGAGGGTTCTTTCCCTCGGAAAACCCTTTCCAAAAGGGAGCGCCACGACCACGAGTGGTCTCCAGCTGGTTTGGAAGAGGCACAGCCGGGTCTCATGGCCAGGTCAGGAGAGCAGCAGGACGTGCCTGTCCACGTGCCGGGTGGGGATCCAGGTGAAACAGGATCAAGACCAAGAGAGAGCAGCGTGGAAGATTCCTTCGATTCAGTCTCTGCTTGTTTCTCCTTCTGGCGTCTTCTCTGTCTACCTCTTCTTCTCTGCAGAGAGCACGGGGGGCCCTGACTGTCACAAAGGAGCAGAAGGATTGGCACGGGGCAAATCCCGCCCCGGGCACACGGAATGTGGCCTTTGTTTGCTCCTTGCTCCAAAAAATCTCCAACTGTCCTGCCTGGACCTCAGCCCTTGGAAAGGCTGGGACCTGGCAATGCTTTTCCTTGCAGGAAGTCACATTTGAGCAGGACCAGCCAGCCTTGGGAGCCAAGATTTCCCACCTGAGGCTCAAAGCGTGACGGAGCATCCATCCCTGTCCTGCAGCTGTGGGAAGGAGCACACTGAGCTCCTGAGTTTGGATTGTGGAAAACTCATTAGGCAGAGAAAGAGATGGAGGGAGTGAAAATAACAGGAAAAACTGACTGAAAACCATAGGAAAACGTGCACCTTGGACTTGGCCCAGCTGCAGCTCTGTGGTCACTGAGCTGCTCCCAGACCTGGGCAGGACGTGCTGGTACTGAACTGTGGGAGCCCCATCTCAGACCTTCCCTCTCGGGCTTCCGGCTGCAAAACCTTTCCCTCACGTGCAATCCTATTTATTTATTTATTTTCTCGCTGCTTGATGTGAAGCTGCTAAAGGAGCCCCCTCCCCACAAACACCCGGGTCTGTGTGAGGGCACTGAGCAGAGGGGCAGGACACAGGGACAATTTCCACCAGACCAGGGCAACCTCCTGGGGAAGGTGTCCTGCTGTGGTGGGGGGATGGGATTTGGTGGTCTGTAAGGTTCCTTCCAAACAAAACCACTCTGTGGTTCTGTTAAGATTTCCAAAGGATGCCCCATCCCTGGAAGTGTCCAAGGATGGTTGGATGGAGCTGTGAGCACCCTGGGACAGTGGAAGGTGTCCCTGCCCATGGCAGGAGGTGGCACTGGATGAGCTTTGAGGTCCCTCCAACCCAAACCATGCTGTCACTCCATGAACACGGAGTGGGCACACGAGGCAAGAGGAAAAGCTGAGACCAGAGCTGCTGTCCCTGGGGTGAGGATGCAATTTTGGACTTTCAAGGACTAAGAGCAGGCTGGGCAGAGCTTTGCTGGGAAGGACAGAGGCTGAAGGAGCTCAGCAGGGCCCCTCTATCCTGATTTTCTTTGTGCAGGGTCTGTGTCTCTGTGAGAGTTGCACACCTGAGGGGCTCTCAGGTGCCCTGCTCCTCTCCCACAGCTCCCATGCTTTCAGGATACCCCGAAATCCCTGGGCACAGCTCTCATAGCTCAGGGGGCACCCAGGATACCCCAAAATCTCTGGGCACAGCTCCCATCTGCTCCAGGAGAACCTGATTTCTCCCTTCCCTCTGAAGAGCCCCACCAAGGCTTTGTCCAAACCTGCTGAAGGGAGATATTTCCCAACAAAAACCTGTTCCTCAGAAGATTCCTGGCTGGCTCCAGTCCCTTATTATGGACTGGAAACACTGTCCTTGGGATTGTTTGCAGGTTAGGGACGTGTGTGGGGTTGTGGCAGCTCCCTTTCTGCCCAGTCCCTGATGTGCAAGAGCAGGTTGCAGTATGGAAGGGATGAACTTGCTCCGATCATTTGCCAGCCCAAAAGCAGGGACCTGCTGGTTGCTGCCTTGCAGAGCTGTCCAAATCCACGTGCCTGTGACCCTTCAGGCTTGTTCCATGGATTCCACTTGCTGGTGGATCTATTTTTAAGCGCCCTGACCCCGGGGTTACTGTGCTGTCCCCTGGGAGATGGCTCCGTGCTCCACGGCAGGAGCTGCTCGGAGTTTTCCACCTGCATTTTCTCCTGGAAGCTTCATTCCGTTTTCCCTCGTGCTGCTCCTCAAACACCTGCTGTTCCTTTTGTCCTGCCACTTGACCAGTGCTGCTCATCCCTTTCCAAGAACCTCCCTGGCTCCCTGATTGCTGCCACTCCCTGTCCTTCCCGTGGCTCGGCACAGGATGAGCCTGGTCATTAATGAGTTTGTCGGGGATCCAAACCCACCCCTGGAGCAGCCTCTGGCAGTGCCCAGAAGCTGTGGGGCTGCTCCCTCCTTCATGTGGGGTGCAGGGAAGGGGCAAACAGAGCCAAAATGGATCAGTGTTGGCACTGAGCACTCGTATCCCAAAATATCGGGAAGAAATCCTTCCCTGTGAGGAGGGGGAGGCCCTGGAATGGAATCCCCAGAGAAGCTGTGGCTGCCCCGTCCCTGCAAGTGTCCAGGGCCAGGTTGGATGGGGCTTGGAGCACCCTGGGGTAGTGGAAGGTGTCCCTGCCCATGGCAGGGGTTTGGAATTAAGTGATCTTTAACGTCCCTCCCAACCCAAACCATTCTGGGATTCCGTGATCCCGTGGGGAGCAATCCCTGGTGAGGACAAGTGCACGGCCAAGTTCCAGCTCAGCAAAGCCCAGACTGAGCTCTGGCAGTGGGGATGCTCCGGTATTCCCAGTGCAGCTGGACTGGGAACGGGTGGGGAATGGGGAACTGTGGTCTGTCCTGCCTGGAAATCACATCCACGGGCTGGAGCTGCAGCTGTGCGTGGAAGGAGAGCTGCAGGGAGCTGGGAGCGCGTGGGGAGCTGCGTGTGCAGCTGAGGCACCCCGGGGAGGGGCACAGCTCTGGTCCTGTCACAGAACAAATCGTTCCGGCAAATAAAGAATGGAAAGTCCTGCTCCTCCCACTCTTCTTCTTCACGGGTGGCTCCAGAGCGAGGGGCTGGTGGGAACACAAAGATGCCAGGGCAGTTTGGGAAGGGCTGTGGCTGCCACAGGGAGGGGTTGGGTGCAGGCAGGATAACCAGGGGGATTCGAAACGCAGAGTGCACCGGAGCAGCTGGCACAGCCTCTCCATGGATCCCTGGTGATGGGTGGCAGTAACTCCAGGTGGGACTGGGCTGGAGAGGAGCTGAGCAACAGCAGGGCAGTGGCTGTGGGGCTGCAGGAGGAGGACAGGTCAAAGGAGCCAAGGAGGAGGAAAAAAGAGGGTGAAAGAAGATGAAGAAGGTGCTGAGCCTCCCAAGGGTTTCACAGGACGACAGCAGAGGAATCTGGAGTCCCCTGCGTGGCACTGTGCTGTCCCCTGGGCTCATTCTTCACCCAAATCTCAGATCAGCTCCTGAATTCCTCCTCTCCATCCCAACTGCTGTCCCCAGTGACCCGGGGCAGGGTGGCAGTGACAGCATCGCAGCTTCTCAAGAGCGTTTGGCAGGGGAAAAAAATTGGTCCCCAAACAAGGAAAGAATCAAAATGACACATTTCCAACTGAATTAATGACGAGAAATTAATCATCCCAATTAAAACCAGTGGAGATCCCGGAGAGCCCTAATCCATAAAGATGCTCCAGGCAGCAGCACCCTGGGGGTTTGCAGTGCTCTGGCAGGAGCTGTAGGCAGCACTGCCAGGAGGATTTGGGAATTTTGTCACAGGAGAGCCTGAATAACTGCACAGGTCCCTGTGGAGCCACCCCCTGCTTTTCAGTGCCACTGAGAACCCCCCCAAATCCAGCAGCTCATCCCTGCTGTCTGTGGACATTCCCAAAGTTGCCTTCTGTGCCACCCACCCACATCAGAGCCTTGCCCAACCTCTGCAGGCCTCCAGGATGGATTTCTCCAGCTCCCAGCCTTTCAGTCTGGATTTACAGAGCTCTGGGGTCAGCCCTGGGTTTTGGGGCTGGATAAGTGTGAGCCTTGTTTGCCAAGAGCCCACACAACTCCAGACAGCCCAGGAGGTGTCCAAATCTCTTCCTAAAGTTCCTGAAGCTTGAGAGCAGAGAGCTGTGAGGAGACGATTGCAGCACATCGCTGCAATAAACCTTTTCTTCATCCTTTCATGGTCCGAGGTATGAACATGAATTATGGCAACTTTAAACCTCCTGAGAGCAGCATTTCAAATTGCTTTCTTAAACGGCTGGTAAAGAGCATTGTTAAGCCCAGATGTCAGCGCTTGCTGGCTGAATGAGGCTGTTTTACGAGGCACTTTAATCCTTCCAGGAATCCAAGGACCCCTTTTCCACCCACAGATCCACTCCTTGCTCCTTGTTTTCCGTCCTGTTTGTTCCCCGAGGCTCTGGCGCAGCCTCGTCGCTCCCAGATGTAAACAGGTTCCTAAAAGCCCCACATCTGGCCGGATTTGGGGCTACCTGGCCAACAGCAGAGGCTGCAGAGAAATCAGGGGCTTCTCTTGGGGCTGCTGCAATTTTTCGGGTCGTTTTGTCAGCAGGGCTGCCAGCCCCCAGCAGTCCCTGTGGGACGCCTTCCTGTGGTGCCCTGTGGCTTTCTGGGCATGGATTTTGCTGGAGGATGGAGGGGATGGAGGGCCTGTGCCCTCAAAGAGCCACGGTCACCCCAGGCACAGCCACAGCCCCTTGGGATGATCCTGCATCTCTCAGCATCCTTTTAAAATCCTGCTTTGAAATAAGCAGCAGGTCCTTTCCTTGCCTTCCTTATTTCCCTTCTAGGGGATGTGTCCCTTTCCCTGCCTTCCTTATTTCCCTTTTAGGGGATGTGTCCTGTTCCCTGATTTCCTTATTCCCCTTCTTGGGAATGTGTCCTGTTCCCTGTTTTCCTTATTTCCCTTCTGGAGGTTGTGTCCCTTTCCCTCCTGCCTTGTCCCCTGTATCATTCCTGAGGTTTTTCCTTCCCGGGGCACAAGCTGAATTCTGGGTCTCACAGCCACATTTATTTCAGTTCAAAAGGCACAAATCTCAGCCAGTGTCGGATTAAACAACCCCAAGGTGGTGAATTTCCAGCATTTGGATTGCTATAGGAGAATGTTGAATTCCCAGGCGCTCTGGATTGGTCTCCATGGAAATTGGTAGGAACCTTTGGTTTGCACAATCCTGAGGCTGAAATTCCTGATGAAAATGGGAATGTGCCCAGCCCAGGCTGGCACCTGACAGCAGGAAACAAAAAACAGGAAGAAGGGGCGTTACAGAAATGGAAATTATGGTCATTAAAGCACAAAAAATCCCATCAAAACATATCTGGGCATTATAAACGCCCGGCTGGTTCATCCGTGCTGCTTCTCCAGAGCTTGTTGTGGCTGGAAACTGGAAAAGCAGGGAATTACCCAGTGCTGCCGTTAACCATTAACTGCTCTGCTGCAGGTTCTGGCTGCAGGCTGCCCGGAGAGCCGCAGTTTTCAGGAGTTAATCTTCCTTCCAAGGCCACCCAAGCCAATGGAAAGGCCGGATAGGCGTCCAGGGATGCAGGTGACAACAAGCTGTGTTTGCAGTGGCAACCGGGCAACTGAGCAGGGAGCTCCAGGTGACTCCGGGTGGCTCCAGGTGGCTCCAGGTGACTCCGGGTGGCTCCAGGTGACTCTGGGTGGCTCCAGGTGGCTCCAGGTGGCTCCAGGTGGCTTCAGGTGTCACAGCAGCCACGTGGGAAAGGGGCTGGTCCTGGAAGCTCAGGATCTAAATGGTCTAGAAGGGATAAAAACAGGCAGAGGGGAACATCCCAGAGGCAGCAACAGCATCCAAAGGGATCCCTGCTTCAGCAGAGGTCGGGGAAACATCAGGAAATGAGGGCCAAAGGAAAGGATAATTCTTCATCAGGGACAGGCAAAGAGGGATGGGTTCAAGGAAAAGGGGAAATTTAGGCTGGATATTGGGCAGGAATTGTTCCCTGGGAGGGGGGGGAGGCCCTGGCACAGGGTGCCCAGAGAAGCTGTGGCTGCCCCTGGATCCCTGGCAGTGCCCAAGGCCAGGCTGGACATTGGGGCTTGGAGCCTTGCGAGAAATATCGGAAAAATTGCAGAGCCAGAAAGGAATTCCACACCAAGCACCGAGGCAGATTTGGGGGAAGGTTCTGTGTTTTGTTTGTCAGCTTTGAAAAAACGTTTCAGATGTTTCTTTCGAGAAAACGAAGAAGTCACAACTCCGTGCTCACTTTGTTCCCCTTTCCAGCAGCGAGGGGAGTGCACTGACCCAGGGATTGTTCCACTTCCTTCCACCCTCCTCCAAGTTTTGTGATTTTGACGGGTTTTAAACAGCAAAGGAGGGGGATGGGGGAGAATCATCTCAACAAGTGCATTCCAGGACAGAGCAAACAAAGAGGAAATTAAATTTTCCACTTTCCTTTTATCATCCAAACCAAGGCAAAATGAATGTGTCAATCCAAAATGAAATTTTCTGTGTTTCAGAAGCCTCCCCCAAGAAAGCGTAATCAGAAATGATTTTTTTTTTTTGAGGAAAAGATGGTTTTGATGGAATCGGACTCTCTGATCCCCAAATTGTGGCTGAGCAGGGTGGAAGGGCACTTCCAGCTCTCCATCCTGTGGCGGCAGTTGGACATTTCCTTGTGCAAACTCGGGATGGTTTTGGTAAACGGGCGGAGAATCCCAGCTGGCATCGGGCCACAGACATCCCACATCCCATGGGAAGCTGGGCACGGGGCAGATTTTGTCAGGATTTTGTCAGGATTTTGTCAGGACAGGTGGGAGAGGGGGAATCCCTCCTTGGCCTCCCATCCTGGCACCTCCACCTCAAGCTCTGATGCCTCCCAGGTGCTCCTGCCGGGATAACAGCAGGAGAAATTCCAGTGGGCTCCAAGCAGCCCAGGCTCCAGGGCATCACCTGTTGTTGAGGCTGCCCTGGGAGGGAGCTCGGAGTTATTTTTGGAGCTGCTTGAGGGCAGGGAGGATTAACGAGCCCCAAATGCACCAGAGAGGGCTCGGATTGGCTCAGCCACAAACTCTGCCCCGGCTGGGGAGAAGAAGGGCAAAACTGGAATCCTTGGGAAATTTAGGTTAAATATTAGGGGAAAAAAATCTTCCCTGTGAGGGTAGGGAGGCGCTGGCACAGGGTGCCCAGAGAAGCTGTGGCTGCCCCTGGATCCCTGGCAGTGTCCAAGGCCAGGCTGGATGGGATGGAGCAGGTCCAGAGCGAGATGCTCAGAGCTGACAGCACTGGGGACAATAATGACAAGGGCCAGGCAATGCAAAGAGCAGAAAAAGCAACACAGGGACTTCACAGGGCAGGATTTTGTTGCTGAGGGGAGCCAGGTCACGTGGTGGCACCCATGGATGCCAGAGGAGCTCCAGAGCTGACGTCCCTAATAAAGATACAGCGGAGGGCAAGTCCCTGGAAAGCTTTCAGAGGAGTTGTTTCAATCCTCCTGCAGACAAACCTGGCCCTTCTCCTGCCTGCAGCTTCCCCTCTCCTTTGGGTGCTGCAGGGACAGGGCACCTTTAGCCCACGGGATGCTCCTGCCAAGTCCTGAAGCTTCATCAGGGCTCCATGTGGACACCAAGCCCAGCAGCTGAGGGGGTTTCTCCCAGTTAAATGAGTCAGAAAAAGAGGTGGTGCCTCCACCACTTCTCCTGCCCAGGAGAGGCATCCCTGGAGGTGTCCAAGGCATGGTCTGGCGTTGGTTGACAAGGTGGGGATCGGTCACAGGTTGGACTTGATGATCTTGGAGGTCTTTTGCAACCTCTCTGATCCTGGGATTCTGTGAAAAGGATTCCTCAGAGAGGGATGAACAAAACCTGGCACCAGAGAAGAGGAGAGGCAGGGGGTGTGTCGAGATCTGAGTGCTGAATTCAGTCGATTCCTGAGTGACTTCCCCTGCTGGAGCCTGGCCCTGCCCAGGAGGACAGTGCCAGGGAGCAGGACCTGATGGCACAAGTGACACCTTCGCTCAAGGTGACTCCATGGAGTGGTGCTGGCTGAGCTGAGCGCAGAGCTGGGGGATGTCCCCAAGGTGAGGGACAGACCCAGATCCTGTGGATGCAGAGCTCGCCTGGAGCCCCGGGAGCGTGGCTGCCACCTCCAGCCCTCTTGCCAGGACAGGGAGGGGGGTGACAAACTCATGGCATCTTATCTTCACTATCAGCACTGTCACACTGTCCCCTGGGTGCCATTTCCAGCGTGAAGTGTCCCCTCCTGTCCCCAGGGGGGGATCTGGGAGCTGCAGACTTGTCTTTCCTCTTGGCCTGTGGTTTGTTTGTCATGGGAGCTCTGGTGATGTTCCCCTGGGGGAGCCTGGAGGCTTTAGGAGATAAATAAAGTTCCTGCCAGGCAGGAGGGATTTCTTTTTGCAGCAGTCATTTATCCTTCGTGGCTTTTCCTAGTATTTATTGCCTGGCTTTTCTTCTGGAGCAGAAAGGCTCGGAGGTGGGGATTTCTGTGCCTGGAAAATGTCCCTTCTGCCTGTTTTTTGGGGGGTGTTTCCTGAACCCAAACTGGATCTCCCCTCTCATTGAAATGGTTGTAAATCCCACATCTCTCCAGCCCCTGCGGGACTCACACACAGCCAGGCCTTCCAGAGATCCTGAAGCTCTGCTTTTTCCTGGAAGCCTCTCCCAAGACCTCACATGACCCAGCTCCCAGGGACCCTTCTCAGGGGATTATCAGAGGGCAGAAAAGAGAGCCTGACTCACCGTGCCCTGCACCTGCGGCTGGAATTCCCTCCAGACTCACGGCAGGGCACGGCAGGGCTGATTTTCCATCTGCTTTCCAGGATTAATCCCCCAGGGCAGTGCCCTGACTCCATCCCGCCGTGGGCAGGTGTCTCCGTGATGACAGAAGTGTCCCTCACTCCTGTGACCTTCACCTGGTCCCTCCTGCACCTGGGGCAGGCAGCGGGGGGTCCCAGCAGCTTCACCCACACAGACAGCCCTGTTTTCCTCCATTTCCCTCCATCCTCAATGGTTTTGAACCAAAACCATGGAAAATCACTGGGAGTTCTGAGCGGGAAGTTTCCGTCCAGAGAGCTGAGTTGTGGCTGCATTCCCTGCCCAAGTCAGGGATAAATCCCAGTGGGAGATGTATTCCTGTCTTTTCATGATTAATGCAGCCTTCAGCAACATCAAATACTTCTGCTGATGCAGGAGAATTTATAAGCAAGAGGATCATGTACTGCATTAGGCACTGAATTACAGTTCTTTCAACCATCCTATAAATAAATTAAATTAAATTAATGGAAGTGGTCATTCCCCCCATGCCAGGGAATCCCTGAGTGTCCAAGGCCAGGTTGGACGGGGCTTGGAACAACCTGGGAGGGTGAAAGGTGTCCCTGCCCATGGAACGAGATGATTTTTAAAGTCCCTTCCAACGCAAACCATCCCATAATTCTGTGATTCCTTTAGTCTGATGAAGTCTTGTAGGGAGAGACAAGAACAATAAGGAGGCTCTGACATTAAATCACATTAATTGCAACATAATCTTGCAAATGTGTTCCTGGCTGCCAGATTTGCTCATTCCATGGGCAACTGCACACCCACATCCCTTCCCCAGGAGTTCATTCCACACGTAAATCACAGCAGGGTCCTTCTCCAGCTGCGAGGATTCCTCCTGCTGTTGCATTTTTTGTTGCAGTTTCTGGTTTAAAACACGCTCTGTCCCTCTGTCAGCTGCTTTTCCCGTGTTTTCCTGGATTGAGCAAAGCATGATCCAGCCAAATCCCTGTCCTGCGTGGAGCCAAAGCCCAGCTGCCCACAGGAAGGTGCCTGTGGTCAGTTTAGGTCCTGCCACTCAAAAATCAGGGGAATTGTGGCCTAATGAAGGAGATAAAAGGTGAGGTAATTCCAAAAATAGCTCTTGTGGATGGGCAAAGCCTGTGCTGGGGCAGCGGGGCAGGGCCAGGCTGGACCCCCCAGGCCGTGCAGGTTCAGGGCTTTCAGCCTCTCTGGGGGTTTGCCATCAAAACCCACACCTGAAACCCAAGGGCTTGGGCAGGTCAGAACATTTGTGGGAATGTGGTCAGGCCAGAACATTTGTGGGAATGTTCTGCTCTGCCCAGCACTAAAACCCCACAGGATCCCAGGAGCTGTTTCAGTGCCTGAGAGGAGTCTCCACGCGCAGGCACCGAGCTCGTTTCCCTTCCCACCCCGGCAGATCTCTGGGAAGAGCCCTCTCCCTGTGCCTGGGAATGGGCAAAGCTCGAGATGACCCCACCAGAGCCAAAACCCGCGGGTGGAAGCGGCACAGGAGAGGCCAAACCCCAACCCACAGAGCCCAGGCTGGCCCTGGCCGGGACAGGGGGCTCAGAAGCCACTTTCTCATCCTGGCTTCCCACTAAACCACAGCTTCCCCTGAGCCCTGCTCCAGCAGACCTCATTTGACATGGAATTCTGTGCACAGGCAGGAGTCTCCCAAAATATCCCTGACAGGTGCCCTTAAAATCCTGGCACCAGAGTGACACCACCGAGAGAGATCCCAAAATGGATTTAATCTCTTTGAGCCCAACCAGATGCAACCCTGGACCTCCAGGTCATTTTTATTTGTCCAACTTCTCTCAGGCACAGGGATTGGAGAGCAGGAACATCCCCGTGCCCACAGCTCCCATCTGGCTGCTGAGGCACAGAGCTGGGGCTGGGCCAAGCTCTGGGTTAAAATCTGGTTATTAAAATTATTAAAGAGGTTTCTCTGCCCGAATTAAGGTGCAAACCAACCCAAAGTCAGTAGTAGAGATTTTTGTTTCACAGTAAATGAGAGGTCCAGAGGGATGGGCAGTGTTTGGATGGATGGATTCCCAATGGGAATCTGGAAGGCAAAGCACTGTGTTGCACTGGGGGTTTTGGGATTTCTTCCCAGCACTGCCAAGAGGAAATCTGGAAAATCAACTCCATCCCCTCCTGCATTTTGTCTTCTGAATTCTTCTGTGAAGGCAGGAAGTTCTCTCCAGGACAAGCACCAGGTTGTCCAGTTGTTACTGTCCCCAGGGATGCCATCCACAGGCAGAGAGGGGTTTTGTGATCCTCTGCCTCCGCTGGACCTGGGCTGTCCCCTCTCCTCCAGCTGGGCATTCCTGGGCAGGGCCAGCCCAGGCTGCAGGAGCTGCAGGAGCTGCAGCAGCTGCAGCAGCTGCAGGAGCTGCAGGAGCAGCTCTGCCCGTGGTGGCTGTGGGGACCCCGCAGGTGACAGTGGTGCATCAGCCGTGTGATCACACAGGGGGTGAGTCCTCCAGAGCCGCACGGTTCCATTCGAGGGCCACATTTGTAAATTTGAATTCCTCATTTGTAAAACGACACCGTGTTCCACAGGGGGAAAAGGAGAAAAAATCCCCAGCAACGTAACTGAAACCAACCCAATCTCCAACAGCAAATCCAATCAGGTTTTCCTGTTAACCACAGGCTTGGAGAACATTGGATTGAGTCATTCATGGTGCTGAATCGATGGGAACCCTCTGGAGTGACTCCCAGCAGCAGGAACAGCTTGTGCTTGCAGAGAGATGGACATTGGATGCTGCAGTGCCCACTCCTGCCACGGTCCCCACATGGGGGGTGGCACAGGGCATGGGCCACCAGGGAAGGGTCCCCACAGTGTGGCAGCTGTGGAAGAATGCCCTGGAAATATGAAGGAAGCTGTTCTGGGGCAGGGGTGGAGCCCTGTGGGGGCAGAGAGCACAACCCACAGGTTTTCCAGGGCTCCTGGTAACAGAAACCGCAGCACCAGAGGGTCCCAGGGTGGGATGGGCTGCAAGGGACCTTAAAGCCCATCCAGTGCCACCCTGCCATGGGCAGGGACACCTTCCACTGTCCCAGGGTGCNTTGTCTCTCTCCATCTTTCCTGCAGCTCCCTCGGGCTCTGCAAGGCCACACTGAGGTCACCCCAAAGCTTCTCCTCTCCAGGCTGGACAAGCCCAGCCCTCCCAGCCTTTCCTCCCTGCAGAGCTGCTCCATCCCTCTGATCCCCTCGGTGCCTCTTCATCCAGGACCGAAGGGTGCTCTCCCCATCCCTCTGCACTCTCCATTCCCAGGGTCAGGCTCTCAGCTGCCTCACCTGGACCCGCTGCCCACCCTCAGTGGCAGGGAGAGAACCCCAGGCAGACTCTGACCTGTCCCGGGACTGTGCAACGAGCAAGACAACTTCACTTTTCCAGTTTCAGTTGCATCGGCAGGTTTAGAGCAACCCAACTGCCTTCATCCCTTTTTTTCCACCAATGAAAGGAAAGTCCCAGGGGATTGGAGTGATGCAATCCTTGAATCATCCTGTAAAGAGCAGTGGTGGGCGAGTGCTGGGGTGTGAATCACAGCTCCTAATTGCAGCCCCCGCTTGGCAGCCAACTGCCCAAGTTGTTGTTGTTTGCTGTCCTATTTTTGCCTTTCTTTGGCTATTTGACAGTGGTTGTTCATTACAGGACTTTCTGAGCCTGTTGCCTTTGGCTCAGGCGTGCCAGTAATTTTTTAATGAATTTCCCCCAGATAGAGATGAACAAAAGAGCCAGAGGAGAGGGTTTGATTTCCAGCCTCCGGGAGCGCTTTATAAACAGCTCAGATGATTAAAAAGACAAGGGTGCTCTTTTAATAACAGGTTTTGTCAGGGTTCAGCTAATTAATTTCAGAGGAAAATGAACCATTTTGGTAAAGCAGCCACTTGAGCTCCTTTCTCTTCGGCTTCATGATAAAATTTCCCTGTCTCATTTGAAGGGATTTGGAAGTTAAGGATGGTTTAGGACCCTTCCAACCTGGCCAAACCTCAACCTGCTGCTCATTTCCCTGGAAAATGTGGGCGGGGTGGGAATGAGGAGCTCTCCACGCTGCAGCCTTGGCATCCTGCAGGACAACACAGAGGAAAATCTGCTGGCAAAAAAAAAAAAAAAGGAATTCAAATTAACCCCTCCTATCCTGTCCTGCCGCACTGGGGGTTCCTTACTGGTGAAAAATCAGGTGTGAGCAGGGAATGGAGAGAACAGGCACGGAAAATTGGGATTCACGGAGTGGGGAGAAGCAGCAGGGAGTGGGTGTGACCTCCCAGAGGGGAGGGACCAACCCCATCCCCAGTTTTGCTTTGTTTTCCCTGGATTCCTGACCAAGCCCCCCTTCTCCCCCTCCCCAGTGCTGCACACCCAGGGCTGGGAAACACCAGGACAAGCGAGGCAGTGCTGGGCTGGGGGAGCTCAGCAGAGCCCAGAACTCCTTCCCTGGGCACCAAAAAATCAGGATATTGCATCCAGCAGGTCCTGCTGGATAACACCAGGTTCATTTGGCCTGCTATCTCCACCTTATCTAGAGGCAACCCCATCCCTGTCGCCCTCCCCTTGCTCCACTTGTGAATTAAATGGCTATTTTTGTGCTCAGCTTCTGCCTGTTCTCCACGTACTGCCAGGGAAATGAAGAGCTGTGTTTGTTCCAAATGGCTTTATTGAAGCATCGGGAAGCACAAATCAATTCCCAACCGAAAGTCCTGTGGTACTCCAGGAATCAGAGCTGACAAACACAGAGATTTGCTGGGTTAAATTAATAGCAAGGCAAGATAAAAGGCAAGGCAGGCCATGAAATGAGCCAGGTACGATATACTCCCTGAACTTCAGAGCTCAGCAGTAAATAACCAGCAGAGAGGTTTTAAAAATCAACATGGAAAAGCAAATTCTGGGAAGCCCTGAGTGCATTCTGCCATGGAGGAGTCGCTCCTGCCTTTCTTTACTGCCCGTGGGGTGGGAAATTCAGCAAAATCTTCCATTTTTCCAGTTGTTTTGAGGAGAGGCAAATTCGGATTTCCTCGTGTCCTCCTCTGGCGCTGGTGGGACCGAGAGCTGGGGCTTCCCTCTCTGGTTGTGGTTTCCTGCAGAGCTGGGGAAATGCCGGGTTTTGGCGAACAAATGAACGGCAGAGATGAAGCCCTGGGCAAAACGGGAGCACAGCGGTCACCACCCAGCCCCGCAGGACTCCCAGGCACCTCGGGAAGCATCACCCGGGGCTGGAAAAGTGATGTCCTGCTGGGAATCACCGGGAATGCCGCCCTGGGCGGGCGGGGTGTGGCACGGGGGGGCTCTGAGGATGTTCCCTTCCCCTTGCTGGAAGCAAAAATGTAAATTTTCTCAGAGATACTCTTTTTCTTTTTTTTTTTTTTTTTAGTTTAATTAACATTGCCTCATTTTCCCATTGCACTGAGGTGCTCTCCCAAGTGGCTTTTCCCGCTGGAGCTGTCCTGGAATGTCCCCAGCAGCCACCTCTGCCCCCTGCTCATCCGCAGTGACAAGGACAAGCTGCCCCAAGCGCGGCTGTCACCCAGGGCAGCACCTCTGGCGCTGCTGGCTGAGCTCGCTGAACATTTTCACACCTTCTGTGGGGCTGCTCCGGCTTCTTGCACCGCTCCTCTGCCCTCTAATTAACTAATGAGACGTGATGAGGCCGTGACGTGCACAAGGAGTGACAGGGCCACCGAGTGTGGCATTTCCCTGAGGCGCCCTGACAGGATTTTGGAGGGGATGTGGTGATAAACCCTGAAATGGGAGCACTTGGAAAGTGAGAATTGCTCAGAAACACTCAAAATTCTTTAACCCTTGTGGATTCTCCCGCATTCCCAAGTGGCCACTGCTGGAAGGAAGGATGGGAGAAGATCCTGCTTTTCTGGGAGTCTGTCCCTCCTCAAGGCAGTGGGATCCAGCATTTTTTAAACCCCTTTTTTTTTTTTTGAGGATGTGGCTAAAACTCTCCTGGAACGTTCCAGGCTCGGAGCTAATAAAGCTCTTCCACTTAAATTAAGTTACAGGTCTCTCATGTTCATCCCTTTGGGTTTCACCACTTTTTGTTTGTGAAACTCAATCCAATGATGCATCATAATAATAATAATAATAATAATAATAATAATAATAATAATAATAATTGGCTGACGAGCAGGAAATCAATCCCTGTCTCCTGCGCACTCACTGAATATCAGTCATTTTTAAAAAATACGGTTTTTTTTTAATAAACGTAATTACTGGCTAACTAAAACTGAATTAACAGGTTTGGCTGATGTGTGCCTGGATGGGAAGCAGNTTCCCAAGTGGCCACTGCTGGAAGGAAGGATGGGAGAAGATCCTGCTTTTCTGGGAGTCTGTCCCTCCTCAAGGCAGTGGGATCCAGCATTTTTTAAACCCCTTTTTTTTTTTTTGAGGATGTGGCTAAAACTCTCCTGGAACGTTCCAGGCTCGGAGCTAATAAAGCTCTTCCACTTAAATTAAGTTACAGGTCTCTCATGTTCATCCCTTTGGGTTTCATAGCTTTTTGTTTGTGAAACTCAATCCAATGATGCATAATAATAATAATAATAATAATAATAATAATAATTGGCTGACGAGCAGGAAATCAATCCCTGTCTCCTGCGCACTCACTGAATATCAGTCATTTTTAAAAAATACGGTTTTTTTTTTAATAAACGTAATTACTGGCTAACTAAAACTGAATTAACAGGTTTGGCTGATGTGTGCCTGGATGGGAAGCAGCTCTGGCTGCTGGGGGTGATTTCTACAGGCTCCAGCTTGGGCTGGAAGAGATCCAGGGACTGGGAGCAGCTCCTTGCCGTGGTAACCCCTTCCCACCTGCCAGCCCTGGCTGTGTTTTTCTCAGGCAGGCTCTGAGTTTGAGGTGCTGTCCCTCAAAAACTCATCCCCCGGGCCAGCCCATGGGGTGCAGCCCCAGCCTTCCCAAAAAATCCTGCCTGCACCTGGACAACATGGAGAAAATGCAGAATTGCCTCTTCAGAGAGAAGCTTTTGGCATTGAGCTGGTGGAAGAGAACTAATTAAATTAAATATTAGGAAGAAATTGAGGGCCTGGCACAGGGTGCCCAGAGAAGCTGTGGCTGCCCCTGGATCCCTGGCAGTGCCCAAGGCCAGGCTGGACACTGGGGCTTGGAGCAGCCTGGGACAGGGGAAGGTGTCCCTGCCCAGGGCAGGGGTGGGATGGGATCATTTTAAGGTCCTCCCAACCCAAACCAGTGTGGGATCCTGGGATGTGGCACACAAGTGTGCACAAATCCCAGCACAGACCCCAGCATCCACCAGGGCTGCTCCTCCCGGCTCCCGGGGTGAGGTTTAACTCCTGAAGGGAGGTTTAACTCCAGGAGCTGCTGGCTGGAGAGGGAACACAAAGTCTGGGCTGGGTGGGAGCAGAGGAGCTCCCTGAGCCTCGCTGGAGGAGCTTTGGGAGGTCCAGGAGGGTGACTGAGGTGTTTACACAACCTCAGTGTCCCAGCCTGATCGTGGTTATCTCTTACTGGAGTCCGACTGTGTGAGAGGCACTGCGGCCACCCGGGACAGGTTTGGATTTGAGCTGGGTAAATCCAGATTAGTTAATGGTCCTTGGAGCCACATTCCCGAGGGAGCTGAGCCTTAGCTCATCTCTGCATCCCCTGGGGGATGAGATCAGCCTCATCACCCCAGAGAGGCTCAAGGTGATGAGCGCTCACCCACAGCTCGGGCCCTGCCACTCCCCTCGCTGCCCGTCCCCGAGAGCCACCCACATCAGGCACAGGGTGACACCGAGGGCAGCTCCCAGCAGCCTTCTGCTGCCTCTTTTCCCCACTGAAGCACCACTGGAGAGTGCTTTTCCAAGGGATTTTGCATCCTGCTTGCGCTTGATTCCAGGTGCCACCCCCTCCTCCTTTCCTGCTGCTTTGGGGCAAGGTGGGAAGAGCAGGAGCAGGGGGGAAATGGGCTCCAGTGAGCTGAGCAGCCCAGCCGGCACCTCCCAGGCAGCTGGGCTTGGCTCCTGGGATGCCCAGGAAGGGCTGGATGGGCAGGTGGATGGATGCCAGAGCAATTGCACATCCCCACAGCTCCCAGGAGCGACTCCAGTCCCCCGATTCTGCTGCTTCCCTCCCCTTCTTCTCTCTTCACGTCAGATTTTGGGAAGTGAACCCGAAACGAGGCAGAAATCCAGATGCTGGGAGAAATCCCACTCTGCCGGGGATGGAGAGGATTTTCTGGAGATTCTGGGGAGGGGAGGACAGGCACTCACACAGCAGCAGCTGGCCCGGGGACACCCCTTTGTCCCCATCGCGGTTCGTGTTTATTTTTTTTTCTATCAGCCAAAGGCCTCTTGCCCTTGTTTGAGGGCAAGGAAAAGGAAAGGGCTCGTTCCCCTAAATCCCACAGGAATGGCAGCTGCGGTTTGGCAGGGATGGGATGGGCTGGGAATGCCTGCGAGAGCCCAGCCGGGGCTGGGAGGCTGCTCGAGGTAGCGGCCTCCAGCCTGGAGAGCAGGAAACATTAACGAGCTGTTAATTAGCCCCGAGTTCCTCTCACACCCACACCCTGCACTCGAGCAGGTTTGGGCCACGGGGTGTTGGCGGCATCTCGGCCGCCCAAAAAAAAAAGGGTGAGCAGGACAAAATTTGGTGGAATTTTGCTGTGGCATCACTGAAGTGACGTCTGCTGAATTCCACAGGCAAGATCCTTCCTGCCAAAAAATAAATCACCAGAGGTCCAGTAGGATTTGCAGAGTGTCCAACAGAGGCTCTTTCCTAAGTGTCCCTTAGGCTGTTGTATCCTTCCAGGTGAAAATACAACAAGATCAAGGGATTTCCAGTCGGAGATGGATTCACAGAGAGCAGAGGGACACATCACAAAAGTAGTTTGTGCCAGTTTTTAGGGCAGCTTTGGAAAGAATTTGAGAACAAAGCAGCTCGTGCCTGGGAGTTTATCAAAACAGCATCGAGGAGATTTCAGAAGAAAATCTGTCAATCCCAGACAAAGGATCTTTAAGGAGGAGTTCAGCTGATGCAGGAAGGCCTAGAGAAGGCAGGACAGGGACAAAGCAGGTCCTGACACCCCCAAATCTTCTGGGGCACCAAATAACTCCCAAAATAGGCGTGGTGCAGGCGCAGAAGACAGAGATGGCTCAGAAGGTGCCAGGTTTGGCTTCCCGGGGATGCATCCCTGCACCTCGGGTGCTCTGCCCCAGCACAGCCACCAGCAGAGCACACAGCTCTTCCTTCTGCCACATCACGAGATAAAAATGGGAAAACCCAGCTGATGGGTCAGGGAAATCTGGGAGAGACTCCTATGCTCTGGAGCCATATAGGAATTAAAGGAATCCTTCCCAAAGCACTGGTGGAAGGTTTTTTTGAACATGATTAATATTGTAGGAATACTTGAGGATCAAGCCTGGCTTACATTTCTGGTAAGAAAAAATCGTGCTGCCATTAAACAATCAGCTGCAAGGAGCTGAGGGTGTCCCAGGGAGGATTAAACCCCACAACCAGCCCATAAATCCTGCAGATGTAGTATTTATAACCAGTGTAGGTTTATGCTCCTGTGTGGCCCCAGTGCCACAGTCGGAGCAGGTGCAAGAGAAAGGAAAAAACCCAAACAAAACAGCAAAAGGAAACAACCACCCCATAACCAGAGCACAGAGGGAGTTTGGTTACGTAAGGATTTATTCTTCCTTCCTCAAAACCCATCTGCTGCTCAGGAGCTCATTTCTGTGTACTCATCCTGATTCCTGGACTGCATTCCAAGAGTCTCCACGGCCAAATGCGGAGTCTTTTCAATTTCCCTCCCCTCTCCTGCAGCGTGACAGGAATTGCTGGCACTTGTGCTGCTTCCTACACTTGTCCCCAGTGCTGTGGAGAGAGGAGCCTCTTGTGCCAGTTTTCATGCCTGTTTCCTCCCAGTTTCCCTGCCTCTTTCCTACCTGTTTCCTCAGTTTCCCTGCCTGTTTCCTCCCAGTTTCCTGCCTCTTTCCTGCCTCTTTCCCTCTGCAAGGAGCTGCCGCTGCCAGCACAGCCCACGCGAGCTGGGGAGCTCTGAGCAGCTTCACTGGGACCCCCAGTTCACCCTGGCCCCTCCTAATCCAGGACAAGACAGAAATGAGGAGCTCCTCAGCCATCCCGTGGCACCCAGCTGCCCTTCCACGTGTGCCTGGCACCGGCACGTGGGGTTTTACCAGCTGGATGCTTGCAAGGGGTTGTGTTTTCTGCCCCGGCTTTACCAGTTCCCTCTCCCTGCCCTCTCCAGGTCCACCTCAGCACAAGAAGTTTCAAATCCCCGCTGGGAATTATTTTTACATCTGGCCTCACTATTCCCCATCCAGAGTCACTCCCCAGCTGCTTCTCCTTCCTCTTCTCCCTGCCCACAGGGACAAGGTGAGCCCTCAGGGCAGGGCCAGCAGCACTGCAGGAATTCCAGGCCTGTTCCAGGTGTTTTCATCCCAACACACCCCAGTGCAGAGAGGGAGAGGTTATTTAAGCCCCTGCAGCCACAGTTGGTGACTCCTGGCTCAGCCTCAACCCCGGCTCCTCCTCCACCATACATATTTATGAGCCCAATTATCACTGAACAAGCAGGTTGCTGTGCAAATAAATGATTTTTAATCTAAATTACCCAGTTTACACACTCCCCCCAGCTCTGCTTAGCAGAACAGCTGGTGTTTACCAACTCCTCATTACTGATCCAGGCAACACCAGGAGAAGCTGCCCAGAGAGGAGCAGCCACCTCTGAGATAAGCCGAGCTCGAGGTTTACCTCTGCCTCAGCCCCTCTGCCCCTCCACATCAGAGCTCTCATCCAGCCCAGTTTGCACCACTGTGCCATGAAGGAATGAGGAAAGTATATCTGCTGATAACAACTGTTATTGTTGTATTTCTGCAGGAAAGAGTCATTTCCATGAAAATCCAAATAAATCCAGCTCTCTCTCCATATCTGTGTTTCCATTTATCAGCACTTCCTTTCTCCCAGTTCCACGGAAGGCTCACACCAGAGCTCAGATGATGCAAGAATTATTCCTGTCGTGGTATTTCCACTGTCCAAGAATGAACATATGCGAGAGAAACCCAGCCCCTCGTTATTCCAGGCCTTAAATGGCCCCCTGAGGCATTAAACAAACACGGGATCACAGTGCCAGCACCAGGACTGGCAGTGCTGGTGCCTGGAAGGTCAGACTGGGGAAGGATTGGAGCACCAAAGCCAGAGCAGGGATGTTCCTGCAGCTGCCGGCCCCGTCTGGAAGCGCTGGGAAGGGAGGTGCTGCTCTGAGCAGCACGTCCTGCTGCACGTGGCTCCCACCAGGCCTATTTCCAGCCTGCCTGGCTGCAGGGAGGAAGGAAAACTCCTGGCCTGGGCATGGAACAGGCGGTCACATGTGGCTCAGGAAGGAGTCACAAGCCACGGCACACCTGGTGTCAGAGGAGATTCGATCCGTCCTTTCCCTTTCCCCTATTTCTGCCTCCGCCTCTGGAGGAGGAGGACGCTGGTGGTCGATGCCTTCTGCAGGATAATTCCTGTGCTCCCACATCCCTTCTCTTCCAGCCTTTTCCTGGAGCAGCAGCACGGCCCTGGGCGGGCTCTGCACCCTGCAGCACCTCAGGTGTGCACCCCTCCTGCTGTGTCCCGAAGAATGCCCCAGGAATGAGGGACAGCGTCCCCATCCTGGACAGGGTGGAGGATGACAGGAGCTCCAGGAGCTCAGCCACCACCTGGTGACCTCCTCTGGCACAAAGTCCCCACATTTCTCTGCCCAAAAAACCGCGCTGGTGGCTGGAAGGATGGAATATCCTCATCTTCCCTCGGGCATAGAGCCAGGACTCGGTACACACGAACAACAGCTTTAAATTTCACTGTATTATGGATTCGAATTAGCCCTGGCCACCCCGAGCTCTCATCCCACTGCATCACAGCACGTGGGAGCGGGCAGGCGGGTGAGGGAGAGGGAAAATGATGTTTTATAGGATGCTCCCAAGGAGGAAGATTTTTTCTCCCCCACAGGCACCACAAATTTGTTTTATTGTGATTTAAGGAGGACACGTTTGGTTTCAAAGCAGCTCCAGAGTCCCTGCAAATCAGAACATCTCTGTTTGACTCGTGGAGCTCGGTTGAGTTAGGCCAGCTCAGACACTGAGTTAGGCCAGCTCGGACACTGAGCCTGGATGTTTTAACAAAGCCCTCAGGGCTTCCAGAGCCATCCAAGCTCCTCTCCACAGCCTGATTTCCAGTTGTCCATCTTCCTCCTGGCACAAAGATGTGAGAGCGTGCTTTTCCCCATGTGTGAAAAGATCCAGAGAACGTTAAGGGGTTGGAATGGTCCTTAAAGACCATCTAGACCAAAAAAAAAAGGGGAACTGACTGAAAAACTGCTGGAAAGATCCTGCCTGGCTCGGTGAGCACAAATCACCTGCACTGAGATCAGGCAGCCCCGTGGGGTGGGGCAGGAAGGTTTTGGGGACCCCTGAGTTTCACGCAGGATGAAGATTTCCCTCCTCTGGGCTGGGGTCTGAGGCTGCCCAGCAGCACCGCAGAAATGCTCGGTAAACAAGCAGTAAATATTCATCGCCCCGGTGACAAACGCCTCGAAGGGATTGGAAGAGGAAGCTGAACTCGGCGTTTGCACAGAGCAGGGAGGAAATAAATATTCTGCATGTAACAACCTCAGGCAGGGCAGCACGGGCAGGGAGGTGGAGGAACTCGAGCAGGGTCTGGCTGTGAGGCCCCAGATGGCCGCTGGTTGTCAAAGCAAAGGGATCAGCTGGGAAAACCGCTCCTTCTTCCCTGTGCTCCGGTCCGGAGTGAGAGCCGGGCTCGGGTTTGGCAGGGGAGCCGCTCTCCTGCAAAAATGGGCATTTATTGCTCTCTGGTGGCGAGATGGGCTGAGCAGCAGAGCTGCACCTTCCTGCCGTGTGCCCGGGAGAACCACTCAGGCTGGAAAAGCCCTCCAAGATCATCGAGCCCGACCATTCTTCCTCCTCTAAACCGTGTCCCCAAATGCCACATCTACCTTTAAACACCTCCAGGGATGGGGACTGCAGCACTTCGCTGTTCCAGTGCTCTTTTCCTGTGCTCCTGCTTTAGACCCTGAGGTTGGATGGCAGGGCTGGCATGAGGGTGGGCTCTGCCTCTCCCCCAGCAGTTTTTTTCTGCCCCTAGATGAGGCTGGACCAGCCCCTTTCATTCTCCTCACATCCCTAATTCTGTCTCTCACTGCCAAAAGCTTTGGTGGTGCTTTTTACAGGAGAGGGGTTTGGCAGAGGTGTCATCACAGATGAGGATAAAATCCAGGTATAAATAGAGCTGCTGCTATTTCAAACTCGTTTGGGTGGGGCTGAGCTGCTCCAAGGTGTGGGGACAGGCAGGCACATGGCAGCACTCCCCTGTCCCCATCCTGGGCAGGGCACTTGTGAAACCCCCCCAGGAGCTCAGCCCCGCTGCACCACCAGCTCCAGCACCGCTGCTGGGGCCTCATCCTGCCCTGGCTGTGCCACCTGCGCTGTGGGGCACAGCCCTGCTCCTGAGAAACAAGGACAGGGTCCCAAGAGCTTGGGACAAGGAGCCCAAACCCTTCCAGCTCCTCAGGACGTGGCACAGGACCTCTCCTGGTTCTGGAGAGCACACGGACCTTGCGTGGCGCTGCTGGACGGCTCCCACTGGTGTCCCCAGGGTGGCAGACGGGTCACACCACGTGGCCACCTTCGCTCAGCCACCGGGGCCGGTCCGTGGCACAGCCTGGCGTGCCCTCAGGTCCCCCTGGGGCTCCAGGGATGGCACCCAGCTTGGCACGGAGCAGGGCTTGCAGCTCCTGGTCTCCCAGCTCGGCGGCTGCGGCGAGGGCCAGCAGGAAGTAGGAGGCTGCGTCCTGTTCATCCTGAGCAGAAAGCACGGGGCAGGCGTGAGGAGGGGGCTTCATTGGAGGTCACGGGGCAGGAGGGAACTGGAGCAGAGCCTGGGGCTTCCAGAGAGCACCCAGGGACACCTGATTTCACTGGAATGGTGCTAAGTGCCAGCACTTCTTTCCAAATTCCCTTCTCCCCTTCAAAACCAGAAGAGGTGACCTCCACCCCCAGGGAAGGCTCCTTTCTTACCTTCAGCTTGTGCAGGGTCAGGTTGCCCAGGTGCCAGTAGATCTTGCAGTAGTACAGGGCCTCTGCTGAGCTCTGCAGCACTGGGGGACGCATGGCCAGGGTCTTCAGGTAGCAATCCTCGGCCATCTCATACATGTGCAGCAAGTCGTAGGCTGTGGCCAGGCGGTGGAAGGCAACCAGCTCCTGCAGCTGATCCCCTGGAAAAGAGGTGGGTGGAATCAGCCAGCTCCTGCAGCTGATCCCCTGGAAAAGAGGTGGGTGGAATCAACCAGCTCCTGCCACGGATCTCCTGGCAAAGAGGTGGGTGGAATCAGCCAGCTCCTGCCACGGATCTCCTGGAAAAGGGGTGGGTGGAATCAACCATCTCCTGGAAAAGTTGCTGATCCAGCTCAATCCACGCCCAGCCCTGCTGAGCCACTTTGGATGCATTTTCTCAGCAGCCTGGGGGCATGGATACCTCAGAGAGAAAACAGAGCCATGGGCAGGGTTGTTGATGCCACAGCTGGACAGATTGGCCCAGGAGTTCATCATTCAGCCAGGGAATTTTTTTGGGTGCTGGAAGGGGCTGTTACAAGACTGGTCCCATCTCAGACGTTGAAGTTGGCATTTTGCCCATCCAAACTATTTCTGTAATGGGAAGGGGTGAGGTTTTTAGGAGAACCAGGGCAATGAGGAACTGCTCAGCCCTGTGCTTTCACCAGACTTCCTGTGCTCTAGGGTAGCAAACACCCTCTGCTGTCACACAGCTGAGAAAAAGGGAAGTAGCCTTAAAAAGATGTCATGACTTTGGGTAAGAATAGGTCCAGCAGTGCTAAGAAAGCAGGAGATCCTCTTTTCACATGGGTGTTGTTCTCATCCACAGGATCCAGTGACTCCCAGTGCCCTGGGGGAGTAAATCACCCACTGACCAGTAACTCCCAGTGCCCTGTGGGTGTAAATCACTGACTGACCAGTAAGTCCCGGTAACTTTTGGGTGTAAATCACTCACCGACCCTGAGGCTGAGCCTGGCTGCCAGCGTGGCGAACTCCAGAGCCTTCTCGTAGCCCTGCAGGCTGATCTGCAGCTCTGCCAGTTTATTGAAGAGCCGCAGCTCTGTCTGGGTGGCCTTGAGTTTCCTGGCCAAGGGCACAGCACCTCCCTAAGGAGAGAGAAAAGTGAGTTCAGGGCATTCCTGGGGGGATCAGAGCTGCCTGAGAGGGGTGACAGAACAGCAGGACAAGGACCAAAGGAGGGGATGGGCTGGTTAAGCACTGCAGGTTTAGGTTTTAGTCCCTTCTTTCCCTTGAAAATGAGTTTTATATCCCAGAGCACGGCTCTCAAAGCTGGAGCCTCACATCTCTGCCCTTCCTTGGGTTCCTGGAATTCTGACTGGGTGTCCCCAGGAGTGACCAGCTCACACTTAACACCGCCAGGATTTGTAATGGAAGGAGCCCGTTCCCAATCCCAGATGATCTGTAGGGTTTGCAAAAACCATCTGTGCTCCAGGCCTCCCGCTCTGGCACCCTGAGCATCACCCCATCCCTCTGCACCCTGTATCCGTTTGGTCTGCCCTGTGGGGACAGAGGGACAGGAATGCTCAGAGGGCTCCATACCCTGTAAAACTCCACTGCTCGGGCCCTGTTCCGGCTGCCGTTGAAGAAGGTGTCCCCTGCTTTCTCATAAAGATCCATGGCCAAGGAGAAGTTGTCCCACTTCAGAGCAGTCTGGATGGCTGCCTGGAAGGAAAAAGGGGCTGGAGTGACATTTGGAAAGACAGAGACATTGGTGTGATTAAATAAACCCCAAATTTTAGAAGCTGCTCTTCCACTTTGCAGCTCAGCTGATAAAATAATGCAGGAGATGGAGAGAAGCCAGAAGTCTTCTGCTCCAAGAACTTCCTTGGCACTTATCCCTTATTTATGGATATTTTGATGGAAACTGGTCACTTGGCACCTCCAGCTGCCTTTGGCACTCCTACATCACTTTCTGACTCAATGAATTCACTTATTTTCACCCCGAAATCCTCTAAACTCAGTGGATGGAAAGATAGAGAGGAAATTCAGTGCCTGAGGGTAAGGCAAGGGCTCCTCCTTCCAGCAGCAGGTTTACAGGGCTCAGAACTTCCCCTTCCAGGTTTTCCAGCCCCAAAAGGCTGTGATGGGAACGCATGGGACAGCTCCAGCCACCTCCTCCATACCTGGAAGTACATTTCCACCAGCTCATCCTCCTGTAGAAGATAATAGAGTTTTCCTGCCTGCAGCCAGGCCTCTGCTGCCTTCACAGCCTCCTCGAGGTCGATGAAGATCCTCAGGCTCTGCTTGGTGCAGTCCAGGGATTGTCTCAGAGCCCTGTGATGGCAACAGGCAAAAAGCCATTTCAGAGTCTCTGTCAGCTGTCCCCACACCACCTCCCCACGGCACTGACCCCCTGCCCTCTCCTCCTGTGGTTACCAAAGGCTGGGGACAAAAGGACATTCTCAGCTCTGAGCAATGCGTCCTGGTAGGATCGTGGAAGTCTCCATGCTTTAATGCTCAGGCTTTCATGGTCATTCCACTAACTTAGGACAATCCAGGACACCAGTGGTCCCACCCAGGCTGCTCCTCACCCTGATAAACAGATGTCTGCCCAGGTCACCTACAAACCCAATTCTCCTCCCTAAACCGAGCCCCAGAGTCACTCCCAGCTCCACATGGGATCAGAGGCAGGGAGTGCTTGTACTTCCATCTCCCAGGCAGCACCTGGCACCCAAACCCACACCTCTGCCTGTTGTTTGTCCCTTGTGCAGTTGTAGAGAGATCTCTGGCTACGTGTCCAAGCCCCTTTTCCAGCCCCTGGCCACCGGAGGACACAGGGACAGGCAGTGGGATGAGCCAGTGGGTTGGAAACAAAATCAGCTGTGGGGAAGGGAGAGCCAGCAGTGTCCAAGGCAGTTTGTTTGCTTGGTGTCTCTCCTGCTGGCAACCAGGCCCCAGCTGACCTGGGAGCCCAGGGAATGGGGTGCTTTGTGATCCTAAATAGCACCGTTCACATGACAGGCATCTGCTCCCTGAATACCTTCCCCCTGAACTCACCGTGGCCTGGCTGGGGAGGTGAACGTCCCAGCTGGGGACAGCCCTGCCCATTTGTCCTGCTGGGGACGTGGGAGCTGGCTCTCCACTCTTTGATCCATCTGCCTTCAAGGCCTGTGGCCTGACCAAGCCTCCTTCTCTCCTCTCCTGCCCAGTCTAAGCAGGTGTCAGGCAGGAGATTAAAGGTGAGCTGACACCGGGTCTTAAGCACCTCTTGTGGGTCTTAAGTCCCTCCCTGGGGACAATCTCACAGCAGATGCAGGATGGGCAGCCTTGGCAGCTGGGGGCTGAAACCAGACTCACTCAAAGAGCAGACAAGGAGCCTGTTTTTACTGGGGAGTGGAGATTAACCGTTGGGATAAGCCTGCAAAGGAAGCCACGAATCCCCTGTCACTGGGTCCGCTCTGCTGAGGGCTGCATGTGTCCTGGAAAACTGTGTTTGGCCAGACTCCAGTTCCGTCTGGGACAACGTCTGCCCAGCTCTGGTTGACACTGAGCTGCTCCCTCTCATAGCACAGAGACAGCTCATAAATCTCAGACCCAGAACTGTGGGGCAGCTGGAGCCACCACACCCCTTCCCACCCTGCTGGAGGGACACCCCAGGAAAGCCACTGCGCTCTGGCAGCATCCAACAGACCCAGCCACTCACTCAGGTGTGCCCAAAGCCTGGTAGAGCTGGCTCAGGGCCTGCCTGGCAGTGCCCTCCAGCTCCCTGTCCTGCAGCTGCCGTGCCAAGGACGCCCAGTGTTCGTGGTAGGTGATGCAGGCCTGCAGGTCGGGGCACACTTTGCTGTAGAAATGGCACAGACGCTCCGTGATGTGCAGCTGACCTGTGTGGCATGGGGAAAGGGAGAAGGACAGGTCAGGGGACAGCGCTGGGGACCTGGCAGGGTCGAACACTGCCCTGCTCCCCTCTGTACTCACTCCTCAGGTTCTGCCACTTCAGGGCAAACCCCAGCGCCAGTTCATAGCAGAGTTTGGCATCTTCCATCCTCTGCCTGTCCACCACGGCCTGTGCCAGCCACAGCAGCACCTGTGCCAGCTCCATGTCCAGCTCTTGGTGTCCCTGGAGCTCGGCGTAGAGCTGGACTGACCACAGCAGGTAGAGCTCGGCCAGCTGGGTGGCACCACACGAGAGGCTCAGCTGGCCCAGGTTAGCCAGGGACACGGCCTGATTCCTCCTGTTCCCCGTCTCCTTGGCCTTGTGCAGGGCCCTCAGGAAGTTCTCTGCAGCCTCCTGAACGTGCCCTTCGCCCCGGAGGGCCATGGCCAGGAGGTTGTGCACGGCCCCGCCCTGGGTCTCGCTGGCCGTGCCGCGCAGCGAGCGCAGCAGCTGCCGCAGGATGTCCCCGGCCGGGCCCGGCTGCTGCTGCAGGAGGTACAGCCACCCCAAGGACAGCGAGGACTCAAAAGCCTCCTCCTCCCCCAGCAATCCGCCCAGGGCTGCAGCCCTGGCTGCGTAACCAACAGCCCCATCCAGCACCCCGTGCTGGAGGTACATCCTGGACAGGACGGCACAGAGCGTCCTCTGCTCGGGCACGGCTCTGCTCTCACAGCAGAACTGCAGCGCTTGCTTGAGGTAAAAACAAGCCAGTGCTGGGATGCTGCTCCTGTCCAGCTGCTTCCCCAAGAGTTTGGAAGAGATTTGGAGGATGAAGCCAGCCCTCCACATGGGGGTCGGTGTCCCCTTGGTGCCGCTGGGAACAAAGGACCTGGCGGAGGCCAGCGCGATGTTTGGCAGGCACTTCTTGTCATAGAGGTAGCCCAAGGTGGCAGTGGCATCCAGTGGCCCAGCACGGGTGCCTGGGCCGGGCCAGGTGGTGCTGAGACACTGGAGATGCTCCAAAAAGGGCAGCACCTCCTCGGTTCTGCCCAGCTGCAGGAAGAGCTTGACGACGAGGAAGCAGATCCGGGCCTCCAGGGGAGCGTTGCCCACAGCGATGGATTCCCTCAGGATGTACGTCAGCAGCTCCAGCTCGTTCTCCGAGCTGAAGGAGCGGCCAGGCAGGCACACGAGCAAGGTCACCGTCTTCCCCAGCAGGGAGGAGAACTTGTGCTTCATGTTCTGCTTCAGGTAGATGGAGGCGAGGCTCACGTGCAGCGCTGCCAGCAGGGGCAGGTCCCCAAAGCCCCTGTCCAGGACACTCATGGCTTCCTCAAAGTAGACCCGAGCCTGGGAGAACTTGACCTTTTTGATGCAGAGCTTACCCAGGAGGAAACAGAGCCTGACGTGAGCCCAGACTGAACGAGTCCTCTTGGCCCAGTTCCGGGACGTCTCAAGGTACAGGACCAGTTCATCCTCATCAGAGAAACCATAAAAAGTGGAGTGGAGAAAGGAAAAGCTGAGATCATAAAAGCTTTGAAAACTGGGCACGAAACTGTCTTGGTTGAGGAAGGTCAAAATGGGGTCAAAGACATCGGCATCCTCCATGTGCCCAGCATTGAGGTCGATGAAGAATTTGGGATAATCCAAGTCATCCAGTTTCTCCAGGAGAACATCTTCCAGCGTGGCAGGGGCTGCTTCGCTGCCTGGGCTGGACAGCTCCGAGGTGCTGCTGGTAGCCCAGTCATTGATTTCCTCCCAAGACTGGAGCACTGGGATTTCTGTACTGCCACGAAGAGCAGCCTCTGGAAAGGACAGGGAAACCACAGTGGGATTAGAAAGAAATTCTTCCCTGTGGCTGCCCCATCCCTGGAAGCGTCCAGGGCCAGGAAGGTGTCCCTGCCCGTGGCAGGGGGTGGCACTGGATGACCTTTAAGGTTCCTCCCAACCCAAACCATTCTCTGATGTTTCCTCATGTGCAAATTCACCCCCAGAAGCCATCACCAAAGCCTCCCCCTCTGTCCCCTCCTCATACTCACCTGGTGGCACTTTTGGGAACATGGCTATGGGTTCAAAACCAGCTGTACAAAGAGACAAACAGAAAACAAAACCCCAAATCCTTGGTCAGTGTCAATGTGCAGAAATCAGCTGAAGTCCCAAAGCCACCCAGCAAGCCCAGAGGAACTGAGAGCCCCCAGCAACCCTGGCGCTGGTCCTGCAGGCCAGGCTCAGTGGAGAGCAGCATCTGCCAGGGTGAATCCCAGCTCAGGAGCTGCCCTGGGGGCAGAGAAGGTCCCTCCAAACTGCAGAGTGGCAGGGTCACTCCTGAGGACACCTCCGGCCTCCATCACCAGGCTGAGCACAGGTTTGGAGCTGCCTCCACCCCAGCAGTTGTCCCCAACTTGGGGCTCTCCATGAGGATCCAGGGGCTGGGAAAGGAGAGGGGACACTCACCCAGCCTGTACACAGAGGTGATGTCAGTGTGTGCCAGGTCCCCCAGGAGGGTGGCAAAGTGCTGCTCATCACCATTGCAGGGCATGTGCAGGACCGGGGACTTCTCCTCCTCGCTNGGATGGGATGGGATGGGATGGTGTTTCCCATCCCTTCTTTCCCTCCCATCACAGAAGTTCTGCTGCAGATGAACACAGGATTTTGGACACCTTCCACACCCAGGTTTTCCATGAAGGAACAGAAAGGTACCAGACAAAAGGACCTATTGTTCTTTTTTGGAATCCAGAAGCCACAAGACACCACCTGATCTGCTGTGTCCCTTCTGGAGTGTCAGAGAAAAGTGCTACAACTCACCTTGAGTGGCTCTGAGAGAGCAAAGCCCAGCAGACCTTGGTTAAAACCTTGTCCTCCCACACACACTCTTGGAGAAGCCTTTTGGGCTGGGAATTGAACAGGAGCCACCAACAGAGACAACTGCTCGAGTCAGGGTGGGATTTGTCACCCTCCCTCCCTCCCTGGGCAGCTCTTGCTGTGTCCTCGGGAGGGTGTGGAATTCTGCCCTGTGCCAGTGGCCATTCTGCCTCCACATCCAGGGCAGGAGGAAGGAAAGCAGGATTTGGTTTGCTCGTCAGGGAATGCCCTCCCCACCCCTGTCAGGCTCCCAGCCCCTCCAAGCTACAAACCGAAGACATTTCTAGGACAAACTGGGAAGCCAGCTTGCAGGAAGCCAGATTAGCCCAGGGCTGGCTCTGTTCCTCCCCAAGAATCACCTGAGGCAGGTGAAACATGATTGCTTTGTCTGGGCTGCAGCAGAGCCTGGCCAAGGCTTCTGCTCACACCTCAAACCCACCCTCTGGGAAGGTCTTGCAAAGGAAGTCACCTGCCCTAGGCTCTCACACAGCCTTGAGGTAGGATTTGGAGCCTCCCCTCCCTTTCCTCCTGGATTTAATTGAAATAAACTCACAGAGGTTCGCAGCCCTCGGGATTTACGTGTTGGGTGGGAACAAAGCCAGTGCTCCCGGTGCTGAGGGATTTGCCCACAAACCAGGGCAGTCCAGGGATGAAGAAGCCGATGATTTCTATGGGGTCTCCTTTGGAGAAGCTCAGCTCATCCCACGCTGCTCCTCTGTGGTCCTTGGTGGCGATGCACCTGCCTTTGACTGGGAAACCAAGGCAAACAAGGGAATTTCAGGGGGATCCCTGCTAAAACCTCCTCACCAGAAAAGACCTGAGCTAGGATAGGCCATGATTCCAGCTGGAGAGGGCTGCCTCTCTCTCCCCTAAGGTTTATTGTGATCTTGGATCCAGATCTCTGCCATTTCTCCTTGAGAAGTGGATTATAACAAAAAATAAAAGAGAGATGGATAAACTCCACACCTCTGCAAGCTGCAGCCTGGAAGGCGACTGGAAATGTGGAGCTTCACGGACACTGCCATATCTCAACTCTCTGCCAGGAGTGAAATCTTGGACAGTGCAAATGTCCATCCGTATATGAGAAACTCACACCTGCAGGGACCTCTCGTGTCCAGCATGCTCTGAACTGGACTGGGCTGGGGTTAGTGGGTGGATGGTGGGCACAGGTTTCACGTGAACACAGGGTGGGACCCTCACGGTTTAAAACTCCACTCCTGAAAGAATTAAAAGAAACAGAAAATTGAAGTAGGACAGGGAAAACCCAGGGGCAGAAGGGTGTCACCAGCAGCTCTCTGCTCTCTGTGTTCCTCAGAATGTGATTTGCAAGCTCTGATCTGCATTCCAGAGAGTCCAGAGATGCAGCGTTCCCGTCGAGCCCCCTGCAGTGGGGTCATTCCCAGAACGACAGACGGATTTGTGGGCATTTGTGGCCAAACCCAGGTTTTGGGCTGTGCCCACCCCTGGGACAGTGCCTTGCACAGGTGTCACTCACCAATGGCCTGAGAGCTCGTCCCGCTGATCTGCTGGGAGAGGCCAAAACTCACAGCATAATTCTTCAGGAACCACCTGCAAGGCAAAAGGTACCCTCACTGGTCCTCCCTGAGCACTCCGGACCTCAGGCCAGCCCCGGGGACGGTGTCACACCAGCAGGGGGAGAGCAGGATAAATTTGCCATCTTTGAGGAAGATTTCTCCAAGGAAAAGGAGCTGTGGGTGTCCTTGAGGCTCAGCCAGGTGACCAATGTGAAGCCCCACTTTGGCTGGCATTGCCTAATTCTTTTCTGCCACTTCTTCATGTGTAAATCAGAGATAACCTCATGTATGACCTACATCAATATCTTACAAAAATGGCATCTGAAGTAGGAGCATGTCCTTGCTCTGTCCCATTGACAGCACCTGCACTGATTCCAGGGGTTGCCTAATGTGGATCTTCCTGGAAATACCCTCATGGAATTGTGAGGCTCTTGCCCTTTGCCAGAGGCAAGAGGAGTTTCCCAGCCCAGCCTTGGTGCCTGTCATGCATTGGGATCAGGAAAAGACCCTGGTTTGAGCCCTTTAATTCATCACTTACTGGTAAAAGGGGTGAGGTATCGGCTCCAGAGCTGCCACAGGCACCACCCCTCGCTGCCCCGTCAGCAGGGACATCCCTTCCCACTTGGAATCCTGTCCAACACCCTTCACGTGGATCAGCTCATTCCTGCAGAGCTCCAGGCCCTCCTCTCCCTCCTGCTCCGACTTCCAGACTCCGGGCACTGCCCTGGAGAAAAAGTTCCCTGCAGAGAGGAAGAGTCAGAGATCAGATCAGCGCATCCGTGGCTCCAGCACAGCGCTGCTGGAGGATTTTCAGGAATTCCTGCACGTGCATTTCCACCACACCTTCCTGCAGGAGCAGGTCCATGTAGATGGTGGCCAGGTGCTCTTCATCCACGGCGACCCTGAGCTCCGTGTCCTCCACCAGGGCACAGTCCAGCCAGAACTCCTGGCCAAAGAGGAGCTGCTCCAGGCAGGTCCCCACGTACCCTGAGAAGCCAAGAGGGAGATCTGGGTCAGCACCTCCTTCCCTGGGCAGCAGGAAGGGTCTGTGGGGACAGACATGAGGCAAAAACCTCTAATTTTGTCTCCAAAATTTCCCAAAAGGAATCCTCCTGAGTGTCTCACTGATCCAAACAGAGATTCCATAAACAACGGACTGCAAAGTTTTCCAACTCACGTTCTCACTGCCCACCCTGAACGTTACAGTTCTGTAGTGTCAGACAACGCCTTCTCCAAAAACCCTTCTCACACTGTTCAGACCTTGGAAACATTACCTAAAGTCAGGTACGTGGAAAACTTCCAGACTTCCTCCAGGGTTTTGAAGGTGAGGAGGAAGCGATCCTCGTGTGCCTGCATACAGACCAGCCTGGCTGACAGCTCCTGCCCAGGAGACAAAGCAGCATCAAGGGACAGTCCTGCAGCCTTGGAATGCAGCAGGGAAGGAGAGTTCAGTCCAGGCATCCTCTCTGAAGCTGGGGTTTGTTTCTATAAATCCCAGCCTGAGAACTCTGTGCCTGTGCAGAGCTGTCACCTGCAGCAGGGACACGGATTTGGTGATCCCAGGCCTGTGAATTTCTGGCTATTTAGGGTCACATGATCCCTTATGCAGCTCAAATCCCCCGAAATGACACGAGGTTCAGCTTTGCCTCTCACTTGCCATCAGTTCACCTCCCCCATCATTCCAGTCCCCTCCAGAGTCCCCTGCAATGGCTTTGGAGGAACTCCTCAGCTGGGTTTGGTATCCCAGCACACCTCCCACCATTCCAGGAGCATCCCAGCATGCTGGGATGGGGTTTCCACCTTGAACAGGGCACAGACATCTCTGTCATCGTTCTCCAGGGCCCACAGCTTCTTCCTGGCAGCTTCCTGGAGCTGGGAATTGCGGCACCGGGAGGAGCGGCTCTCGACGGAGAAGGAGAGCGAGATCTCTTGGAAAGGAAAAGAGGAGGATTAAACGGGAGGAGGAGCTCCGTGGCACCCAGAGCCACCCCTGCCACCCAGAGCCACCTCTGCCACCCTCCCAGGCCCACCAGCCTGGCTCTGATGCTTGAACAACACAACCCCAGCCCGTCCTCCCCCTTCAGCCACCAAAATGGGACTCGAGGCACTGCAGGGGTGGATTCAACCACAGGAAATCTGGGGGATCCCACAGGCAGCACCTTACCTGGTGGAAAGCTGTCCCTGAGCACCACGGAGGGGTCTGGGGAGCTGTGTCCTGCCTCGGGACTGGGGCTGCTCTGCTGTGTCACCCCAGCCTTACCTGGAGAGGAGGGGACACAGCAGAGCTGCTGGAAAATGTTGTGGGAGAGCTCTTGGATGTCCTGGCTCAGCTGAGAGCTCCTGGGAGCACAGCCCTGCAGATCTGGCTGGGGACTGTGTGGATCTGGAACCACCCTAAACTCATGCTCCAGGTTGGAGAGATCCATGGGATTGATGTGGTCTAACTCCATGATTCCCTTTATACTGGGCTTTTTTTCCAGTGCTGGAGTGGCTCTGGAGTGAGGAGAATTTCCCTCCTTGCTGCTGGACAGAGCCTCACTGAGCAGATCTGTTAAAAGGGTGAATCCCCAACAGAGGCTCCTTTGGAGGAGGCCTCAATTCCCCAGCACAGGAGAGCCAAGGCCTTGAAAAACTCTTTGTTCAAAAATTTGAAAATCAAAATGAGATTTTCTGGTCAGTATCCTAAATCCAGGCTGCATTCTCCCTGCTCCACACATCATCAACTATTGCCATAAAGGATTCAGGGCCTGCAACTTCAGCTGCTAATTATGTTAATGAAAGCTGAGGCACACCAAACTCCAGCCTGCTCTTCCAGAGCTGCATTGGCGGTGGGATAACCAGATTAAACCCCAATTTTTGTCAGTAATCAGACTGGATTTGTAAGATAAACAAGTACCTGGAGATGTGGAGTTTTGTAAGTCACTTCTGTGACCAGAACTCTGCTCTACAGTTCTTTTTATTGAGCCAGCTTTGCTAAGTCACTCAAATAAACTGGTATTTGCATGCAGAAATATAATTTTTATTCAGAGAAATAGAATTCTCATTTAGAGCTAACAAGTAGAAAAGAACAGCCCAAGGCTGGACATGTCATGAAGAAGTTTTGCTTTGAAAGAAAAGGCATTTAACGAAGTCTTAGCAAAGGATTTCATGTGGCAGCTCCGTCCCCTTCCACGTGTGAGGGAAATGGAGAAGGGAAAGTGAAAGGAGGCAGGGGCAGAGCTAAATCTGAGCTGGTTCCTGCCATTGCTGCACTGCTCCCTGTCCTCCTGCCCTCCCTGTGCCCCAGCAGACCCTGGCAGGGCCTGGGGGTGGGTACCTGATGCCATTCCCAGGGGTGGGTACCTGATGCCATTCCCAGGGTAGGTACCTGGTGCCATTCCCCGGGGTAGGTACCCGGTGCCATTCCCAGGGGTGGGTACCTGATGCCATTCCCAGGGGTGGGTACCTGGTGCCATTCCCCGGGTAGGTACCTGGTGCCATTCCCAGGGATGGGTACCTGATGCCATTCCCAGGGGTGGGTACCTGGTGCCATTCCCGGGGGTGGGTACCTGATGCCATGGTCGTGTCCTGCCACCATTGTCCCCGGCGGTGCAGGCGGTCCCAGCGGGGCAGGAGCTCGGGGGAGCGGGGCCAGCAGGACTCACACTCCTCACCTGGGGAACACGGAGGGTGGGCAGAGGTGTCCGGATCCCTGGCAGGATTCTCCCTGCCTGAGAGGTCTCCGTGGGATGTGCCACGGGAGGTGGCAGGTGGGGCACTGCTCGTGCCACCTCCGCCAGCAGCAGGACAGAGCCTGTCCATGGGTGCCCAGAGCCAGGAAGGGGCCAGGGCTCACTCTGGTTGCTCTCACGGGTTCAGTGTTTATTTTCATTTGGGCCAGGCTCAGAAAGGGAACTGGGAGCTTTTTTTTCAAGGGACCAATTGAAACTCCGGCTGAGGAGTTGTTCCCAGTCGTGCCAGTGACTCAGTGACCTTCCTGGCACCAAAATATTTTGTAACAGTGGGCAGGAAACCGCTCCAGCCCCGAGGCAGGCGCAGGTCCCAGTGCTCAGGGCTGCACTCCTGGCTCCAGGGCCGGGTGCTCAGGGCACCTCCTGGCCCTGGCTCTTCTGGGGGACACGTGGCCACAGTGGCTGGCCCTGAGCCGTGTCCCTCCTCCAGCTCACCGGGACACGCTGGAATGGGAATGGTGCCTTAGGGGATGCCAGCACCCCATGGGCTCTGCCTGGGCGGCTCCTGGGCAGGGAGGGTGGCGAGGGGAAAAGCCAACAGCATGGGAATGAACCAACCCCCCGAGTCATCCTGTCCCCTCCCCGGCCAAAATGTCCTGCCTCACTCCCTACACACCCTAACCCAAAGGAGGGGACACCAGGAGCCATCCCAGGAAAGGCAAGGAGCCAGAGGAGCCAGTGCTCAGCGCCAGAGTGTCCCCAGAGGTCCTATCCTGTGGGACAAGCGTGGCAGCCACAGCTCCCTCAGCCCCAGTGCGACAGCAGAACCCCACGGGCACCTTACCTGTGCATCCCAGCGCCAGGTCCTGGTGCCAGGGGGTCCCCAGGCAGCAGCCCATGTGTGCAGTGACAGCAGCAGTGGGCTGGCAGAGGGCTGGCAGAGGCAGGGCTGCTCGCTGCCCGCCCGGCACCGCGGCTGGGCACGGCCACAATGCACAATGTCCCCTTTGAGCGGGCACTGGCACGGCGGGGGCGGCGGGCACGGGCTCAGGGAAGGGCTTGGGTTGGAGTCACATCATCAGTTGGGTCAGGAAAGGCCTTTAAAGTCATCCAGTCTGGCCACAGACCTAATACTGCCAAGGCCACCACTAAACCATGTCCCTAAGTGCCACGTCTCCGTGTGTCTCACATTCCTCCAGGTGGCTTCACCACGTCCTGGACGGGCTGTGCCAGTGCTTGACAAGATCTTACATGGAGAAATTTTTCCTAATATCCAACCCAAACCTTCCCTGGTGCAACTTGGGGCCATTTCCTCTCATCCTGTGCCTTTTTTGCTGGTGATGCCCCCGGCTGCCCCCTCCTGTCAGGGAGTTGTGCAGAGCCACAAGGTCCCCCCTGAGCCTCCTTTTCTCCACTCTGCCTTTGCCTCCGGGAGGGCAGTGCCCATCCCACGTGGCACATTCCTGCCATTCCTCCTCGGGAGTCCCTCGATCTGCCAAGCCTTCCCCAGCTTCCAGCTGCTCCCTCCAGCTGATCTCCCCCCAGTTCCAGCGGCAGAGCCGTTCCTGACACCGCTGCAAGCACCTCCCTCACCTGTGGGGGCACCCAGATGGGGCCCATCCAGCGTCCTCCATCCCGGGCTGGCTGTGATCCTGGAGCTCCTCCTTGCCCGATGCTTCTCCCGTGTCACGGTGGGGGCAGCTGGCAGCACCACGGGCATCTCTGCCAGCTACATCCAGGTGAGTTCCTGCAGCCCAGGCACTGCGGGCAGCTCCGGGATCAGCACTGCCCAAACCCCAGATCCCCCAGCAGGGACTGGTTTGGCTGCTGTGCAGGATCCCTTGGGCTTCCCAGGAAGAGGATGACTCTCATTCCCTCCTCGCTCACATCCTCAGACCTTCCCCAGCCCCCAGGATCAGGATTTGGGATGGCTGGGTGGGCTCACTGCGCTGTGGGTGGTCTGCAGAGCATCTTTGGGCAAGAGCAACACCGCCCCTGCAAAATAAAACCCAAAAGGTTTAGGGAGAGAACTTGCAGGTTGGGAGGTCTTTTAGGGATGGATTTTTACTTCAGCAACCAGCCAGTGCCACCACTGCAGGGATTTGTGTGCTGGGGTTGCTCCAGGAGCATTGCTGGCTCTCCCAGGCTGCATCCCAAGCCATGAACTTCTCTGGAGTAGGGAATAATTAATCAGGGAGTGATTTAGGCCAGGTTGGATGGGGCTCTGAGCACACTGGTGCAGTGGAAGGTGTTCCTGCCCATGAACAGAGGTAAACTTTAGGGTCCTTTTTAACCCAAACCTGGTGGTCTCCATGATTCCATGACCCAGAGAGGGAATTTCGCACCAGACAGAGTCCCATGCCTGGCACAGCTGCAGTGCCCCTAAAGCAAAGCATAAGGAATGCCTGGCTGTGGGAATGGCAGGATGGAACCTGCCTGCATGGAGCTGGCTGGGAATTTCCACACAAAACTGGAGCCAAACCAAAGCCTTTGCAGGGAGGGTTGCACTCAGTGATGCTCCTCCACAGTCACAGCAGACCGGAGGAGTGGCATTCCCAATCCAGATCTCCAGATTCTGGGATTGCCTGGAAAGGGGGCATCCTCTCCATCCTCCTGCTGAGCCCCAGGTGTCAGGGGGTTCTCCAGGCCGGGGTTTGCACTCAGAGCTGTGGGGCTGCGGGAAGGTGAGTGCTGGGACAGGCCAGCACTGCTCCCCCTGCGGCAAAGGCGCTGCCCGTCCCCATCGCTCGCCAACCCTGGGAAGCTCTACATTTAAAAAACTCCCCCAGCTGACCTCGGGGTGCTCTGAAGGTGCAGGAATCAGAGGGGGAACTCAGCCTGCCTGTGCTCAGAACACACGGATGGAATTTTGTGATGGATTCAGGCACATCTTTACACAAGAGGTGTTGCTGCTTTGGTCCCGTGCTGTCCACGTGGTCAGAGCTCGGGCAGGGCAGTGCTTTTAAACAAAGCTTTTTGCTTTCCTCAGAAGGTTCTTGGTTTTAGCAGTTCCTGCTCACCAGTTAGCATCAATTTCTTCAATAAAGGGGAAAATATTACTTTTTTAAAATCAACAAAATAGGGTTCTTAAATTTTTTAAACACAAGTGTCTTCCTCTGTGGTTGTGAAATTTCTTTTTGTTTTCAAGTCTACCTCAACAACTTAGCAACCAAACCCATCCCTGTACAAGCAAAGGTGTCACCTTTTTGACCTGACTTGGAATTTGCCTTTTGGCCAGCAAGATGAAAACCTCCCATTCCACTTCCTACCTTTCCGCTTCCCAACAAATCCTGGATCTCTCGTGGAGAGCCCCCATTGCTGCTGCTGCAGCCTGGCCTCCCTGGAAAAGCCCAGAAGTATGGAATATTTCCTGGGGTGTCAGCCTGTTCCGGAGGGGGGTCTCTGCCTGTGCCAGCTCCCCAGGGGCTCTGCTCCCTTTGCAATCCCAGTGCCAGCCGGCCACGCTTCCCTGCCCTGGGCACGGAATGGGATGGCAGTGGCTGTCCAGGCACCCCTCGGCTCGGGGACAGCGCTGCCACTGCCACCACAGCTCTCCAGGGCTGTCACCCAGCCCCAGCCAGCCCTGGCACCAAATCCCTTTCTCCAAACCCAGCTCCGATTTCTCCTGTCAGTTCCCCAAGGACCCAAACCCAGCCTGTCCCTCCCCACTGTCACGGCTGAGCCTCCAACCCAGCCAGCGCCGAACCCCCGAACTCCGCGCCCCAACTTGGAATTCCAGGGGCGCTGGATCTCTCCAGCCACCTGCCACCAGCGCGTCCCGGCCGTGTTTGCTCAGCTGGGACAAAGGGCACAGCCAGGGAACAGCCCCGGGGACAGACGGCGGCTGTACTGACCTGCTCCCAGCTCCGCTTGCCTCCCGGAGAACTCCTGGGTGAAATTCCAGCCTCTCCAAGCCCCGAGGGAACGCTGCGCTGCCGGGATGGAGCTCCCAGGGCTGCGGACGTGTTTGCTTGGCGGGCGAGCGTGCCCAGCGCTGCCACTCCCTCACACGAGGGAAGGAATTCCTTCCAAGAGCCCCTTATCATCCTGGGAACCTCCGCTTCGCAGCAGAGGTCAATGAGTTACCCAGGGCTGTGCTATAAACAGGACACCGCCGGCTCCCGGAATTCTCCAGCTTCGCCCTGCTCCGCAGGAAACAATCCCGGGGAGGCTCTCCACGGGCACCGTGTGCCCGTCCCGGCCGCACGGCTCTCCCCTTCCAGGCAGGAGCAGCCTCTCCCGGCCTCACCTGTGTCCTGCTCGCAGCCCCCGACAGCAAAATCCCGGGAGAGGCATTCCCTGCGGGAATTCCAGCTCCGAATCGCCCTTCTTCCCTGCCAAAGTGCAAATACAGGCGCACAGAACAAGAGATCTGTGGACCCAGCAGTATTTGTGCATCCCGGCTAAAGTCCGCGGCGGAGGGAATTACAGGGAATTTTTTCCTCTTGGAAACAATGAAACAGTTAATAGCAAGCTTTCCCGATATTTCTGTTTCCTTCTGGAGTCGGCCATTCCTTGGCAGGTTCAAAAAAGAAGCCTCGTGGCTTTTCAGCTTGTTATTTCAAACTGAACCTGAAAGCAAAGGAAGTCAGCCCAGACCCGGCTTCACTGGAGGAAAAAGCAAACAAAAAAAAGATGAAAGGTTTCATTTGAGGCCAAAGAAACTCTTGGTTCACGGGTTTGATCCTCTGGTGTGGGTGGGGGCACCCACTCTGGTGTGAGATGGAGCAGAGCTTTCCTTCCCTCCCTCTGAAATCCCAGTGGGGGAGCGCTGGGACACCGGCAGGAGCACCGGGGACATTTCCTCAGGGACATTTCCTCAGGGTCATTTCCTCATTCCAGCGCTCTGCTTTTGCTTTCACCCTGTGCAAACGGGCACAGAGCAGCGATAAGCACCTGCCCCCTCCGGGTTTTCCACCCTCCTGGAATCCAGGGCTGCATGCCTGGAGAACCTGCCCCATGTACCTCCATCCCCAAGACTGGCTGGCTTTGCAACAGCATTTTCCCAGGTTTTTTGGCAGGGGGGGCACTGGGGAAGGGGGGTTCGTGCATGGCTGAGGACACAAGGAAAGCTCAAGGCTTCCACAGCCAAACTGGTGTGGCCAGTCCTGCACGCAGCCGGACTGGCCTGGCTTTAAGACCTTTCTTCTCATTTCCCTCACTCAGGAATTTCCTTCCACCTCCAAGCCCCTCCCGACTTTTCTCAACACAAGGAAATCCAAAGCTGCTGCTGCTGCACTGGAAATTCTGCTCCACCCCACAACGAAAGGGTTAAGAGGGCTCCAGGGCTGAACTGAGCTGAACTCAGCGCTTCGTGTTCAGAAATGCTGAGTGCTGCTCCTCTTACATTGTTTTCAGCCAGAGCTGGAGGAAATGAATGCTCTTGGAAAACTGGCGAACTGGCGAACTGGCGAACTGGCAAACTGGAAAACTGGGAAACTGGGAAACTGGGAAACTGGGAAACTGGCCGAGTGTGTGTGGGATGGATCCGTGTGGGTCCAGAGGCTGGGAGCAGCCTTGCCACACCAGGAGCTGTGGTTTGAGGTCTCCTCCCTGGCACTGGGGTGTGAATCCCGGGATTCCTGCCTGCTCCTGCCTGTCACCATCAGTCCAGAGGCAGCAGCTCAGTGTCACCACCCAGGGCAGCCTCCAGACTGCACGGAGACAGAGCCAGGGAGGTGAGGCCATGGATAAGGCATGGGAAGGAGGAAGGGAGGAGCAGAGGCAGCCAGCTGAGCCGCAGGGCTGGAAGATCACTGCAGGCCCTGCTGGTGCTCTGCTGCTGACAGGAATCTCCCCTCTGGTGGAACATTTGGGTGGTTTCAAGTTCAGCTTGAGGGAAGGTTGGAAGGGAAAGCCCCACTGGGGTGCTCCAGGGACAGGGGTCTCAGAGGCACTGGTTCCACTATGGAGACGTTAATGGTCACAGAACGGTTTGGGTTAGAAGGGATTTTAAAGCTCATCTTGTTCCAATCCCCTGCCATGGGCAGGGACACCTTCCACTGTACCAGGGTGCTCCAAGCCCCGTCCAGCCTGGCCTTGGACACTTCCAGGGATCCAGGGGCAGCCACAGCTTCTCTGGGCACCCTGTGCTCAGGGCCTGCCCACCCTCCCAGGGAGGAATTTCTTCCCAATATCCCATCTCAACCCTTCAGTGTGAAGCCATTCCCCTTTGTCCTGTCACTCATGGCTCCTCTGCTCGGCCTCTCATCCCTGCTCTTCTCCCAGGCTGGAATTATCTCTGCCCAGCCCTGGTCAGAATGTCCTGAAGTCTATCAATAATGCAGGAGAATCAATGACAAGAGCTTGTGGGCAGCTGCCAGCCTGCAAAGGACACTGAGACATCCCGAGTGTGGCCAGGCAGGAGACTCCCGAGGTGAGTTTGGGATGCAGACCTTCAGCACAGAAATTCTGCAGCTTCCATGGACCCCAGGGATGGCAGGAAGGGCAGCGTCAGGCTGGATATCAGGAAGGGTTCTTCCCCCAGAGCGTGCTGGGCACTGCCCAGGCTCCCCAGGGAATGGGCACAGCCCCGAGGCTGCCAGAGCTCCAGGAGTGTTCGGACAGCGCTGCCAGGGATGCCCAGGGTGGGATTTTGGGGCTGTGCAGGGTGAGGACTTGGACAGATGATCCTTGTGGGTCCTTCCAGCTCAGGATATTCCCTGACCCACGCATTTCAGGGTGTGAGGTGCATTCACCCTGCCCCAGGAAGGGCAGAGCTGCTGGCACCAGAAGCATCATCCCTACGGAGCTTGTCCTAAACTTTGCAACAGGAATGTCTGTCCCTGCCCTTCCCTTTGTGCCCAGTGCCACCTCAGGGACAATCTGCCGTGTTTAGGGCTCGGTGTGGCCTCCCGCAGCCCTCGGGAGAGCTCCTGGACTCACCACCCCAGCAGCGCTCGGTGCAGCGCGGCTCTCCCTGCTGGATGTTAATTGCCAGAGCCGTTAGATGGCAGCAGGAACCGCTCCACAGCATCCCCACACTGGAAAAACGGGATTGCAGCCCTGCTGGCCCCAGCCCTGCTGGCCCCAGCCCCGAGCACCAGCAGCTCCACAGGCTGGCGAAAAACCCCAGGCCCTGTGGGGCTGCAGAATTGGGATGGCCAGGAAAAACCAGGGAAAGCTCCAAAATAGGGGAGCGGCATCCTGACCCAAGAGCCGGGTCTGGAGGGCATCTCCAGCCAAAATAACGCTCTGGAGCCCTTCTCCAAGGGATTTTGGGGAGCTCACAGCTGGGTATGACTCAGTAGTGAGTGGTCAGCGAGGCCACACACAATTCCAGCAGGGATTTTATCGTTCCTGAGTTAAAGACACCCCGGGTCAGGTAATGCTCTGGCAAACCCCGCCAGGAATGTCCAGCCAAGGTCCATCCAGGTGCTGCCTTGGATGGAGCTGACTGAAAATCAGGAGGAAAAACTGCTCCAAACATCCAAGTTGTTCTCCTCGGAGAGGTTTCCGAAGGAAATGTGTTTCGCTTGGAAATACCTCTAGAAAATGAGACTTTCAAAATATTTCATTTTAATGTTCAATTTCCCTTCCAGTCTCTCATTTTCTTTATTAGCCTCTGCTTTTAGCCTGGTCCTATTTTGCCACTGAAACAGAAATAAACAGGACAAGGAGAAGGAAAGATGACAAAGTGAATTTATATGAACCACCCCATATAATTCCCACAGCTCAAGCTCCAGCTTAACCATGCAGTGAGGGGATCATATTTAAAGAAATCTTTGGATAAAATGGAAAAAATCAATATTTTTAGACTTCCCTCTGGAAGAAAAAGAGAAAATCTAATTAAGAAATTAATTGCTTATGCTGATCTAGGGGTTTTTTTTGAAGTGCTTAATGATCCAAGCTTCTTGTAAAGGTGTTGGTCTCGATGCCATTTCCTTTTAGAAAGCAACAAAGCAGCTCAGCGAGGCTCAGCATCTTGTTTTGATATTTCCAGGGTGGAACATTTTGATTTTTCATCTTCCAAAGCTTTGCTGCTTTAATTTTTCGTCCATAAAGCCGAGGCTGAAATCAGAATGAAAGCTTTCAGTTTAAGCTAATTAATCCAAACACTTTGAATCAAAGCCTGGGATGTTTGCACAGTGGTGTTCTCTGGGAATTTATTTTCAGGGTCTGCAGTCCATTTTTAGACTGAGGAACAAAAAATAAAAGCGAGATTTCGTAGAAAAGAGATAACCTGCTGCTTACCTGGGGCGAGCCATTCTGCAGCTTAGAAGCGGAAAAAGAAATTATCTCTCCTTAATTACAGCATTTGGCCTCCTCCCGAGGATCTGGAGACCTGGCCTGAGCTCCAGTCCCTGGAGGTGCCCTAAATTCCCCCAGAATCACCCTGATTCCCAGTTTTCCCATGGAATAACGTGAGGAAGAAAAGGAAAACCGAATTATTGTGGTAATGCCACTGCAGCAATGGGGAAGCAGCAGCGTTTCCCGAGGTGAATCGCTCCTTCTGAGCAGGGGGTGCTCCCTGAGGAGCTCTGGGAAGCCAGGAGGAATTCCAGGCAGGTTCCAGGAGCGCAGAGATCCCAGAGCTGGGCTTCCCAGAGGTGGCTCATGCTGGGCAAGGCTGTCCATGATCATCTCGTGATCCCAGTGGGAGGAATTCCTTCTTCCAGCAGCCCTCCAGGGCAACTTCAAAGGGAAAACTAAAAACAACCCCGACTTCCCCTGCCCTTTAGTGGGGTGAAACCAGTGGGAAAGCAGGGCAGGTACCTCGGGCTGCAGCTGGAACCGAGCTCCCTGTGCCAGGCAGGAGCTGCCAGCAGGGCTCGGCAGGGTGGCTGTCCCCAAAAAGGGTCCCTCTGTGTCACAGGCAGGGTGTGACACCGAAATGAAGCAGCCCTGAGCTCAGGCATTAAGCCCTGACAGAGCCTGGCAGCCCCAGCCCTGCCGCGTGACACAACGACTGCTCCTCGACTTTTCCTGAGGGCTCCAGGGTGAAAGATTTGCAGGTTTTAGGAAAAACACTGGATTTCAACGCCCTGAAACCTTTGCCATCACTCCTCCATTAGTCCAGGTCCTCTCGTCTCGTGGTGTCCTGGTCTTTCAGGAGGGAATGTGAACATTCCTGATGCGCAGAGCTCCTGCAGGACTTGTTTTCACTCACCAGCTGCTGGTTTGGGAATATTTGTTGCACCTGACCCAGAGACAGCCTTGGTGAGGATAAGAGGGAAGGAGGGTGCAGGAGGAAGGAGCCAAAGGATGGAGCCAAAGGATGGAGCCATCCCTTCGAGGCTTTGCAGGATGGCTGCAGGTGCAGATGGGCTGTGGTGCCTCAGCAATGCCTGGAGCACATCCAGATCCCACCCGTTCTCCACTGCCTGGGTGCTTTTTTTTCACTGCCTCTCTTTGCACAGCACTAAAATTAATGCCTGAAAATGAGAGTTTGCTTGAAAATAAGCTATCATTTGATTATCACTGTAATGCAGGCAGCCCGGGGAACATCTGCCTCTGCCAGGCTGTGTCTCCTCCTGCTGATGTGGGGAATTGCTGGGAAGGGCTGCTGTGCTGCTGGGGAAACTGGAAGAAAGCCAAACCACTGGCAAATGCCTTGGTGGTGGCTGGGAGGATGAGGAGGAGGACAAAGATGAGAGGGGACCTTTGCTGGATGAGGCACCAGGGCCCCATTGCCCTGTTCACTGAGTCTGGTCCCAGTTGCTCTGTGGTCCAGGGACTCACAAATTAAAATGTTCATCTCCGTCACAGGGACAATAATTCTGTCATCACCAGGAGTGCCTGGCTTTGCACTGGGGCAGGGGCAGCAGCATCTGACCACTGCTGACCTTACCCCTGCCAGATCCCACCTCCCAGGGGAACCAGGGCCAACAGAAAAATGGATGGGAACTGCCCAGCGAGGCAGAATTTCCTCCATCCCATGACACAGCCCATGTGCCGTGGTAGAATGGGGTCTCCAGCCCCCTTAGGCTCCTCTGCTGCCTTTTGGGAACATCACAGCCCTGGACTTAGAGGCTTTTTTTGGAAAATGTCACCAGCTTGTGATGAGTCAGTCGTGCCTCTCTGCAGCCTGCCCACTGCTCCGTGCGAGGCGTGGGGCTGTCCCCACGGGCATCTCCCTGCTGCTCTTTGCACTCACATCTTCCTGCTGAGAGAGGAGAGGCTTTTGCTGGCAGCACACGGGCAGGAGCTGAGCCGGGGGCTGGCGCTGGCAGGGCCGTGTTTGGCCAGCTGCAGCCCCACGGACAGACGGACACATTCGTGCTGCAGCATCCGCGGGCAGGGGCTGCAGCTGCCATCCCCGGCCGAGGCATTTCCGCTCCTCCGGGGATTCTCAGAGCCCAGCAGCAAAGGCTGTGCACCCAAATGACTCCCATGGAAGGGGAAGGGGAAGGGAAGTGGGTGGAGAACCACGGGGAGACCGCTGGAATCTGGTCCTGCAAACGCGGATGTGTGTGTGGTGTCCAGGTGTGCTGGAAGGGATGCTCCGGCTCCAAATAAACCAGAAATGCCAGAGCTGAGGCTGCTGATGGACTGTCCCCGCTGTGCCTCGAGGACGAGGGTGTTTATGTGATCTTTTAACTCTCTGACCTCTCCTAACTCCGTCTCTCCCAGCTCTGGGACCTGCTATCTGATATTTCCCTTGCAGCCTCACCCTTCCTCATCTGTCCCCAGGTCCCAGGGACGTGAGGAGGGATTCCCTTCCCTGGGGGCTGTGGGAGCAGGATGGGGGCTGCCCCTCCAGCCCTGGGGACCAAAATCCCTTCCCAGGGACAGCAGCTGAGCACAGCCTCACACAGAAATACACACAGACACACAGAGAGGTACTGAGGCTGATTTCTCAGAATTCCTGCTGCACGTGTGGCACAAGACGTGTTTGAGCCCAGCTCCCGGTGATTCCACGTGCAAACAGGGACTTCCAGCTCTCCAGCTGGGATCAGCATCAGGGAAAGAAGGAGCACAGTGACTAACCGGGTGGGGGAAGTTTGGTTCGGGTGACTCTCAGCATCTCACAAGGGCATGGAGGAGAGATAAAAATCCCAGTGTCCAGAGAAGGAAAATTAAATGAAATTAGCACCTTTTTCTCCTCTGTTCTCTTATCTCCATCACTCCTGCGTCCCTTCTCACTGAAGGATGCAGGGTGCCCCTTCCTCTGCACAGCCTGAGCTCCGTGGGACCTGCAGGTGCTGAACGGAGCAGGAGCCTTGTGGGAAAAACACATCTAATAATTGCTGTGAAAATTCATGTTGCAGTGCACAGACACAAAGGGATGAAAGGAGGCTGCCTCAACATCCTGACATTTCCTCCTTTCTGACTTCTCGTCTCAGGCATCCCGAACATCCTTTTATGGCAGCTTTTGCAGGCAGCTCCCTCAGACAAAGGAAAGGAAATGGGATTTCCAAAACACCTTGCGACGGCGCTGATGGTGAGGGGCTCTGAGCAGCGCCCAGGAGCTGCTGGCTGAGCTGGGGGGTGACGAGGGTTAGAGCTCCTCGCTGCCACCTCCCCAGCACCAAAACTCACAGATCCCACTGCAGGGAGCACCTGGCACCCTGCCCAGCTGGCAGTGCCCACTCCCCTTCCCCACAGAGCAGCTTTGGGACCACCCAGCTGGGGAGGGGATGGAAGGACAGAGGTTCTGCACTGGTGCCCCCTGAGCTCCACCAGAGCACCCCATCCTGCTGTGCAGCCCTCTGCAACCCCAGCCTGTCTGTGCTGGAAATTTCAAGTTCTAAAGGCAGCAAGTTAACAAGATTTGGAAACCAGGTCAGCGGAAGAAGCTCAATTAGCTGCTGAACCGTGGGGACCAGCTCCCGTCGTGGCTGCTTTATTGACTCCTCAGACGGGCGTTATTGACACCACACACGTCAGTCTGGCTGGGATGGGGGCCTTCCCTGAGGAGGGGACACCTGGACACTCGTCGGGCACAGGAAACTTTACAAAAGTCCAAACTCAGTGCCACGGGACAGCCCGAGCCATCCCACCATGCTGTGTCATAGAATCACCGCAGAATTATAGAACAGCCTGGGTTGGAAAGGATCTTAAAGATCATCCAGTTCCAACCCCATGGGCAGGGACACCTTCCACTAGCCCAGGCTGCTCAGAGCTCCATCCAACCCGGCCTTGGGCACTTCCAGGGGTGGGGCAGCCACAGCTTCTCTGGGCAACCTGTGCCAGGGCCTCCCCACCCTCACAGGGAGGAATTTCTTCCCAATATCTAATCTAAACCTCCTCTAAAGCCACTCCCTCTTGTCCTGTCACTACACGCTCTTGTAAACAGCGTCTCTCAATCTTCCTTGTATCAGCAGCTCTGCTCCCCCCAGCCCTGCAGGAACCTCCAGGCTCCCACTCCCACGGCTCGTCCTGCTCTTCCCTGCCGCCTCAGGGGAGGGGACAGCCAAAGGGGACAGGCAGCAGGGCTTGCAGGGAGCTGGCAGCACCGGCACGGCTCACGCGACCTGCTACCTGTCTTGTCACGTCACCACCAACATCTGCTGCAAATAAAGCAGCGAGAGACAGGCAAAGCCAAAGGGCCTCTCCGAGCAGCTCTCCAGCCCCAGGAGCGGGAGAGACGCGGCGCCTGTCACGCTGCATGAAAAACCTCTTTCATTAGCGGCAGGGCTGGAGCTCAGATCCTGGAATCACAGCAAGAATCACAGCTCGGAATCCCAGCACAGCTTCCTGGGGGCTCCGCAGGCAGGCGGGCACAGCCCCGGCTCTGTGGGCACCTGGAGAGCAGCCTGGGCATGGCTTTGTTCTGGCAGAGAGCGTTTCACCCACAAAACAAGGAGCTCAGGGCTTTGAAGCCCTTCCAGGGATCCTGAAGAGCTGATCCCGAGGGAAGAGCCCCTCTCCATCCTGCAGCCATGCAGACACCCACTGCTCCCTTCTTGATCCTGGCGTGGGACAGATGCCCAGGCTGCCAGGAGAGCCGGGGGTGCCAGCCTGGACAGCTGCAGGAGGGAATCTTGGCACTGGAGGAAATCCAGTTTACTGCATCCCTCTGTCCTGGGACAGCATTTCTGGGATGCTCAGCCACGGCGGGGCCAAGCTGGAGAGCAAACAGAGCAGGGCTGGCAGCGGTGGCACCCAGGGCTGGGCGGGAGCCCCGTGGCAAGGAGGGACCGGCCGGGGGGCTCAGGGGCTGAGGGCAGGGCAGGGGGCTGAAAACAGGGCAGCTGGAAGGGCAGGGCAGGGCAGCGGGCACGACTGGACTGTGGACAGAACTGAAGGCAGGGAGGGACAGTGGGCACAAGAGGGCAGCGGGCAGGACTGCAGCCAGGGCAGGGCAGTGGGCAGAAGAGGGCAGCGGGCAGGGCAAAGCAGGGCAAGGCAGTGCCAAGGCTGCGCATCCCTCAGCCACCTCCGGATCCGGGCTGGGATCC
>VZTF01004509.1:139927-179798 GCA_013397755.1 Cnemophilus loriae | reverse complement strand
CGGCCGCGCTCCGCAGTGCATGGCCGAGCCCCGGGCGGTCCCCGCCGCTCCGCCGGGACCCTCCCCCGGGCCGGTCCCGGCCGCCCCCCGCGTCCCCTCCCCGCCGCCGCCAGCCGTGACCTTGGCATCCGCCAGCCGCGGGGACAGCCCTGGGGACAGCCGCCGTGGGATGCGTTAGCCGGCGGATCGCACGGGAATATTCCGCCTGGGAGAAGGAGAGCGGCAGCCTCCTCCCGCGGCCGGGGAGCGGCAGGAAAAGCGGATTTAAAGAGCATCTTCGCCCCTTTGTTGGATGAGAAGGACGGGGAAGGAGCGGCAGGATGAGCACTAGCAGTGAGTACGGCGTCCTCTCGCCTTGGCGGTGGGAATGGGGCTGATACCGCACCGAGCTGGCTGGGAGGAATTGGAAAGAAAATGTCATAACAGCGCTGACAAGCCTAGTGGGATGGAATTTTGGGTTATTTTCCTGCCTGCCTTTCGCTTGCCTGCTTTCTGCCAGGCTCTGGCTCGGCTGTGTTTGATGTGGGCTGAGCCGTGGTGCTTATCTCCACGGAGTACTTTTCTTGGCTTGGATTTCTGGGGTTTTGGAGGGCAGAGCATCGACTGAAATGTCGATACGCAACATGGTGAGAGGCAGCCAGGAGCGCTCTGACAGGCACAGCCTCACTTGCTGCTGCCTCTGCCTGGGAAGAAATGGATGTGAGGGGAGGAGGAGAAGGGTGAGGAGAGACCCAGAAACCTGAGCAAAGCACAGGTGCCATCCTGAAAAAAACCCGAGCCTTCTGCAGCTGGGGATGTGGGTGTTCCTATTGTGCGTATGAGACAGGGACAGAGGCACTCATGCGCTGTGGATGAATTTCTAAAGAAGCAGAGCTCGGAAATGTGCTGCATAAGATGAGAACTGGCACCAGGCTGCTCACTTTGGATTCTGTGCCCTTGTCGGAAAGTCTGGGAAGATTGATCGGGGTTGAGCAAGTCATAATCAATTTCTTCTTCCTGCCTGATGTGCTGTGTGCCAGCTGTGCCCACCTTGCTGGCACGGCTTCGATCCCTTCCTTTAAAAGCAGCAAGTCCCTGGTAAAGGAGTTGCTGTTGATGGCCACCTGAGGGGCTTCCTCCTGGGATAACCTCTCCAGGGAAGCCCCCCTGCCCCTCCCGTGGGTCCTGGAGCTGCATGAGGAGCGGAGCCCTCCCCGAGGCACAAAACAGCAGAGCAGCAACTTCTCCATTGCATTGGCGTGCTGAGGTTTCTCAATCCGAGGGCTTGGGGTGGTTCCCGAGCAAAACACCGTGAAAAATGCCTTGGCACGCTGCGAGGCAACAGAACAGGTGATTCCAGCTCTGTTGGGCTGTGTCAGAGGCGAGGAAACTTTCCGGGTGCCCTCTGCCCAAGCCACACCTGGGACAAGAGCGAGCCCCCATCCCGGGGGAGCGGGGCTGGCGCTGCCTAGGTGGGAAACAATAGGGACTGATTCTTTCCGAGCCTGCAGGATGCCTGATAACAAAGGGTCCTCCCTCTGCTCCTCTGGGGGAGCAGCTCAGGTCTGATGCAGGGGACTGGTGGCATCGGTGGCCACCATGGTCGGGTGGGACTGCTAAGCTTCCTCTAAGCCAATTTTGACAAATGCCTGTTGGTTCCTTTTGGGATTCCTTCCCAGCTCTTAATAGCTGGCTTGGCTGCTGCTGGAGATAAGGGCTGTTTATGGCACTGGTGTGTTCTAACTATCTGATTGTGCTGCAAAACTCCTTCAGCTGGGGCCTCCCACACACAGTGAGGTGCCAGCGAGCCAAACTGTGCTGCCTGCCCGCTGCTCTGCCCTGACTCACCGGGGAGGCCGCTGGGCAGAGCCGGGAGTCCCTTGGGAGCTGCTCCTCCTTCTGCCACCGCCTGGCTCTGTGGCCTTGGGGCGTCACTCAGCAGTGCCAGCAGCTGCCAGGGCTCTTGCCAAGGCCTTTGGGGGGCTTTGCAGTCTTTGCCTAAATTGCCATTACCCCGTTTTAAGTAGCCACGTGTTTTAGTCAAGGCTTGGCACCTCTGTGACGTCTCCTGGTCACTCGCTGTGCTGGGGGTTGGTGATTTATGGGTCACTCCAGGTCCCTTTGGGACCACACCAGGGCTGTGCAAACCCCGCTGGGTGCTGGCTCTGCCCTGCCGGGCTCCCAGTTGTTTTCCCAGCAGCTGGAGTGCTCCGAGCAGGGCTTGGATGCCCAAATGCTGCTTCACTCCTGTTCCCAGCAATGGCCTGATCCTCTCCCAGCTGGCTCTGTGAGCCAGGCCAGGGTGCGGGGCCATCTATGATGTCAGCACGTTCTGGGACTGGTGTGAACACTGCCAAAAGCAGCCTCTGCCCATCGCCCAGCTCTGGACATCCCTCCCCAGCCTGTAGCCCTCAAATCCATCTGCCCACGAGGCACAAAACAACAAATCCTGGGAGCCTTGTGTCAGTGCCATCTCTGTTTCATCGCCCGTGATGCCACCTGGCACTGACCTACCATGGCTTTTTTACCCCTCTGCTGGTGGCCAGTGGCTCAGTGGAGCTCGGTGCCACTTGTCAGAGGCTTCCCAGCATGGCCAGCTCTGCTGCTTTGATTTTTTTTTGGCTGTTTGTCCCCACAGTCCTTGTAGTGTCTGAGGGCTTGGATGTGGTGGGATCCCCCAGGGGCACTCCAGCCTCCCCGGGCTGCTCTCTCTCCTGGTGCTCAGGAAGAGGAGGATGGATGAAGAAGCCAGATTATGCACAAATTTATGATGTCCAGGTGTACCTGTGCCTGCAGGGCTAAAATTTTGGGGCTGGCAAACCAAGGAGATGTGCAGCTGAGGATAAAATGCCACCATCTGATCTGTGAATTCCCACCACCGCTTCCCATTTTGCTGGGTGCATTTTGTTAACGCTTCTCTCCTGCCTGAAGCTGATGTGAGGCAGGAAACCTGTGGCTGTGGGCCACGGCTGGCCCCAAGCCATGCTGGTGAGCAAATCTGCGAGGCCTCCAGGAGCTCTGGGCAGGATTTGCTGGGTTTATCTCTGGAGATGCTCCAGGCCCAGCACACAGGAGCCTTACCAGCCCTTGCTGAGGGGACAGGGGGTTGCTTTTCACGCTGCATTTGAAGACCTCGAGTCATCATCTGTCCCATGATGAAGGCAAAGCCAGATGGAAATTTGGTATTTAAGGTGAAGAGATAAAACCACTTGATCTCAGGCATAAACTCCTGTCCTGAGGCTGCAGAGCAGCTGAGGGTGGAATGGTGGGAAGGTGGCCTCTCCTCCTGAGATTCCAGGTGTGCAGTGAGGGTTTGGAGGGCACAGTGTTGGTGTTTACGTTCGTTAAGCTATCACTGCCTCTCACTAATTGGTTACAAACAGATTCCTACCTTAGCAAGCAGGTCTGTGGTGCTGCTTGGCATTTCCATGGGAGCTGGAGCTTGTAGGACAAACCCTTGGCCAAGAGAACACCCCTTAAAATCACCCCCTGGAATCTTCCTCTGCCCACAGCCAGCATCTCCATCGGAATATGGGCAGGGAGTTTGATGTGACCGACGCTGTGTTTGTGCTGAAAGGGTTAAAGCTGTCACTGCCCCAAGGATTTCAGCCTCTGAAATGAGTGGGAAGAATCCCTTCTGCTGCTTTGGAGGGAGCCGGCGGGTTTGGGTGCTGCAGGTCCATGGAGTGCTGTCTGAGTCGCCCCGTGGGATCTGCACATCATCCCTTCTGGCCCAGCTCCTTTGGGGTGGGAGAGGGGCTGCTGCCAGTCTGGGCACTGGTTTTGTCAGGGGCAAGGTGCCCCTGGTTGTTCTGGGTCTCATGAAGGACATCCCAGCTCCTGGGGAGGTGAAACCCTGGCGAGCTCCGGGGTTGAGCCGGGTTTGGCAGGATCTGGATCAGTGTGGCACTGGGGGATTGGGGCTGGTTCACAAACCTGGGATCTTCCAGATTCCCTTCTGTCTCCAACGTGCACCTGGAAAAAGGAGGCCAGAATCTGATGGCAAGTTAACTCAGGGTGGGCTGAGCCATTTATCCCCATCCTCGGAGCAGCTGGGAGCCTGTTGGAGCACGGAGAGCTCCCGAAGAAGGTTTGGTATGCCGAGTGGAAAGTTTCATCCCAATCCCTGCCACCTCTCAAATTCCTGCCGAGAGGCTCCCCTGCTCTGGGAAGGAGCTGTGAGGAAGGGCTGGACAGCGAAGCATTTGGGAAGGGAGGCTTCCTGACAGATCCTGATGAATGCAGCATGTTTGCCTGGTTATTTTTGTCTTCCCTAAATCGTGCTCCCTCTTAGATCGTGATCCTCTAAGCGTAATTATCCTGTAATCTGCAGGCACATGTGGTTACAAGGTGTTTACCAGCAAACTCCATTAAGGCCCTGTGTAATTAAAGAGGAATCCTGTGGCGCTGCACATCACCGGGAGCTCCAGCTCTGCTCCTTGGGCAGGTGATTCACCAGGTGTCCCCACCCTGTGGGGCAGGACCTGCTGGGGAGCACAGGGAGTTTTTTCCTGTGTTCAGAAGTGCAGGGAACCCGGAGGGATCAGAATGTTGATGTCATGAGCAGGGTGTTTCCCAGAATTTGGGCACCAAGGGGAACTCCCAGACTCCCTGCCTTCATTTTAGTCCTCTCAATACCCCGACTCTGACAAACAACCAGAGACAAATCATTCCCTGTTTTCCTGGGCGGCCTAGCAGAGGGACAGTCACCCATTGCGTTCATTTTGCTGCCAGAAAATTCCGATCCCAGGCAGCAGCTCTGTCCCTGGGCTGGTGGATGGGCTCTGTCCTCTCTCCAGGCTTCATCCAGGCTCTTTCAAACCCTCTTTCCTGGCAGCTGGCCCTTGGAAGAGCAGGAGCCATGGAAAGTGGCCACGCAGGCCCGTGGAGTGCGTGCTGTAAGGCCAGTTGAAGCGACTGAATTCTTTCAAGGCCCCACCGTGCTCCTCTAAAATAAATAGCACATTTTCTAATCATCAAGTGATGACTGGTTTAGCAGGATAACGGCATTTGGGATGCCAGCAGGCTGATGAGAGGAGTCCGTGTGGTGCTGCCTTTGCTGGGAAGGAGGGAAGAAAAACCCACCCAGTTCCTGCCAGACCCTGCAGTCCTGTCGTGATGGGGCCATCACGAAGTGCTTGGAACATCTCATTCGATATTTTTAGTTCTTCAATACATCAGTGCCTGAGTTGTGAGCGCTGCAGCACCTCCAGAAAGCAGCTGGGGGTGGAGTGGTCATGGCAAGAACTGGGGTGAGGAATGATGGAGAGTTTTGCAGGATGAAAGGGAACGTGGAGGGAAGGCCCAGGTGCCTCGGGGATTTTGGTTGTGGGCAAGGCTGGCAGGGGGACTGGAGGCCTGGAGCAGGGAAGGGAGTTGTACCAAATCCTCCTGTGCCCAGCTCCTCTGGAGTCAGGGGGCTCAGTGCGTCGCTGGGGGAGTGGAACGGCTGGAATGCACTTCCCCACAGCCCCCACGGGCACTCCTGGCTCTCCAGGAAAGGGCTGGTTGAGGTTTAACAGGCCCAGAGTGATCTCTCACAGGAGCAAACGCGGCTGTGCAGGTCCCATTTATTTGCTGGTGGCTCAGGTATTTGATAGGCCCCAGTTTCTCGGTGCATTTTTCAGCTCAGGTGGAGTTTTCTGAATGCTTTATCAGTATCAGCCATAAGCCCTGGCCTGGGAATTGATGAGCTTTCTCCACTGCCTGGGGCGGAGAGCGGAAAGAAAAAGGAGCTGCTGCTGTGGTTTCCTTACCCAGCCTGTCTGACCTTCCTTTCTTCTTCCCCTTGCTGGCCTGGCAAGGTCTGCAGAGCCCCAAGGATCATTTGTTTTTCTGTTCATGGACATTTCACTCTACTCCCATTTTGAATCAGCTTCTTTCTGAGTCTTGGAAAAGGCTCAGAACTGGGAAAGGCCTCGTGGGAAGGTTTCTCTGAGGAACACAGCAGTGTAAGAGGGGAGCAGGTGCTCGAGGTTTGAAGCCATCCCGTTAGCTTCTGGTTTTTCTTGGCAACAAGTGGCACATTTTGGAGAGCTGTGGGGCAGGAAAAGCTTTGCTGCTGCAATGGCAGCCTCAAAAACCCTTCCTCAGCCCAGTCTGAGCCCGTTGCAGCCTGAGTTTGAGTTCCAGAGTCTGACCTGTCCTCGGAGCAGGGAGTTACGTGACTGTTTCCCAGATATGCAGCCAGGCTGCAGATCAGAGAAGCCAAATGTAGAGCAGGGCTCGGTGTGAGCTCCCAAATCCACGTGCCAGGCCCTGTGGAACAGCCCCCCTCAGAAAGCACCTTCCAAAGCTCTGCCTGTCCTTCTCAACATCCCAGCTGTGCTGCCAGCCCTGGGGATCATGGAATTTTCATGGAATTACAGGATGGCCAGGGGTGGAAGGGACCTTACAGCTCTTGTTCCACCCCCTGCCATGGGCAGGGACACCTTCCACAGACCAGGGTGCTCCAAGGCCTGCCCAGCCTAGCCTTGGACACTTCCAGGGATTGCTCTTGCTGGAGAATGGGAGCTATTTTTAAATCCCCTGGGGGACTGGGTGGGTCATTGCCTGGCTCAGAGGCACTTGCTGGGACATGTGGTGGGGATCTCCCCGTCCCAGCTGCTCCCGGCCTGGATTCCCAGTGCAGGCACTGAGGGTCCCAGCAGGGTGGATGGCCCAGGGTGGCTTTGTCTCACCCCCTGGCCAAAGACCTCAAAGCTTTAGGGGAGGAGGGGGGAACAAAGCTGTGTGTGAAACCCATTCCTGTGGCACAGCAGGAGCTGCAGCCCCTCCATGCCCAGAGCTGCCTCCCTCCAAAAGAAGGGGGTTCCTTGCCCTGGCCACGCAGCAGGGCTGGATCAGGGCTGCTCTGGCAGCTGCTCTGCCCTGCCTGTCTCCTCTGCACTGAATCCCTGAGGGCTCTTTCCTAAAAGACTGAATCAAATCCCCTGTGGCTGCGCTGGCCGGGGCTGGGGCAGTGAGTGGCTCTCTCTGACTGGTGTGGCTGCAAGCTCTGCAGCCATGGTGACCACAGGACCCACCAGGTCCCTGGGCTCGCAGGAAGGACCTGCAGCAGGTCCCTGTGTGAACCAGAGAGCGGTCAGGTGCTGAGTCCAGCAATGGGAAGCTTCTCCTTGAAGCCAAACCCAAAGAAATGAGGGCTGAGGCAGGCAGAGGTCCCGGAGCCCCTCCAGGGTGGTGCAGACCCCGCTTCTGTCAGCACCAACCCAAATGCAGCCCGTGTGGGGCAGCCAGGTGTGGGTTGTGCAGCTCGGGGCCGGGCAGGCAGCTCTGCTCCGGACTGTCCCTCTCCGCTCCTGTGGCAGCAGCCCTGGGGTGTGATGGAGCAGAGGCTTCCCCGGAGCACGGCTGGCCCCGCGGATCCTCCTTCCGTGCGCTGTGCCGGGGACCCGGGGTGTCCCTCCCTCCGTCCCCATCCCCCGCTGGCACCTCCCGCGCCAGCTCCGCTGCTCGGAGGATGGAGAAGGTGGAGCAAGGTAAGATGAGCTCGCTCTCAGCTCCTATAAATAACCGCGGCAGCCCAGCATCGGCTGAGCGGGAGGGGACCAGCCCGGCCTCCTGGGCACCGGCTCCGTCCGGCCGAGGCACACCCGGCGGGGTGAGCGGCGCTGCCGGTGGCACGGAGCGCGTCGGGGCATCAGCGCTGCGGGGACACCGCCCGGCTCCTGCCCAGCCTGAGCCCCGCTGGCCCGCGGCGGGGTCAGCGTGCCCGCACCTGGCTGGCAGTGACAGCTGGCACTGGGGTGCGGGCATCCTTCCCCTGCAGCACCGATGTGCCAGCCTGCTTTTGGCTCCTGCCAGGCTGTGCCAGGGTGCAGGTGATGTGGGTGGGGTGTCTTTGGGGTGTGGGCCGGGTTTGTGGCCAGGCTTTGGGACAGAAGGGGATGGCAGCTATTCCACAGGGAATAAAAAGATTTAGGAGGGAAAAGAGGGGCTTGTGGGGTTGATGCAGTGCCTGTGCAGATCAGGAAGACCTTGGTCCTGTCTGTCTGTCCAGGCTGTGCCTTTGGAGGCAGTTTTGCCAGCTTCCCCCCACCTTTTGACCATGAACCAAGCAGCAGAGCAGCTTCCAGGTGCGTGGGCACCAGGGAGGACCACGGCCCTCCTCTCAGCAAGGAGGCCATCCTTCAACTGGTGGCAGCTGCTGAGGCATGAAGCTGGATGATCCCAGCTTGGAGCCTTTGATCAGGGAGCAAAACCACCCCTTCATCCACCTCCAGATGCGACTTGAGAACTTGCACTGGTGTCCCACCATCTGGCCCAGCTGCCCCACGAGGAGAGGCGTGGGCTGGATCTGATCCTTCCCCTCTGGAAAAGGAGGTGCCTGGATGAGCTGGCCAGGCAGAGCTGAGGGATTGAGTGTGGATGTTCTCCCCTCCCCTGCTTTTGAAAAAAAAAGGAAAGTCACTGCCTGCATGGTGAGTTATGTGGTGATGACTCCTTCTGATGGGCTACATATAAAATCCCTTGCCTCCCTGAGGATGCTCCCTGTTGAAAGCTTTTATGGCATCTTAAAAATAGCCACGGAGGGGGAGAGAATGAGAAGATGGATAGGTAGGTGGATCCCTAATAAGGAGAGGAGAGGAAACAGCTCGAGAAGGAATGGAAAGACTTTGGTGAACGGCATGTGAGTGATTGCTGAGGGAGGGGGTGGTGTGGCCATGCCGAGCCGCTGAGCTGCGTGCCCGGCGGGAGCAGGGAACCCTATAAAAAGCCTGCCTGGGAGATCTGCGCCTTGCACGTGCTGGGGACGGGGCTGGGGTGAGCAGCAGCTCGGGCCGTGTCTCCCGCAGGCGCTCGCTGCATTCTACAAGTAGCTGTTAAAAATAATCCGTGACTCTGGGCCGGCTGCAGCTGCCGCTCCTGCGTGATTCCCAAACAGCTCCAGGCTCATCCCTGCTCCTTCCCTGCCTCCAGGCTCAGCGCCTTGCTTGGCAGCTCCTGGATTTCCCTGAGGTGGCCGTTCTCACCTGGGCTGTGCTCCGGGAAAGGTGCCAGGAGCTGCCCCTGCCCTGGCTTTGTGCTGCCCGGCGGTTTGTAATGCCCAGGGTGAGATCTGGGGCTGGCGGGGCTGAGATGGGGTTCAGTGAGGGCTCCCCAGGGCCGGGCTGGAGCAGCATTCCCAGAGCCGCTGGCAGGAGCGCCCTGCAGAGGGACAGTCCTGCTCTGCCATGTGGCACTGCCAGCACAGCATCTCTCAGGCCTGGGAGGTGGCTCCAGGCTCTTTGCTGTGCTTGTGGCAGCTCTCCCCATCACTCAGGGAAGATTTTCCAGAGTGTCTCCAAGAAATGCTAATTGCTTTGGCTTCTCTTGGTGCAGGACAGCCAGTGGGCACAAAGAGCTCTTAGTCAGCTGAGAGCGCTGCCAGATCCCTCCTCTGGATCCCCTGGAGAGCTGGTGGAGTCTGCTGTGACCGCTGGTGATCCCCACATCTCCAGGTCCCATCTTGTCCCCAGGCTGGGCTGGACCTGTGGTCCCCATATCCAGTGGCACAAGGCACTGTGACCTCTCCTTGGGATGTGAAACCCCCCAAACTCAGCCCCTGGCAGGCACAGCGTGGAGTCAGGTGCACCCCTTGTGCTGCAGGAAGGGTGGCTGGAGGGATAACGAGTTTCCCATCCTGGGAATGTGGCAGGAGCCATCAGTGGTGTCCTCTCTGTCCTCCCAAACCCCTGGGGTGTCACTGCCCACCCCAGCTCTGCCCCTGGCAGGAAAGGCCCTGTGCAGGTGGCTTTGTTTGGTGCAGGCAGCTGGGAAACATTTCTTGGCTTTGCCCCTGCTCCAACTGCAGGGAAAAAACCGCTGCTAACAAGGTTCCTCTGTCACACCGGCCAGCCTGTCACATCCAGCCCATCTCCCTCTTGCTTTCTGGTCTTTTTTATCTTTTTTTTTCCCTCCCTCAGCTAGACAGGAACCCAGGGAAGCAGAGGCTGTGGAGGGTTAGCACTGCCCAACTCCAGGGAATAGTGAGGCTGGAGAGATCCTGCCTGATCCCTGTGGATGGTTCCGACCCAGCAGCACCATCGTGGCTGGAGAGTGTCCACCCCCCTCCCCACCTGGAGTGCTGCATCCTGCTCTGGGATGCCAGCACAGGAAAGGCTGGGAGAGCTGGGATTGTCCAGCCTGGAGAAGAGAAGCTTTGGTGTCACCCAATTGTGGCCTTCCAGTGCCTGAAGGGAGCCTGCAAGAAAGGTGGAGAGAAATGATTTACAGGGGATGGAGTGACAGGAGACAGGGAATGGCTTCACACTGACAGAGTGGGTTTAGATGGGAAATTGGGAAGGAATCCTTCCCTGTAAGGGTGGGCAGGCCCTGGCACAGGGTGCTCAGAGAAGCTGTGGCTGCCCCTGGATCCCTGGCAGTGCCCAAGGCCAGGCTGGACAGGGCTTGGAGCACCCTGGGATAGGGGAAGGTGTCCCTGCCCAGGGCAGGGGGTGGAATGGGATGAGTTTTAAAGTCCATTCCACCCCAAACCATTCCATGATTCTACTCCCGGTCCCTGCTCCCACCTTGCCTGCCCTTGGCTGGGAGCATCCCGTGGGTGTCTGGAGGGAGGCCTGGCCAGGAGGGGACACCTGCAGCTGGCCAGGAGGGGACACCTGCAGCTGCCCCAGCCCTCTCTGCCTGCTTGGCTGGTCAGGTGGCAGCAAGGGTCCAGTTTGGGACACGATTCTGTTCTCTGGCAGGGAGGTTTTGGCTCATTTAACCAAAAGCACAACAAAGCCCATGCTCATTTTTCCCCCGCTGAAAGGGGTCTTGTTCCCTGCAAAGTGCCAGCTCCGCCGGGCCCATTGATTGCTTGTTAATTGTCGCTAATGAGGAGCTGGGCAAAGTGGCATCCAGAGGCTCTTGGGGACAGACTGTCGCTTCGGCTTGGGAGGGACATCTCAGCGGGGAAGGCAGCCGTGCCCTCGGCATGGGTGAGCCGAGCTGCACGAATGGGTTTGTTAACGAGGAATGCTCCAATTCCTGTGCCCGCAGCTCGGAGGGCAGCGCCGTGCCCTGACTCGGTGAGGGTTAAGAGGATCTCTGGTGCTTTCCTGCGCACAGATGGATTTATTTGCACATGGCGAGGTGGGATGGAGAGGCCTAAACCCACCCTGCCCAGGAGGGAGGACTCAACCTCAGTGGCCCATGAGCAGCAGGACCCACTGCCAGGGCTTGGCCCCTTGCCTCCAGCCCGCCAGCCGAAGGCTTTTTATTCCCCAGCCCTGATGAAAGGCACCAAAGGCTTTTAGCAGGAGCCAGCCGTGTCTGCCTGCTGGGAGCTCCCTGGCTGGCAGCCCCCCCTCCTTTGGAAGTTGGGCGAGCCGAGGAGGGCACGAGTGTGGGAAGGAGGAGGGGAGGGGATCACGTCTGTGCCGAGCCCCTCGTGTGCCCAGGGGAGTTCATCGTTCGAGGTGTGCCTTGTCCTGCCACGTCCCCACCATCCCCAGCCAGGTCTGGCCCTGCCCTGCCTGGCACCTCTTGCTGGGCAGCCCCGCATCCCCCAGCCGAGGCTCAGGATGTGGCTGGGGGGGTGTGAAGCCCCCTTGGGAGTGTCACACTGGTGCAGAGGTGTGTTTATGTTTGTGGAGACTCATCTCCCACAGCAGCAGCTTCCTGGGTGCCCGTCCCCTGCTCCAGCAGCTCCTGTGGCACCTGTGCCACTCACCTCAGTGGTTCCTTTTATCTCCTCTTTGCTAAAATGGCTGAGCTGCTTCACCACTCCTCTTGCTGGGAATTTTCTCAGCTTTTCTCCCATTCCTGCCAGGTTTCCATGTACCTGTGGCCTCCTCCTGCTCCCTGGGTACCCGTTTTTCCTCTCTCAACTGGTGGGTGAGGCACCAGCAAGAGGCTGTGTCTGTGTTTCCTGCTCAGCTACAGCCAGGGTGCCTCTGCAGAGGGGGATCTCTTTTGGGATTTGTTATTTCATTAGAATAAACAGCCAAGTGGGATGGTATTTTCCATCCAGCTGAGAGAGGTTGGAGTTGCTGCTTTCTGCCCCAAACCCTGATGTCTGGTTTTGGATTTTCTGCCTTTGAAGTGGGGAGTAGAAGTGAGTGGAGAGTGTGGATGCATTCTTGCTGTACAAGGTGTTCATGGTTGCACCTCTGCCTCCTACTCTGCCCCTGGTCTGGGCTTCAGGTGAGCCCCAAGCCATGCAATGAAGTGTCCTGTGCTTTGTTTTCCACTGGTCCCAGGCTCCTTTCACAACCAGCCACTCTTGTGGATTTGAGACTGGTTATTGTTTGTATTCTGACCCCTAAAATACCTTTTAGGGGGCTCAGGCAGCTCTGCTCCACTTGGGAAGCAGCAGGACAAAGAGCTGGCACAGCTGGGCTGAGAAATGTGCCTGGACCCCAAAACCGGGGTGGAGTGGGAGAGCCCTGAGCTGGTGTGATGTGTGTGCTGTGCTGTGACCCAAAATCTGAGCCAACCCATCTGTGCTGGGAAAAGGGAAGGGGAAGAATAACCCCTTCCACCCATCCTTCCACCCATCCTTCCACCCATCCCCTGAGGGTCTCTGAGGTCTGAGAGCTGCCTCGGGGGGGTGGAAGGGCTCCTCCTGGGACTCTGGCAGGTGTCACCTCCTGCACCACAGTGGGACATTCGCACTGGCAGGGGGACAGGCCGTGTCCTGGAGGGATCCTCTGCTGGGACAGCGGAAGGAGACAGAGAATGTCTCAGTGGTGCACGCAGCGGATGGTTGTGCTGAAGGTCATCCCAAGGGGAGCAGCCTCGAGGCAGCTCCGTCTTCCACCACGGTTGTTTTCCCTCCCCGCGGCTCCCTCCTGCCCCAGCCTTTGCTCCGTGACTGTTTGCCTTTCCTGCTTTTCTTCCTTCCCCCCCACCTTCCTTCTCCCTCTCCCTGTGTCTCTCCTGGCAGCTTTGTTCTCCTGGCTGTGTACTGGGGTTGCCATGGTGACTGCCAGAGCATCTCTGCATCCCACACCAGTGGTCCTGTGCCTGCCCTGGCCGTGGCGAGAGGCAGGGCACCCTCCTGCCCCTCTCTGGGGCCATCTGCCACCTCCTCCCAGGGATGGAATTCCCTGGGGACATCCCTGTGATACATCCTGGCGACTGGGGAGAGGAGGGGACAGCGTGGGGTGGCCCTCAGCCGCTCAGGATGGGGCTGGGGTGCAGGGCTGGCTGCACGGCACAGCTTTATTGCTGCCAGAAACGTTCCGATAAAACCGTCAATAAATATTTTTTTAATGAGCAAACACTACTTGAGGAAAACAGAGGAGCTGCTGCAGCACAAGGAGTCCCTGTGGGTGTGGAGGCAGAGCTGCTTGTGGCCTTCTGGTGGCGATTTGCAGATGACAACATCTCCTTGCAGTGCGTGTGAGAATTGCTGGGCCCCTTTCAGGAGATAATTAGGATGACGTGTTATTAGCTGATTACTAGGGGAACATACATTTACTGAGGATTTATTCTGCAACCAGCATTAATCTCCTGTATAGCTGCTAAACCCCCATAAATAATCTGATTTTGATAATCAATTGCTATTGCAAGTTCCCCTATAAATCTCAATTAAATGCACATTTAACTCACATCAAGTTGCCAAATTTGCTTGTGCATGTGTGTCCTGCTGCTTGCCTGGGGCAGATGGCTGGGGATGTGCGAGCTCAAGTCTGTTTTTCAGCCAGCCTGAAACCAGAACGGGGTTTGCCAAGGCAGAGCAGCCCCAGGAACAGCACCGCTCCTCTCCCGTGGTCCCACATGGACAATCCAGCCCATCCCAGCTTCCTGCTGCTGCTCCCACATCGCTGGGCCTGGCTCTGCCCAGCCTTGCCTTGGTGCTGGGGCTGGCGTGAGGGCAGCAGGAGGAGACTGTGCCCCTGGAGCATCCCAGGGAGGGGAGATGGGATTGCCAAAATCCACGTGGGGGCTTTCAGCAGAGCTTGCCTGGGGTGGAGACTGAGATTGGCTTGGGCTTGGTGGAGTCCTGGCCACCCTCAGGCCACTGTAGAGACTTTTCCAGCCTTAGTGCTGGTGGAAGGTTCAGAGGGTGGGGACATCCTGCAGGGAGGAGGTGACCAGCAGGACAAGGTGCCACCAGCTTTCTTTGGAGCTAGAAGGAGATTCCAGCCATTAACTGGGCTCTGTTTGCTGTTGGGGCCACACTGACTTCTTTTATCTCCTTGTTTTTGCAAGGAGTGCACCTCAGGGAGGGCAGAGGGAGCTGGGGGGCTGTGGCAGAGCTCTGGTGACGTTTTCCATGCCGGGGACCTGGTGGGGGCATGGCAAACCTGCTGATGCCTTTCAGGGTGTGGGATTTTGGCCTCCCCTGGGCTGCTGGACCCCACAGGTGAGGGTGGGTTTGGATGTTTTTGGAATGTAGCCCCCCATCTCTGCTGTCTCAGGGGTGTCGGGAGTGTCACTTTGGGCTGTGATGATCCCAGTGATGGGACTGCACTGGGGGAGCCATAAAAGAAATTATGAAGCTGTTCAGATTGCTGGGAAGATGTCTGAGAGCTCCTCCCGAGCCTGGCTGGAGCCCAGCCTGCTGATTGTGGTGGTGTGGGAAACACACAAACATACAGATGGCAGGGAGAGCAAAAACTGCGGCCTTTTAATGGGGACAGCGTCGTCCCCGGCCAACTGCAGCCACACCAGGCAGCAGCTGAATGAACATTAACGGCTTTGGGTGAGAGCAGGAGCTCTCAGGGCCCAGCCCAGGGGGATCTGCCTCTCCTGGGGCAGCAGGATGGACTGAGCCTGTGGAGGAGCAGGGATGCCAGGCTGCAGCAGGGCCCAGCTGTGTGTGCTGGTGACAGCCACAGGCGGGGCTGGCAGGTGCCACGAGCTCCCGGGGGCGGCCTGTGGCCACTGCAGCCTGCTCTGTCCCTGGCACCGTGGGGTGTTTCCTCCCTCTGAACCCACCTTTCACCAGGTGGGGTGGTGGCTCACAGAGAGGCCTCGCCTGCTGCCATTTGTCACCAGCCTGGTGCCACCTTGCCCAGGCACTGCTGCACCCCTCCGGGTCCCCTTGTGAGACCCTGGCAGTGCCAAGGGGCTGTGTGGGCTCCCCAGAGCTCTGTCCCAAGGATGGGGTTGGAAGGATGGAATCAGGCAGCCATGGGCTGGGAATGTGGGGGTTTCCAGCACCATCCCAAGGATCCTGTGGGTCAGAGAGCCTGTCCTGAGGCCTTGTGCTGTCCTGCACTGCTTGTGGTGCCTGAAACACCACGGGAGGAGTCCCCGTCCCTGGAGGTGTCCAGGGAAGGCCTGGACGTGGCACTCGGTGCTCTGGGCTGGGGACGAAGTGGGAATTGGGCACAGCTTGGACTCGATGACCCTGGAGATCTTTCCCAACCCAAATGATTCTGTGTGGCCACGGGGCTGCCCCTGTCATGTCCCTGTCCCCCCCACCTGCTGCATCCACCTCTGCCACCCATATGCAAGGCCAGGTGTCTCAAATGAACTCCCTGGGGGCTGGGGACAATCTTTTTAGGGCCACTTAAAGGCTCCATTTGCTGCCTTTAACAGAATTAGAGAGGGGATCACAGTAGATTAAGAAGCAGTAAACACCCTCTGTGCAGGGCCCTGTGGAGGCTCTGCTCAGCTCCCCTCTGGAAGGGCTTTGCACCATTTTTGGGGGATGCTGTGTGTTAGGGGACTGCAGGAGTGCATTTCATCTCTTCCAACCCCATAATTTGCAGGGAGTTTGGTTCAGGAGGGCTCCAAGGGGATGTGGCAGTGCCCTCCCTGCTGCAGCCATGGATCTGAGAGAGCTCCCAGGTGGTTTTTTTTGTTTTAGAAACACCTTCCAGGCTGTAAGAGCAGTTGGAGGAATTTGTAGCCAGCCTGGGAAGTTCCTGCTGGAGTTTTGCCCCCAGCCCTGAGCTGTAATTCATCCCCTGGAATGGGACTGGCTGGGGGGCTGCTGCTCTCGTGCTGGTGGCATTGAGAGGGCTCTGTAACAAAAATCCCTGCCCTGCAGCCTATTTCTGGGGACATTGTCCCCTCTGTGACGCCAGGGCTTGCTTTGCCAGCTGTCACCCCCAGCCCAAATTCCCATTTCGTTGCATTAATATCCACGCAGTGCCTCTGGATGGGGATTTGATTTCAGTCGGCTCCCCGGAGTAGAAAGAGTTAAAAATAGCAAATCCAACACCCCTCATTCCCTGCCTATGACGCAGTCTCCCAGGTTGGAGTTACAATGCCGACAGGAATAGGGTTTAAAATAAAACAAGGGAGTGCTCTGCACTCTGCAGAACGGGAGAAAGCAGCTCCAGCCTGGAGAAAAGCCGTGGAGGAGCCTCTGGTTTTATAAAACAGGCAAGAGTTTGGCTCCCTTGCAGTGCTCGTGGCCAGATAAATGATGCTGCACGCACTGAGTGATTAGTGGGGGAATTCAGGAGGTTCTCAGCCCTCAGGAGAAAGCAGGAGGAATGAGCTCAGTGCACTCTGCTCTGGAGCACCACGTGCAGAGCACCTCACCGAGGCTCAGCCGGCCACTAAACCCGGCCAGCAGGGCAGGGATGTGCTGGATTCAGGCTCCTTGGAAGCTGCAGGGTGCAGGCAGGGACAGAGCAGGCGGATCCTCTCCCAAAAGTGCTCCCAGACTCTGGAAGCAACAGTCTGCTGCAAGGTGGCGAGGTGCCAGCCTGGCTCTGCCTCCTCTGACAGGGCTGCTTCTCTGATCTGGCAGAGAAAATCCTAAATCCCCACATTTCTCCCTCTCAGACGCTGCCCTAGTTTAAAAATGTCAGCTCCTGGCTTTTCTTTTGTAATATTTTAAATATAGCTCCCTTTATGTTGCTGATGGATACGCCATATGTTTGGGAAACGGCCCCGAAATCCACCGGGCTGGTGGGTGGAGGTTAAAGGGAAAAAGCATTTCCACACGGGAAGCTGCAAACACAAAACATAGCAGCAGCAAGCAGCAAATCCCTCCTGCAGCAGCCAGGAATAAGCTCCTTTCTGTCCTGCCTGTCTCCGGCTGTTCGTGTGAGGAGCGAGCCTGAATGTTTCCATTGTGCCACCTCCTGTCCTGGCCACCCTGGCACTGCCTCCGCAGTGCCCAGCAGGAGATGCCACCATCTGACAGCTCCTTCGCCCTTTCCCTTCCTCAGAAAGCCCCTTTGCTGCTTTCTCTTCGGGGTTTTTAGGGGGGTTTTCAGCTGGGACGGGTCCCTTGTGCTCCAGCTCACCCAGACTGCTGCGGCCCTGGCTGGGGGTGCTGGTGGGTGGGCTTTGGCAGCCAGGGGACAGTCCCCCCGGGCTGCCTGCACTCCCACACAGCCAGCACTGTCTCCCAGCACTAAACACAGCCTCTGTTTAGCAGGAAATCTGGCCTCAGCAAAATGATGAGCTCAGGCTTTTCAGCTTTTGGCCAGGACCTCAAGTTTAGATTCTTCCTCTCAGCACATCCCTCAACTTTAGGACTCGAGTGTAGCCCCTTGCATGGACCCCCCAAAACCTGTCCAGCCCAGCTGGAGCTGAAAATAGCATCCTGTGGGCTGGGGCTGGGTCCAGGCCTCAGTCAAGGTCGCCCCTCCTGCTCTGGCTGGGGGAGCTGGCTGGGGCTCCCCCACTTGTCACGCCTCAGGAATCAAATCCGGGGGAGGAGATGGACTTTGGCCACTGCCTGGCTGCCAAGGGGGCTGTGTCCCTCGAGACCACCCTGCCAGGGGAGCAGGAGAGAGGCTGGGGTGGCCCAAAGCTCCTGCAGGCAGTGACAGCTCAGGTTTGGCCCCACGCTCGGAGGGTGGGATGCAGTGGGGGATGTCACAGAATCCCAGAATGGGTTGGGTTGGAAGGGACGTTAAAAATCATCTCGTTCCACCCCCTTCTATTGCCAGGGACACCTTCCCCTATCCCAGGTTGCTCCAAGCCCCTCCAGCTTGGCCATGGGATGACCACAGTGGAGGAAGGGATGTGGGGAAGCCTTTCAGACGTTCTTGCTGTGCAGCACTGGAGATTTGGGACTGGGACTGTGTCCCCTGGGTGTGGCAGGTCCAGCAGGGCACAGGGAAGCTGCTCCCAAGGACTTGGCCGGACACTGGCTGCGGTGTGGTGTCCTCCAGAGTGTGGCCTCAGCTGGTGCTGCTGCCCCTGGGATCCACAGAGGGCCACCAAGCACAGCCACGTGTCACCGTGACTGCTCAGACGGGTTTGTGCTCAGCCAGATCCCTGTCCCGGGGTGGTGTGTCCCTGTTCCCAGCCCAGCCCTGCCTGTGCACATCATCCCCCTCACACCCCCTCACTCCTGCCCTGTTTGTTCGCACCCACAACAGCTCAGGCCAGAGTTTTTAAGCTGCACCAGATGTAAGGAGGAAATCCCATCTCCAGCCTCTCAGCAGGGTTGCCTCCTCAACTGCCTCCAGTGAACCTTCCTGCAGCCCAGAATGCTGATCTCAGGGCGTGCTGCACATCTGCCAGGGCTGCAGGAGCTGCTGGGAGCCGCAGCAAACACCGGGAGCAGGCGGGGGATGTGTGGGAGGTGAGAGGGCAGGAAGGTGTTTGTGGCTCCTGCCGTGGTCCTGGCCGTGTTGGTGTTGGTTTTGTGTGTGAAAGAGTTGGGTTTGTGCCACACCTGGTGTCCCCTGTCCCCACTGGGGCAGCTCCCCCATCACTGGACTCCACCGTGAGCCTGACCTCGTGTCAGAGCCCGATTTGAGCTCAGGGCTGGGCCCGGCTGAAGTCCTCACAGAGATTTCAAGAGAAGGGGATTGCAGAGGTGCAGCGTCCTTGCTCCTGCCTGGGAAAGTGGCAGAGGGGCTGCTCACAGCTGTCCTGGGGACCCACCCCAGCACAGGACCTGCCACCTGCCCTGTGGCACCTGGGGACAACTGTGCTGTCCCCTCCCGTTGGGCACAACTCCCTGCTCCGGGCTCGCCACAGCTCCTGCCCTGGGCAGCCATGCATTTCAGCAATTACTAATTAAAATGCAATCTATCCTTTCTCATCCTCTCCCCAAGACACCAAGAACTGCTAAAATATTCTCAGGGATGATAGGGAGGGGAATTAAGCAGTTCCTGGGAAATCTGAGCGGTGCCTTTCGGAGATTTATCGCTGTTCCTGTGATTCCCTGCCGGGCTCTCCATCTCCAGCCCCACACTCTGGAAATACCAGGCCTGCTGGGAATGCAGGGGGAATTTCTCCATGGAAAGGGAGCTCAGGCCTTGGAAGGGGCTGCCCAGGGAGGTTTGGAGTGCCCATCCCCGGAGGTGTCCAAGGAATTCCTGGACGTGGCACTCAGTGCTCTGGGCTGGGGACAAGGTGGGGATCGGGCACAGCTTGGACTCGATGGGCTGGGAGGGCTTTTCCAACGAAATAATTCTGGGATTCTGTGGATAATCCTTGTGGAGAGCAGTTCCTGGTGCAAACACGGTGTCGGGGGCAGAGCTGGGCAGCAGCCAGAAGGATTTGTCCCCAAATCTCAGTTCCATCCTGGCTGAGGGGCCTGGTGTGGGCAGACAGGCAGCAGCCTCCCTTGGGGGTCCCAGTCACTCCCAGTTTGGGGGTCCCAGTCACTCCCAGTTTGGGGGCTGTGGAGCCCAGAGCTCTGCTGGAAGAGGCTCCGTGGTGTCTGCAGAGAGACAAACGTGTGAGCACCAGGAGCCCTGGCTGCAGCTGCAGTTCCAGGGGATCCTGTTGCCATGACAAGCTGTACAAGTGTTAATCCGGGAAAAAGAGATCCAGTTGGAGATGGGAGGAAGGCTGCCAGCATGGAGGGCACAGGGATCCCACGGGAGCCGTGCACTGGTGTGGCTGCAAGCACGGATGTTCCACCGCGCGTGTTGGACTTCTGATCTCCCAGGGTTATACCCCCAGGGCCTCCTCCCCTGCTCCAGCCCCTCCCCGAGCTCTGTGCCCCCCAAATTCCCACACCTGGGGGTGCACAGCCACACTCCTGTCCCCTCATCCTCCTCCAGTCCCCAAGAGCCGTCCTGGCAGGGTCCTTTCAGGAAAGGGGAGGTGTCAGTTCTCCCAAATAGCGACAGGATGAGAGTGAACGGCCTCAAGCTGTGCCAGGGCAGGCTCAGGTTGGACATCAGGAGGAATTTCTCCATGGAAAGGGTGGTCAGGCCTTGGAAGTGCCCAGGGAGGTGGTGGGAATGCTGAAGGGGACGCTCGCCCTCCTCCTTTGCCTGGGGGGTGTCACTGCAGCCCTGCCACGCACAGGTGGTTCCCGTGGTGCTCCCTGGCCGCTGCCAGGGTGGGAATTCTTGGGATACGGTGGAATTCTTGGGATGCAGCGTGTTCCCTGGCTCTGCACGGCCCAGGGTGTAGCTGTCAGGCTGGGGAAGCTCGAGAGCACTGCTGTGCCTTTCTGTTGTCTGCACTCAGGTCATCAAACCTCCCCGCAGCTCTGAAACTAGAAGAGACTAGGTGCTTTTTCCTCTTTTTGTTGGGAATCTGGGAAAATCACAGCAGCAGAAGCAGTCAGTGCTTCCAGCAAACCAGGCTGATCCCAGATTCCTCGTTCAGGACACCCCCGGGTGCGGCTGAAATGGGGCTGGGGGTTCCTGCGGGGCAGGAGGTGAAAGCTGCTGAGCCCCAGCGGGGTTTGGGGGTTTCCCTGGCACATTCCAGCCCTGCCTGTGTGGGAAGTAAACATCCTGCAGGCAGGCACGGGCAGCTGCCTGCAGCCAGGTCAGCATGGGAAGACAATCACGGCTTCCTCCACACTCATTTGGAGAATAATTTCCACGAACGCAGCCAGAAACAAATGCTGCTGTGCAGGCAGGGCCCTGGCTGTTCGCTGCTTTTTTTTTTGTTTTTCCTTCTAGCCTCTTGATTTTTCTCCTTATCTCCTTCCCTCTTTACCCTTCTCCTCTGGGTGTTTTTGACCTCCCTCCTCTCTCTTTTTGCAGCGTGTCCCCGCGTGACCCAGCTCCCACGCTGGCACGATGTCCTGCCATGCCCTCATGATGCTTTGGCACCTATTTGGGCACCTGTGCCACCCAGCCACACTCACTCCAGTCCTGCCTCCAACTCTCAGCTAAAGGCTGCTCCCTCCCCCGTGTGATGCCAGTGCTGGCCCAGCATCCCCAGCTCCGTGCCCTCTCCCATGGTGGCATGTGCCACTCCATCTCCCTGGTGCCATCCTCACGGCACCCACAGCTTGTTTGTGTCCTGTGTCCCACCAAGGGAGTGACAGCGCTGGGGGGCATGGGGCCAGCGTGAGCCAGGTGGGGGCAATAATTGGTCCTGATCTAATTAGGGAAGCCTAGGGCTGGATTAGGAGCTGTGACAGTGGAAGGTTTTTAGCTGTAAGCAACAGATGGCTTTGCCTGGCAGCCAGGAGAGGCTAGCATGGACTGGAGGGGTTCGTAATCCCGCCTGGAATACACTCCAAGCTGACTGACAGGTTTGGGAACAGCCCAGTGCCTGCTCTGGGTGAGCTGGGCGGTCCCCAGTGCCCCCAGCCCACTGTCCCTCTCTGCCAGTGCCCGTCCCAGCCCAGTCCTCGTGGATTCAGTGCAAACAGTGGGAGAAGCAGCCAGAGCTGCTCCAGGCTCAGACTGTCCCACAGCAGCTCCCTGGTGCATGCCCTCAGCCCATCAGGAGCACTCAGCCCGCCCCAGCTTAAAAATGTTCAATAAGGAACCACGTGATGCTTCTGGATTTTACTGAGGGGAAGGATCAGGAGAGAAAAATCTTTTGTCCAAAGGTAAATCTGGCATGTTCTCCTTGATGGAAATGGATTTTATCTGTGGGAGCTCCATGGGGAGCAGTGGCCTGAGCACCGAGATGGCCGTGCAGGGTCAGATTCACCACCAGAGCTGAGCATCCCAACTGTCAGTCCCTTCCTTTATTTCAGGGCTGATTCGGCTGATCCTTCACCTGGGTCCCTCACCCAGCTCCGTGCTGCTGGCACCCCCAGTGTCACCTCCTCAGCAGGGACCTGTGGTGGACTCGATGGTCACAAGGGTCCTTTCCAACCCCGTTAATTCTGTGATTCTGTGTCTGGAGCAGGCACACAGGACACAGGCTGGGGCTCTCCCATGGCTGCTGAAGGACCAGCATCATCTGGCTGCCAGCCCATCTTTCCCTTCCTTCCCAAGGCGTTTTTATGGCTGCAGCCAAGCTCTGGCCGCTGCAGGATAGCAGGCAGGAGCCTTTGGCCCCGCTGCTGATGAGAAACCCATATCCCGTGGCCCTGGAGTTCCCACCCTTCCTCCCCGGCCACCCCTGGGACACAGCACAGCTCCTGCCTGGAGGGGAAATCCTCCTCCTCGCCTTCACCTCCCCCTTGGAGCCAGCCAGGTCCCCCTGGATCGCTGCTGCAGCGGGAGGATTTGGGGTGCAGGCTCGTGGAGTGCCCCCTCCTTGTCCCCATATGCCAGCAGAGGTTTCTTTCAGCTCTCCCTGCCCCAGCCCGGCACGCTGTGTCCCATCCCCGCCGCTTCACCCCGGCCTCTCCCTCAGCCTCCAGTGCTTCCAGCAAAATTCCTTCCTGGCCAGTCACTGCCGCCCCTCAGCCTTGACGCCTGCGGGGCTGCTGTGCTGGCAGGGCTGGGCTTCCTCTTCCTGAGCCTCCCCAGCCCCGCTCCCGACCCTCTCCTCGCCCCAGAGCTCTGGAATCGGCCCTTCCCGGGGTCTGCCAGCCATTCCCCCCGGGAATGCCCAGCTTCCCTCACCCTCCCCGCTGGAGCTGCATCCCACCCCAGCCTGTGCCACGCTGGTGCCACCACGCGCAGGGGGGTTCTGAAAGGAGCATTTCCAGCCCCGGGGACCGTGCAGGGGATGGGGTGAGGAACTGCTCACTGCCAGGCAGCAGGGAGCAGTGGGAAGGGAGTTCAGCCCCATGGAGGTGCGAAGATTCCTGCCAGCATCATCTGCCCTGCTCCCCCAGCATCCAACTGACATCCAGCATTCCAGGGGCTGGATCCCACGGTGGCACCCACATCTTCCTACACATTCCAGGGGCTGGATCCCACGGTGGCACTCACATCTTCCTACACATTCCAGGGGCTGGATCCCATGGTGGCACCCACATCTTCCTACACATTCCAGGGGCTGGATCCCATGCTGGCACCCACATCTTCCTACACATTCCAGGGGCTGGATCCCATGGTGGCACCCACATCTTCCTACACATTCCAGGGGCTGGATCCCATGGTGGCACCCACATCTTCCTACACATTCCAGGGGCTGGATCCCATGGTGGCACCCACATCTTCCTACACATTCCAGGGGCTGGATCCCATGGTGGCACCCACATCTTCCTACACATTCCAGGGGCTGGATCCCATGGTGGCACCCACATCTTCCTACACATTCCAGGGGCTGGATCCCATGGTGGCACCCACATCTTCCTACACATTCCAGGGGCTGGATCCCATGGTGGCACCCACATCTTCCTACACATTCCAGGGGCTGGATCCCATGGTGGCACCCACATCTTCCTACACATTCCAGGGGCTGGATCCCATGGTGGCACCCACATCTTCCTACACATTCCAGGGGCTGGATCCCATGGTGGCACCCACATCTTCCTACACATTCCAGGGGCTGGATCCCATGGTGGCACCCACATCTTCCTACACATTCCAGGGGCTGGATCCCATGGTGGCACCCACATCTTCCTACACATTCCAGGGGCTGGATCCCATGCCGGCACCCCCTTGCTGCAGGTGCCAGCTCTCAGTCCCTGCATCACCCCTGGCACCCACCAACCTCAGCTTGCCATGGTGGCACTGCCTCTCCTTATTAATTTCAGGGTGAGCGCTTTGCTTTTCCATGGTCCCCTTCACCTGTGGCTCTCCCAGCCTTGTGTAAATATTAATTACTGGTAGTTAATTAAGCCAGGCATGCCCATCCTCCTGCAGAGATGCTGTGTCATAAAAATGCTGGCAGCAGAGCTGGGTGGGAGTTTCTAGTTACCTGTGGATAATGATCCAAACCCCACCTGGAGCAGCTTCTCCCTCATAGACTTTCCCAGAGGGCCAATGGGCTGGAAGAGGGAAATAGGTGGGAAAAGAGCAGCACCTGCTTTGGTCCCAGTAAGGAAGGATGGATGGATCTTTAAAAATGCCTCTGGGTGCTCCTGGTTTGCTGCTGCTGGGGTATGTGGGGCTGTGGGATTTGGGGCTGCCTGGGGGGAGCCCAAGCTGCTTGTGGGGCTGTGCCCTGTTATTTGTGTTGGTGGTGAGCAGCAGACCCTCCAAGGTAGAGGGAAATTACCCCGTTATCCTTCCACTCCTGAAGTGCTCAAAGTGTTCCAGAGGCTCGGCATTTCCCCATCCTGCTGCAGCCTGGTGGAGAGCTGGACACTGAGCAGGAAGAGCACAGGAAGACAAACAAGGTCGTTGACCCTCCCGGAGCAAAGGAGGGTGATTGCCCAGGGATGCACAGGGGGAATTGCAGGTTGTGAGCCTGGAGCAGCCCTCGGGCAGGGTCCCCGGGCCCTCCTGGGGGACAGAGCCCCTCTGCACAGCCGTGGGGGTTGTTTGGGGGCTGTCCCCCTGCCCAGGTCACACACTGGCCGTGCACAGCCACCGCTGCCTGACCCCGGAGCTGCGCAGGGCAGCAATCCCTGACCGGAGGTGCCACCTTAATCCGGCTCAGTGGGAAATCTGTCGAGTGCCCACGCAGCCCCGTGGCAGTTCCCTGCCTGGCTGTGCCCACAGCCTGTCAAGCACCAGCCAGGACACGGGCACAGCCTCGCAGGAACTTGCCCTGGGCAAGTTTTGCTCTGAGAGTGGAGCACAAACGCATGAATTGTTGGCCCAAAGCAGCTCCGAGCAAAACAGGAGCAAACTGGGGGCAGATTATGGCATTCCTTGGGCAGCTCCCACCCCCTCTCCATGCCTGCTGTATCCCAGCCTGCGAGGCCACTAATGCTACTTACATTATTAGTGGATTATTTGGGTGTAATGAGCTTTGCCCCGCTCAGCTGGCCGGGTGCTCGGGGCTGTGGGATGTGTAATACTTCCTGCACGGGGCCACGAGGCGGGCAGCTGCTGCCTGGAACACAGGCACACAATGCACCAATGTTCCCGGACAGAATTCCAGCCTGGGCTGGAGGCTGAGCACAAATCAGGGAGCTTTGGGTAGCACTGAACAAAGCTGGAGGGTGATGGTGCCCCGAGCTGGGTCCTGACCCATCCCCACAGGCACAGCCAGCAGTGGCTGGGTCAGATCCATCTCTGCCCGTGCTGGAGCACAGCTAAAAGCATCTTTTCCATCCTCAGCTCCTTTTCCTCTGCCTTCCTCCCATCAGACCGAGCAAGGGCTTGGCGATGTGTTGCTATGGACACCAGGAAGTTTTCCCTGGAGACCAGGAGCCCGCACTAAGTGATGCCTGCATGTTCTGACATAGATTATTATTTTTGTCTTCCCCCTTTCTTTATAGTGGATGCTTAAGTGTGGATGAATGCCTGGCTTTCCCCCCTGCCTCTGTCCTGCTTTCCTCTCCCAGCTTTGTGGATTTCCATGGCTGTGTCCCAGGGCTTGGCTTTGGCTTCGTTCTGGGCCAGGGTGTGAGCAGTGGGTGCGTGGGAGGAAGTTTCAGCTCTGTAACTCTTGCTCTGCTGGAGACCCCTGCGGAGAAGATCCCTGATTTATTCCAGCCTCGGGAGATCTTGTTGGTCCCCTCAGGCAGCTGCAGAGCTCCTGGGCACCCATTACCACCAGTAGCCATCACAGGAGGTGCTGGATTTCTGTTCCCAGGGCTGGTGCCTTGTGGGTGGGGGTTCCCCGCTCCCTTCGTTTTGTTTGGGGCCTCAGGGTGATTTAGGTCTAGATTAATTAGTCTCTGCTGGGCTGAGCTCCAGGCCTGATTCCCGTTTTGTCACAGCTCTGCTGGCACTTGGCATCCTTTAGTGCCTCAGGTACCTCTGAGAGCTCTTGGCTTGCAGGGAAGGGAAGTCCCAGAAGCTCTTGGAAGTTCTTGGGAGTCAAGGCTGGAGTCTGAGCTTTGCAGGAGGGCACTCGGAGCTTCCCTGGCAGCCCATTCCCAGCAGCTCCAGGGATGGAGCCGTGCTCCGGGAGGCTCAGCCTGTTTCCCGGAGGGAAGCAGCTCTGTGTCTCTGGGCACTTGGCACAGGGAATGGGATTTTACTGTGACACAGTCTCAGTGTCATTTTGACTTCTCTTGCTTGGCTTTTGAAGCCAATAATGGGCGGTTTCTGTTCCCTGTCACTTGATCTGCCCCTCGGTGAGCGAGGAGCCTCTGATGAGTGATCTCCTCTGTCCTGTGCCCCTTCTTCCCTGCTCTGGAGGGACTTCACAGGCTGGCTCTCAATCAGCTGCTTCTCTTGTTCCTGGGAATGCAGTTCAGCTCTGGGTCAGAAAAGCTCTGGCCTGCTGAAATCCTGCCTTTTGCTGCTTGAGTTGCCCAGGTTGTGACTCCCTCTCAGAAATCTTACAGCAAATAAATCCTGTGCTGCTTGGCCCCTGCCTGCAGTGGCTGGTGTGGTGTCAGCCTGGCTGGAGCTCCTGCACAGCCCAGGCACTCCCAGCTGGGGCAGGGAAGGCGGGACCTGCTCCGCGTTTTCTCCGTGTGTTTGGGAATTGCCTTGAGACAGCAGAAGGATCCGTACGGAGCAGGAGGGTTTGACCCTGGAGCGTGGGGTGAGGCTGCTGGGCATCACTGGTGTGGTGTTCCCAGGGGGGCTGAGGAGTGGAGGTGAATCCCAGCACTGTCTGCAGCAGGAGAAACTCGGCTCTTCCCCTGCCCTCCCCTGCAGCCCCCAGCTCCTTCCAGAACCTCCACGCGCCGTGGGGCCGCTCCGGAAGGAGCCGTGGAACTGGGCTGCTGCTCCTTGCTGAGGAGGTGACAGTCCCGCCAGGGCCAAGCTCTCGATTGCTGTGATGTTTGAAAGCTCCTTGACAAATGACTTCTTCCTCCAGTTCCTAAGCAAACAAGTGGAAGCTCCAAAAAAGCAGCAGTTCCTTCCCGTGCTGCTGCCAGCTCGGAGCTCGCTGGGCTGTCTCGGAGAGGGTCAGCAGCCACCAGGGCTGAGCAGGGCAGTGGGGAAATGGTCCCCGCAGTGTCCCCCTGCACCTGCCATGGGGACAGGAGAGCATCTGGGGAGCTCTGGGATGATGTTGTGACCTCGTTGTCCATGCAGGGACAGGGTGCCCTGCACAGAGTTTGGGATTGCAGACCAGTGAGCCTCTTTTGTGAGGCTGGGAAATCCCAAATCCAGACAGGGCTGGGCTCCCATCTCAGAGTCACTGGGTACTGTCCTTTGCCTTTAGTGCTGGCCTGATGTCCCACGGCTGTGCCACAGCCACCGGACTGAGCTCAGTGCAGTGACACCCGGCCGTGTCCCAGATCCTAACAGACCCTTCCCCTCTCTCCTTTTGCCCTCCCTCCTTTCTGCCAGCAGTTCCCTATCAGCAAAACCCCTACACCCCTGGGAGCAGCTCCTCTGTCATCCAGTGCTACCGCTGTGGGGACACCTGCAAGGGCGAGGTCGTGCGTGTGCAGAGCAACCACTTCCACATCCGCTGCTTCACCTGCCAAGGTAGGACCAGGATGCCCAAAAAGCTGGTGGCCAGGTTGTCCCACAGCCCTGGGAGCAAAGCAAAAGGCTGGGGACAGACCTACCTGGCCCACTGAGATGTGGTCACACGCCTGGGGTGGCAGCTTGCTGCAGGGGGGATGTGGTGTGGCACAGGTGGCACAGGGCAGGCAGCGCCCCTGAGTGATGCCAGAGCCAGTGAAGGGGTGTTCAGTGTCACTACCCTGGAGCAGCCTGAGTGCCAGCAGCCTGCATGTCCCCAGTGTGCCCATCTGTGTCTGTGGGGGGTCACCGTGTCCTTCAGCTGCTCCCAAAGCAGGAGGAGGAGAAGGGGGAGGAGGCACTGCCAGCCTGGGTGAGGTGGGGAGATGCCCAGAGCGGCTCCTGATAGAGCTGGGGCTGGGTGACACATCCCTGCCACCTGCCCATGGGATGCAGCTGGGACTTGGTGGCCCCCAGGGCTGGCAGGAGCGGAGCAGAGAGGTTGTTTGGATCCTCCTGGAGTGCTGAGGAGAGCTGCAGGGCTGTAAAGCTCGTGGTGCAGAGCTGCTGCTGCTGCTGAAGGGCTCCTCAGCTCCTTTATTGGAGCAGCTGCTCTCAACCAGCTTCTGCAGGCTGTAAAATTCCCCATTCCAGGGCTTTTTAAAGGCCTCTGGTCTTTAAAGCATAATCCCCATCCCCCTTGGCCACACTTTGCTCCTCTCCAGGGAGCAGCGGGTTTGGCTGGAGGTGACACTTCCCTGGGCTGTCCCCACGCTGCTGCAGCCCTGTCCCCCCTGGTGTGGGCAGCCCGGATTTTCGGGAAGGGGGATCTGTCCCGGGATGCCCTCAGGGCTGACCTGCACCTGCAGGGCCCCGTGCTGAGCATCCTGCCCGTTCCCAGCTCGGCCATGGAGGATCCAGCAGGAGCTGAGCATCCAGACAAAGAGCTCAGACAGCCGCCAGCTTCAAAGGGCCCGGGAGCCAGCAGGGAGAGCCTGGCAGTGCTCATGGCCCGATTTCCAAGTGAAAGGGAATAAATAATGAGAGGAAATCCTCCTGTCTCACCTTCCCTCGCAGCTCTCACCTCCTGCCACCTCTGGCTGGCTCCAGCCCCACTGCCTGTCCCTGACGTGTCCCCGGCAGCTGGCACGGGAGTGAAGCCACGGGATGTGCTGTTCCCACAGCAAACAGGGCACAGAGCAGCCTCATTTTGTCTTGTTTTTGCTTCCTGATGCTGTCCCCGAGCTGCTGGCCTGTCCCTCGTAGCTGACAGGATGTTTGGGAGACCCAAATTCCCCCTGCTGGGTCCCACAGCCCTCAGGCAGCAGCTTGGCCAAGGGATGCTCCTCAGGACAGGAGCTGCATCTCTGCCCCCATGCTGTCCCCTGTCACCCGGGGCTGGCCCACAGGTGCAGGGACAGGACAGAGGGGGCTGAAGGACAAAGCACAGACCAAGGTGGGCTGTGCCAGCGGGTGCTCAGTCGTTCTGTGGTCCCCTCTCCCCTCTGTCACCTCGCAGGACAGGCGATGGCATCGTGCAGAGGCCCCAGGAGCACCCTGTGCCACTGCACTGCCGGGCTCTGCTGCTCCCCAGGTCTCTCTGTGGCTGGAGAAGCCGTAGGAGGGAGATGATGCTGAGGCCAGGGCTGGCCACGTCTGCTTGGATTGCTGTGATGGGCTGTGCGCCACCCACGCTTCCCCCAGCAGGGCAGGGAGCGAGGCTGGGCTGGACACCCATGGAAAAAGAAGGAGTGAGAGCTCCAAGGCCGGCGTTCCCGGGACCTGTTCCCGTCAGGGCACGGCTCCGTGTCCGGGGAGCGGGGATGGCTCACCACAGAGGCGGCCGTGCCCCAGGGCAGGGACAAGACCTCTCCCCAGCTGTCCCTAGGGCACTCCCAGCTCCTTGCCAGCCCTGCCCTCAGCTTCCTGACGCCAGGAGAGTGCCAAACGGAGGGGCTGAGCCGCAGCCAGGTGCGGCAGTCCAGGAGGGGATGGCCCCGGCCGTGCCAAGCCCTCTGTGCGTGGTGCAGGAGCGCTGCAGTGCAGGGGTTCCCTCTCGGCAGTGGGATTCCCTGTGGGAGCGGCCCCATCCCACAGCCCGACACTGACATCTTGTGGTGCCGGGGGAGGCCCCAGAGCTCTGGTGGGAAGGGAAACCCTGCAGGTTTCCTGCAGGAAGCTGGGGAGGCGGCAGAGGTGGCCCAGGGATCCTGGACCTGCCGTGACGGGTCCGTGTCCTTTTCCCCAGTGTGTGGCTGCGACCTGGCCCAGTCGGGCTTCTTCTTCAAGAACCAGGAGTACATCTGCACCCAGGACTACCAGCAGCTCTACGGGACCCGCTGTGACAGCTGTGGGGACTTCATCACCGGCGAGGTCATCTCTGCCCTGGGCAGGACCTACCACCCCAAGTGCTTTGTCTGCAGCACCTGCAGGTGAGTGGAAGTTGTCCCCAAGGGTTGGTGACCCCCTGGAGAAGCCCTTGCCCGGAGCCCCTGTGCTCCCTGCTGGCCCCGGGGAAGGAGGAGCTCCCGGGCAGCCCCGAGCACTGCGTGCAGGGAGATGAGCAGCTGACCCCTGCCCACCTCTCCTTGGCCGCAGGAAGCCGTTCCCCATCGGAGATAAGGTCACGTTCAGCGGGAAGGACTGCGTCTGCCAAAACTGCTCCCACGCCCTCCTTAGCACCAAGCCCATCAAGATCCACGGGCCCAGCCGTAAGTTGACAGCTGTTGTGTGATGGATACAAAGAGAGGGACCGTGAGCCCCTGGCGAGGGTGACGGGACAGGTTTTGGGGCCACCGTGCAGCCCTGCAGAGCCACGGGTGTCACAGAGCTCTGGGAGGAGGGACGGGGCAGTCCTGCGGCTCCACCCAGGATTGCAGCTCACCGCTGGTTTCGGAAACTCCCCTGGCCTGTCTGTGACCTGGGCAGGTGCCACCACCTTGACAGGCGCTGTCCGAGGTCACGGGGACGTTCTGGAGCTGGGTTTGCTCGGAGTCAGTTGCTTTGTGTCCAAGTGGCAGCCCTGGGAATACTCCTGGGACTGTCACAGCACTGGCGTTCCTCGCTGGGTCTGAAAGCACTGAAAGGTTTTTTCTGCTCATCCCGTGCCCCAGTGAACCCCTAAAAATCGGCTGGAGCGATGGACAAGCTATTTTGGGTGGGTTTGGCCTTGCTTTTGACCGCAGGTTGGGAGGACGTTCCCTTCCAGCCACGCTGGGCAAGCCCTGGAGGCCAGTGCCTGACACAGAGTCCTGCAGCCAGGGCCAGAGCCAGGACTGGGTGTCACCCATGGTCCATGTCACCCAGTCACTACGGTGGCACTGCTGGTGGCAGAGTTGATGCTGATGGAGCCCCCTGTGAGCCCCCCAAGCTGCCTCCCTCCCCCCAGCCCTCGATGGAGGGGACGTGGCAGGGTTGGAATGAGCCAAAGGACAGGAATGCCCCCACCTTCCTCCATGGGCTCCCGGAGCTGCCCAGCGCCAGGCTCTGCCTCCCTCCCGCCTTCCTCTCCCTTCCCGGCGCTCCTCCCGGCCCTGGAGTGGGGTCACCTGAGGACACCATGCCTTATTCATGGCAGCTGCAGGCAGACGGAGCCTGCCCCTCCTGCACGTGTCCCTCGCTGCCCTGGTGGCCCTGGCAGTGCCACCAGCAGGGTGGCAGGGGAGCTGTGCAGGCTGCTGGTGCATTCCATAGGGAAGGCATCCCTGGAGAGAGGATGCCGAGCCTCTCCCTGCAGCCCCAGCCCTGCAAACAACCCCAAACCAGGACCTGAATGAGGGAACAGATCCTGCTTTCTTCCAGGGGTCAGAAATCTTCCCCCCTTTGTCCAGCAGGCAGGGATTTGGCACGGGGCAGCCTGGGATGGGCCCGTCTGCTCCTGCTTCCCGTGTGGGGCCATGGCAGGGAGGGGGTTAAGGAAAACCCCCCTCCAGCCAGACCTGCTGCCCAGGGGAGGAGAGGACAAGGAAGAGTCAAGGTCAGGGGTCCGAGGCCCATGTGCTTCCTGCTCCAGCCCTGATGGGAGCCAGGGGAAGCAGGGAAGGAAGGGAGGCTGGTGAATAGCGCAGCGGGGCCGGACGTGGCTGCCGGACAGCACAGCCCTTCCTCTGCTGCTGCCGGACACTTCCCACCCTTGGGGACCTGCCAGAGCAGCATGGCCCCCACAGCCCATCACAGAATCACAGAATGAATCAGGCTGGAAAAGATCTTTGAGATCATCAAGTCCAACCTATGACCTAACACCTCCTCATCAACTCAACCACGGCACTGAGTGCCACATCCAGGCTTTTCATAAACACATCCAGGGACGGTGACTCCACCGCCTCCCTGGGCAGATGATTCCAGCGTCCAATCACTCTTTCAGTGAAGAATTTTTCCTGATGTCTAACTGACCCTGGCTCAGACTCGTCACCCCAGGCAGACCCAGCTCTGTGCTGTGGTACCTCAGAGGTCCCAGCTTTCCTCCTGGTTCCCGTGCTGGGGACAAGCAGAGGTGACAGATTTCCATAAAGAAATGATCCCCACGAGGATCAGGAGCAGGGTGTTTGTAACAGCATCATCCCTGGAAAAGTCCTCCGGGGCAGGGCCCTCCTCTGGGTGTGAGGGGAGTGCCAGGTCGCACAGCCGGGGTGGCCCAGCAGCTGGGGGTGTCCCTGCTGCGCTGCCGTGTCCCACATCCCCTCCTGTCCCCCCAGACTGTGCCGGCTGCAAGGAGGAGATCAAGCAGGGCCAGTCCCTGCTGGCCCTGGAGAAGCAGTGGCACGTCAGCTGCTTCAAGTGCCAAACGTGCGGGATCATCCTCACCGGCGAGTACATCAGCAAGTGAGTGCCACCGTCCTGCGACACTCCCGGGCTGCCCCCGAGGGGCTCACCTGCCGCTCACCCCTTCTCTCCCTCCCCAAGGGATGGCATCCCGTACTGTGAGTCCGACTACCACGCCCAGTTCGGCATCAAGTGCGAGACCTGTGACCGCTACATCAGTGGCCGTGTCCTGGAGGTGAGTCCCGGGGCTGCAGCCACCCCATCCCGGCTCTGTGACAGCGACATGCCCTGGGGACGTGTGGGAGGGTGCCACCCTCCGTGTCTGGGGTCCGTGGCTCGTCCTGCAGCAGCTCTGTCACAGCCTGAGCACCTTCCCCGGAGGGTGGGAGAGAGGGAAACACCACCAGATCTTGGATACCAGAGCTCGGGAAACAACCGGAGTCGCAGTGGGGGTGCTGGGACATGTCTGGAGGTGTGGGGGCATCAGCCCTCAGCAGCTGCTGCCATGCCCGGCTCTGGGTGTCCCCACCACGTCACCCCAGCCCTCCCCTGAGCGCATCCCTGTGCCGGCAGCCTGCCTGTTGCCTTGGAAACACCTCCAGCACTGCTGCCCGCCGCGGAGCCTGGGTGAGGGGCTGCAGCACCCTTCCCACGGGCAGCGGTCCCTGTGGAACACCCCTCGGCTGGGCAGAAACCGGGGCAGGGGGTTCCCTTCACTGGGGGAGGCTTTGCTGGGCAGTAGGAGCTGCTCTGGCAGAGCCACGGAGGGATGCAGGGATTCCGCAGGGATCCCACCAGCGATGCAGGTGGCTGTGGGACATGGTTTGGACAGCCGTGGGGCTGCGCAGCTGGTGAGGGGAGTGAGGGATGGTTTTGGGCAAGGACAGAGAGGTCCATCAGGGCTGGTCCTTCCCATCTCCTGGAAGGGATGTGTCCTCTCACGCCTTCTGTTCTACCCCACTGCTGGCAAGGAAAATAAAAAAAAAGGCAGAAAATCCAGTGTGAGGGTAATTTAAAAGCTCAGGAGGCACAGAGAAGGAAGCCTGGTGTGATTTTTAGACCCTGTGATGGCACAGAGAGGCAGCAATGCTGGAACTGTGCTCTGTCACTCCTGAGACCTCCCTTTCCACACGGCTGAGCAGGAGGGAAGGGCTCCCACACCTCTGCCAGCCCCAGACAGCAGTAACAGGAAACTGAATCCCAAAATCAGAGGTCCCATGGCTCTGCAGGTGCTGTGGGCTGGGGTGGCAGTGGCTGTGGGGGTCTCCAGCCTGCTGAGAGTTGTCCCAGGATGTCTCCAGCCTGTTCCACTCACAGCCTCCCAAGGAGTGATCACCCTCCCTGTTCCTGCCAGCCGGGCTGGCCTGAGAGCTCCAGCCTGTCCCAGGAACCTCTCCTGAAGCTGGAACAAATTGCCAGGAGCCTCCCAGCACCTCTCCCCAGCCTGGGAAGGCTTTCTGCTGACTCCAGGCTCCGCAGCAGTCCCAGCCCTGCTGGGAGCATGAGCTCAGCACTGCAGCAGCTGCCCCAGGCCGGCTGCCCAGCACGAGCTCACTGGGTCAGCAAATCCAAATGGAGCAGAGCAAAGCCCTGACATCAAATCCCTGCTGCTGCTCCTCCCCTGGGCAGTGCCAGCCCCCGAGAGCCCCGTGCCAGGATGGAGCATCCTCACGCAGCCACGGGTGTGAGCAGGGTGGTGTTACCTGGTGTGGGACGGGGGTGAGAGGAGCCAGAGGGGACCTGGGATTCCTGTCAAAAAATCATGGAATGGGTTGGGTTGGAAGAGACCTTAAGGATCATCTCATTCCAACCCCCCTGCCCACCTTCCACTGTCCCAGGTTGCTCCAAGCCCCGTCCAGCCTGGCCTTGGACACTTCCAGGGATGGAAGCCTGAGCTCCCCACCCTCCCTGGGATGTGCCTGCTCCCAGCATTGCACCGTCTATGAATCCAGAGGCTTTAATTGTCCTCTCTTCAGAGTGTGCAATGGAAAGGGCGCCTTTAAATAATTTTAGGCATTAAGGAGCCTCCTGGTGCTATCCCGGCAGCCTCCAGGCGTTCCCAACTGCTCCGAGCTGCCCAGCCAGGCTTGGATGATTAATGAGTCTTTAAGGGACCCAAGTGATAACGAGCAGGTTCCTTCCCTCACAGCTCCACCAGCCTTGTACAAGCTGGAATAATAACCAGAATAAAAGGAACAAGGTTTGTGCATGGTTTGGAGGAGTTCTGGGTGTTGAGATGTTGAGTGGCTTTTGGAGAAGGTCTGTGATGAAATGAAAGTTGGGAATGGGCTGGGACATTCCTGGGGGAGCAGCCAGCCTCCACCACATGGAATGGCTTGGGTTGGCACGGGGCTGTCCCCTCCCTGCACTGCAGAGAAAGGAAGAGGGGTCCAAACTCTCCAAACTCATCCCCCTGCCTGTCCTAAAACCTTCCACTCATTTTTGGCATAAACGGGAGGGACTGGCTGCCATCTGCACCCTAAGGACACTGAATTCCAGGTTGATTTTATGGGCAGCCCACGGGCAGGTTCTCAGTTATCCGTGCAGCAAATTTCCTCCCGTTTCCAGCTCCCTCTATCATAACTCCCTTCTTTATAAGCAAAAACCTCATCTTCTCTCTGCCACCTTCAATTATTCTCCCTCTTCTCTTGGTTTATTATGGGAGTAAAAAGTTCTTCAGGGTTGAGCTGTAACAGCCCAGATTCCTCCTGCCCTGAGCTGGCTCCCAGCTCCCAGCCCATAGCCAAAATGCTGACAGACAATTTGAGGGGCAGCAAGCTCCCAATTTCAGCTGTTAGCCCTGTCAAAAGAGCCAAAGGAGCAGCCCAGCTTCCTCTCAGCTGGGGAAGAGCCTGTCCCTAGCACTGAAATTGGAGCAGAGAAGGAGAAAAGTTCCTTTAGGGAGAGGAACTGGCAGTGATAGACAGGGAGGTCTCTGGGGTCCTTCTCCTCCCTTTGCTGCTTCCCTGCTGTGACATCTGGGGCCAAATTTGCTGGTTCTCCTCAAAGCTGTAGAGAAGGAGCTGGTGCAAAGCCTGACTGCAGAGGCCCTTGGCCATTCCCGGAGTGTCACCTTTGTAGGGACACTGTCCCTGGCGGTTTGGGACCTCCTGGCTCTGCTTGGTGCTGAACATTTCAAGGAGAGCAGAAGGTTCCTGGTCTGACTAGCAGCCCAGCAGGTTGAAAACAGGGTCTCTGGTTTTCTCCGTGGGATGTGGAGGTGTCCAAGGCCACCCTAGACAGTTTGTTCACCTTTGTCACTGTCTGCAGCAGCGAGGGCTGGCAGGGTCACTCGGGGCCAGGGGCAGGTCCCCGTGTCCTGCCTTGCTCAGGGGCTCCTCTCTGCTCACCTGTGCAGGCAGGAGGGAAGCACTACCACCCCACCTGTGCCAGATGTGTGCGCTGCCACCAGATGTTCACAGAGGGAGAGGAGATGTACCTGACAGGTAGGGCTGTGACCAGCACGGCTGTGGGGGGTGGCCCTGCTGGGGGGGTTGGGGTTTGGGTCTTTATGGCACTTGGAAGGGTCTCTTTGTGCAGCAGGGCCAGAAATCCCCCTCTCCACTGTTCTCCAACTCCTGTGCTCTCCCTGAGCCCTGCAAAAATCATTTCTCTCCATGAAACCTTCCCTGCCACTGAGCTGGGAACTTTTTGCCTCCCTGCCCACCTGGGCAAAGCCCAATCTCTGCTCCTTCCAGCCCAAAGGATGGAGGTGCTGGGATGCCCCAAGCTCAGCGTCACCCCAGTTTAACCAGCAGGAACTGGTTGGGCCACCCCAAATCCACCCCTGAGTTTGCTGTCCCAGCTGAGGTTTGGCCACTGCCCTCAGTGCTCCAGAGCTGTTCCATTCCTTATCCCGGACACAGTCCCCACTGCCCTGCACGTTCCCGTGGCACTGCTGGAGGTGGCAGGGACATGGCAGGGGGACCTGGCAGGGGGGTGACCGTGTGTGGGGCTGAAGCACTGTCCCTTTGCTGCCTTGCAGGCTCTGAAGTGTGGCACCCCATCTGCAAGCAGGCAGCCAGAGCAGAGAAGAAGCTGAAGGTAGGCAGCAGGGTGAGTGGCACCTAGAGAGGTGGCACGTCCCAGGTGACATTGTCCCCAGGTCCCTGCTGGGAATGAACTGCCCAGACCTGGAGTGGCTGCCCAGAGGATGATGGGTGGCCGTGGCTGAGGCTGTGAAAGTGAAATTCAGCCCCCAAACCAACAGTCTGCATTCTCAAGGATCCCTCCTTGCCATGCTCTCACCTGCCCGCCCCCTTTCTGCCTCCACAGCACAGAAGGACGTCGGAAACCTCCATCTCCCCCCCTGGCTCCAGCATCGGCTCCCCAAACCGTGTCATCTGCGTAAGTCCAGCCCTGCCCCTCGCCCAGGGCCCCAGGGATGGGAACAGCAGCTTCCAGTGCTGCTCTTCAGTGGGACAAGCCCAGAATTCGGGGACAGCACGGACAAGTCCCCTTGTCCAGCAGCACACTGTGCCACCAGTGCCATGGCACAGCTCAGGAGCACTCAGAGGGGCACAGTCCTGCCCTCCCAGCTCCTCTGCCCTCCCCACTGCTGCCTCTCAGGCCTCTCCTCTTACCTGTCCCTGCTCAGGGGTAACAGTGGGCTCTGTCTGCCCTGTGCTGGCTCCACACTGTGCGCTCCAGCCTCCCTTCCCTTCTCTCCTCCTCTTCCTTTCCGTCTCTCTGTCTCTGTCTCTCCCTCTCCCTAGGCTAAAGTGGATAATGAGATCCTTAATTACAAAGACCTGGCAGCTCTTCCCAAGATTAAAGCCATCTATGAAGTGCAGCGTCCTGACCTCATTTCCTACGAGCCCTATCACAGATACACGTCGGACGAGACGCTGGAGAGATATAGCTATGGGGAGGTACTGAGTCTCCACAAATCCCGTGCTGGGATGTGCAGGAATGGGCCCCAGTTCGGGGGAGAACTGTGTGGGGGTTTGTTCATCCCAGTGGGAATAGTGCAGGGAGGCAGGAGTGGGGCAGGACCTCTCCCAGAGGAGGGTTTTTGGGATGGAGGTAAAGTGGTGATGCTGCTGCTGTAGAGTCAGAAAGAAACCAGTGACCTTAGGACGTGTGCAGGGACAGACAGCGCTGTGTGAGAGGAGTGATGGGCAGGGAATTCACCCGTCACAGCCCTGAGCCTGGCCCCTGGCAGACAATCCTGCAGCCCACCCAGCACAGCACATCTGGAGCACCTCTGGAGCAGGGCTGCCCTGTTGGGTGCTGGCCCTGCAGCCCGGGAAGGGGCTGGGGCAGTGCATTCCTGCAGGAGTGTGGTGAGGGGATGCTCAGGCACAGGACTGTCCTGCCTGCCCAGCTGGGGCTGCTGGGTGAGTTCAGGGAGCCCATGGAAGAAGGGGGTCTGAGCAGCTCACACAGATGGGGCACCTGAAGTGGTGCTGGAAGAGGATTTGGCAGCAGCACCTCTTACGTCCCCATCCCAAGATTTTGTCACAAGCCTGGTCTCCTGCAGCCCGCCCAGGATGGTGCAGGCAGCGTGGCCACGGCCCTCTGTGCCTGCCCCCTCCACAGAGCTCTCTGAGACGTGACAGCTGCTGATTCCTCCTGCCAGTTCCTCTCCTGGCCAGGGGCTCCCTGCCCAGCGTCCTGCCCCGGTTCAACTCCAGCTGTACCACCAGTCCCCCTCACTGCCCAGTAACACGGAAAACGAGCTGCTGTGGGACCCCAGTCTGTCACTGCTCCTCTTAACCGTGTGCTGTCTCTCTCTCTCTCTCTCTCTCTCTCTCTCTCTCTTTCTCTCTTTTTCTCCTCACTTTGCCTCCTGCTGCCTCCAGTCCCTGGGGACCCTCTCCCCATACTCGCAGGTAAAGCCCCTGTGGGCACTGGGGGTCTGTCACCTGCTGCTGCCACAGGATGTCCCTCTGCCCAGGGACTCTGCTGATCATCCCCCCCGGCTGTTGGCTGCCCCAGGGTGTGGGGAGATGGGGGGGGACTGTCCTGTCCCTCAGGACCCAAAGACAGCAGGGTGCAAGGCCTCCCTGGCAGAATGGCCCTATGGAGGGAGACACCAGTAACTGGGAACAAGCACAGGGAAAGGGACAATCTCCAGGCAAAAAGCCTCTGGCTGGACACTGTCACCTGGTCCCAGAGCCTGGGCTTTGCTGCCTGTGCCTTAGCAGGGGGGAGGCAGGGCAGGCTGGGGACCCGTCCAGCCTCAGAGGACACAGAGCTTCACACACAGAGCACCCTCCCGGGCTGCCCCAGGCACGGGACCCCCATCTGTGGGACACCTCCTGCCAGCTCTAACCCCCGTCTCTCCACACCTTCCCCACCCCCAGGACATCTACGAGAGCTTTGACACGCGGCAGAGACGAGCCTCCAGCCCTGGCTACATCGACTCCCCCACCTACAGCCGCCAGGGCATGTCCCCCACCATCCCCAGGTCCCCCCACCATTTCTACCGCTCAGGTGAGGATTTCAGCTGCAACCTCAGGCTGAGCTGAGCTCACACCACCAAGTGGAGAGAGGATCACAAAAATGTCCCTGGGATTTCAGTGGTTTCTCCTCTGGCAAGCAGCAGGAGGCCTGGGGTGGCCCATGGTGGGAGCAGTGCCCAGCTCTGCACATCCTCCGGTTCTCCAAACTCTTGCGAGCAGCAAGGAGAGGCCGAGGGCAATTTGTGGCTCAGGCGTGAGCTGAGGCTCATGGAGGATGGAGTGGGAGGCAGGTGACCTCTAGCTCTGGTGAAGACCCCTCAGCTGCACTGGTGGCTCTGGGAGGGGTGTGCAGGAGAGAGCTTGTGCCCAGGGAGCTCCTTGCACACGCACATGCACGCACACCCCGGAGCATGGCAGGGGAGCAGAGTGTGCTTGGGCCGTGTCTCCTGTCCTCCGGAGCTGTGGAGGAAGGAATGGAACACTCTGAGGGCACTGAGAGTCCCGCTGCACCGGCAAGGGCTCATCACCTCTGCAGCACGCTCGGCTTTCCTGGCAGCGCTGGGCCAGCCCCGCACCGGGGTTTCCTCCGCATCCCGTCTGCCTCCGGCGATGCGGGAGATCTCCCCCCGCTCCATCACCGCCACTCCTGGACCGCAGCCCGGCGCACGTCCCCGTCACCCCCCACCTCACACGGGTCGCCCCTGCTGTTCTAACACCGCTGCATTTAACACCCATTTTCTTCTGCCTCTTGTTCTCTCTCTCGGTCACTCACGGCTGCTTCTGCTCGGCCCCGCGTAGGCACCGAGAGCGGGCGCAGCTCCCCCTACTATAGCCAGTTAGATGTGAGGTCCTCCACTCCAACCTCATACCAAGCGCCCAAGCATTTCCACATCCCAGGTAGGCTCCGGAGCGCCCCGCTGCCTGGGGAGCGCCGTGTCCGTGGCATGCCCGCATGTGCCGTCCCCGCTGTGTCGCATGTGTAGCTCCGCCGCCTGCCTAGAGCCAGCTGGCAGCAGGATCTACCCCTGGTAGAGGCCATCCATAAACAGGACCTACGGCTTGAACCCTCCTCCTTCTTCCCCCGTCACCACCTGGGGGTCCCAGAGCCGCCTGGAGTCTGCTTGATCCTTGCAATATCCCTCTTCTTCCTCTCCCCTGCCCTCCCTCCACTCCCCACACGAAGATGAGTCCCCTGGTGAGAGCCTGTGCCCTCCCCTGCCTTCCCCCCAGGATCACCAGCCGGAGCGTGTCTGCCAGAGGCGTTTGCACACCCATCCGCTACAGATGACTATTTTATACTCCCCCTAGGGCCCGCCGCTCCCT